>OX101753.1:90870531-91470531 GCA_944452675.1 Tachina lurida | reverse complement strand
TTTAATCGTGCTCCGCTAGAAAAGATAATAATGGGTTATAAATGGAAACGTTTTGAAATATTTGCGGCGAATTTAAACACATTCGACCATGTTCTGTAAACCGAATCCGAGTAAATTTCTCGTTTTCCAAAATTAAGTAATGGTCGCATTGATATGTTTTAAATCATACATCCTAAATTAATTTCAGATATGATATTTCAAGCTCTAAAAAATATAAAACTACAAAAAAGTCTGCAAAAAATTTGCCATTAGTGGATTTAAGGTTTCTAAATCGAGCGTTTTTAAATCGACTCGATTTGCAGAACAGGCAGGATTAAGTTTGTTTTATACTATGTTCACACTTATGTTTTTAAACATGTTTAATACATCGTCAGCTGGTTTCTGGTTTGCGGCACAGTATATTCAAAATACATTATGTCTGTAGCAAACCAGAAACCAAACGACGACATTTTCACAATTGTGTTTAAGACGAGTTTTCTAAGAACTAAACACAACCGTTCACATTATATTTGAGATGTTTAAGATTGTCGTTTTGTCACTATTATTATCAATTATTGTATTTGTAAAAAATTACGAATAATTATGCTTTTCAAACAACAAATGTTTTTGTAAATAATTCACTATTTTTTAAGTAATTACTTTCTTACCAAATAATGTATCAGCTGCCGCCATTTAATAACAAAACAAGGGTGCCAAAATATCAAAAAACGGACTGAACATACTCTATTTACGTGTTTAAATCTTAAACACTTCATTTGAGATGTTTAAGAAAACACTTCATTTGAAATGTTTAACAAAACAACAATCTCAAAATCATCGTGTTTAAGCTCTTAAACACGAATAAGGTGTTAAACACGTTTAAAAACATAAGTGTGAACATAGTATTATATAGCTAAGTAGCAATTGCTATAACCGGGTGTCCTAAGACACCTCTCTCCTTTTTTTATATATAGGTTTTTTCTCTTTCTAAGATGATCTCAACTTTTGTGTGGAAATCCTCAATACATATTTATATAGGTATATATAGTGAGTCATATTCATGTGAATTTTATATGCACAATGTAGTTGCTCTCTTCAGTTGGTTGTAAAAGAAATTAGTCGTAGAATTTGTTTTGTTCTGATTGCAACAATGTTACCAGCAGGGAAGCAAAAAAGGTTGTCAGTCGGCGAAAAATGCAAGATTTTAAAAAAATTAGATGAAGGCGTTCTTGCTAATCGATTGGCTAAGGATTTTCACGTATCTGACGCAGCAAACAGTAATAAATATGTATGTTTACAAGTATATATGTACATATAATTCTAATTGACAATTAAAAACTAAATAAACAATGTACAAATACACATATAACCTCTTGAATTTTTCATACTACGGAAAAGTTAAGATTTCGGAAAAGTTCATCACCCCCAAAACAAACTACTTATCTTTTTTGAGCCTCCACTGTATATACATATTATAGTATATGATCATGAATAAGAACACAGTAAGCTGATTTCTTTGCTTACTATTTCAAATTAAAATTTTATTCAATTGGTCCGCTATTGAATAAAATAACCTTTTAGGTTAAACTCTGGTACAGATAGAAGCGCTAGAGATACTTTCATATGCTACCTTTGCTGGAATCTTAGATACGTATAATAACTATATAGAATTACATAACGTTTATTTATAAATTTTATTTTAAGATCAGCATCATATGGATGTGATACTGAACTTAAATGTACTTTTAAATTAGTTAATTCATAATGAACAATCTTATTTTTTTTTTCTTGAATAGCGATCAAAGTAGTAGGGAACTGCCGGTCTGGGGACAATTAAAATTTAAAAATTTTAATTACCCAAATTTTAAAATTCTTGGAAATTTGTGAAATTTGATACCTACGAGAGTGGTTCAATAAGTCCGTCCAACTTTTTGTTTACATAAGGAATTTTTTGTTTACATAAGGGGTTTTGTTTGTTTACTACATACGAGGGTGGTTGAATAAGTCCGGGTTTTTATGACCGTGGGAATTTGTATGTGTGTATGTTTGTGGGGGTACGTTAAGTGGGTTCATAGGTTGGAGGCTTTTCTTTTTTGTAATGTATATATGTATATATATATATATATATATATATATATATATATATATATATATATATATATATACAAGGTGGCTGATAAATTTTGCTACATTAAGAAACTCAAATAATTTCTTTTTCAGTGTATGGAATTCATTTTTCTTTTATTCATGTTAAAGCTTATTCAATTTTATTAAATATAGCTTAATTAGTTTTAAAAATAATGGAATTTAAATGCCCCCCTGCTCGTTGATGCATGTGCGGCATCTTACCAAAAAGTTGTTCATTACTGCTTGGAGAGTTGAGACAGGAATAGCCGCAATTGTTTCTCGAATGGATTGCCTTAGTTCATTCAAATTTGTTGGGTTTGCTTTGTAGACTTCCTGTTTGCAATAACCCCACAAGAAAAAGTCAGGTGCAGTAAGGTAAGGTGACCTGGGTGGCCAACGGAATGTGGAGTTTCTGGATATCAGCTTATTGGGAAATTTTCGTCGCAATTCTGTCATAACAGGTTGGGCTATGTGAGGAGCTGCACCATCTTACTGAAACCACACAGAGTTGAAAGAAATTCTCGTTCGGCGCAATTCTGGATAGAAAAACTCTCTCAACATGCTCAAGTAACGGTCTCCAGTAACCGTAACGGTGTGACCGTTTTCTTCGAAGAAGTAGGGCCCGACAATGCAGCGTGATGAAACTGCACACCACACTGTGACACGAAGTGGATGCAATTCCGTCTCATGGAGTATCTGTGGGTTGGAAGCACTCCATATTCGACAATTTTGTTTGTTTATGTTGCCGTTTAAATCGAAATGGGCCTCATCAGACATGAAAAGACAGTTCAACATGTTTCCATCCTCTTCCACCATTTGAAGCATCTTCTGGCAAAATTCCAAGCGAATCGGCAAGTCTGCAGCGTTCAGTTTGTTGGCCATTTGAATTTTATATGGGAATAAGTCCAAATCTTTGTGCATAATTGACTGTAATGACTGTCTGCTTATACCCATTTGAGCAGATAAGCTTATTGTCGAAACACGTGGATTGTTTTGTATGGCAGCAGCTACCGCAGCGATTGTTTCCTCCGTTCGAACTGAAGGGTTTCGTTGGTAAGGTCTTCTGTTGACTGTCCCATGCTCGGCAAAATTGTTTACAAGTCTCATTATGGTCCATCTGCTCGGAGGATTGCCGCCAAACCTGCGCCTATACTCTCTTTGGACCGAAACTACGGACTCCAGTGCGTGGTAGCGGCGGACAATCCAAATTCTTGTTTCAGTGTCCCAGTTATCCATTTTTGTTAAATGTAAAAGTCAATCTGCAAAATAAAAAAAAAATTAACCAGATTCATTAAATAGAAAAAAAGTTATTGAATTTTTTTGGTAGCGGCTTTCATCAGCCACCCTGTATATATATATATATATATATATATATATATATATATATATATATATATATGCCGACGGGAAAATCATGAATATGATTTTTCCTAGTACCAACGGGAAAATCATTTCATGATTTTTCTTAATACCAATGGGGAAAAACGTGAAAATTAATTTTTCCTAATGCCGACGGCAATACATGATTATTTTTCCTAATGCCTACGGCAAAACATGATTATTTTTCCTAATGCCTACGGCTATGCATGAATATTTTTCCTAATGCCTACGGCAATACATGATTATTTTTCCTAATGCCTACGGCTATGCATGAATATTTTTCCTAATGCCTACGGCAATACATGATTATTTTTTCAAATGCCGACGGCAAAACATGATTATTATTTTTTTCAAATGCCGACGGCAAAACATGATTGTTTTTTTCTAATACCAAAGGGAAAATTGCCAGTGTTGCCAGACTGTAGAAATTTCTTATCGTAATAATATATCAGTAATATCAGAGAAAATAGATTTGATGACTACAAGTGATTCTCATATGAATCGTGTGTATGTGTGATTTCCTCACTCGAATAAATTGTTTATAAATAAAATATTTAAGTAAATTAAATTAATTTATTTAAATATTTTATTTATGTGTTCACATGTATGTGAACACCCCTAATACTTGTGTGTGGGGGGGTCCAGCTTTATTGTCGTTGGTAAATTAATATTTTGTGTATTTGTTTAAGAAATATGGATGTATGTATGTGTATGTATGTATGTATGTATGTATGTATGTATGTGTATGTATGTATGTGTGTGTATGTATGTGTGCATGAATGAATGTGTGATCGTGGGTACTTGTGTGTGGAATATTTTGTAGAATACATATATATTTTGCAACGTAATCATTTTCCTTGTCTACGATTATCTTAAAGCAGCAAACTAAGTACAGTCAGCAGCAGAGAAACAAAAAGTAAAATTTATGAATGCTGCAAGGATACTGCTTCCAATTTTAGTATAAATACGCCAACTTTTCTAACCAACACATCAGTACTTATTTATTGTATTTTATTTTATGTATTTACAAGAATTGGCATCAGCAATTGTGTTAAAGTGAAATAATAATAAAATAATTAAAAATGAGTTATACAGGTTATCAGTGTAATACATGCAATAAGGTATACAAATACCAAAAGTCCTTTTTGGAGCATGTTAAAAACCATAGTGTGCAGGATCAAGTGGTCGTCAGCCGGGGCATAAATCAAGAGCTACCGCAGACATCTCTTCAAAATCATCAAAATTCATCATCATCATTCATTCATCAACAATATCCTTCTCTACAGTATCCTCAATATCATTTACCATTAAATTTTCAACAATACGGTATGCCATGGAATAATCAGTTTTTGGGATACAATTATAATCCCAATGTGATGCAATGGCAGCCTTTTAATTATCATCAACAAGAGTACCAGCATCAACACCAAGATCATCAACAACAAGCTCAACAACGAGGTGTGGGTATCCTTGGAGGTACTTTATTCGACGATGATATGGACATAAGCTTACCGGAAAGTGATGGAGAAGTAGAAGAAAGAGGAGAAAAAACTCTGCCAACTCCAATGAGTACTTCGCATGCTAGGACAGAAGAAGTCGAAGCGAATGTGCGATATTATAAAATATCGAAAGCATTCAAGAATCATATTGCCACATATGCAATTTTAAACAAAAAAGATCAACTTCTGTTGGAAGAATTTGTTGAAGAAAATAAAAATGTTTTTATGGAGAGACTTCAAGTGAATTTAAGTAAGCATTCAATAATTAAATTTCATGAGACTATTGTGGCGGAGTATATCAAAATTGTTGGAGAAGAATTGGAGTGCATAATATCACAAGTAGCCAAAATGAGTTTGCTGACGAAAGCAGATACCATAGAAGAGTTATTCCGTAAGCAGGTTGCGGAGATTTCAACCAAAATGTCCGAATTTGAAGAGCGAGATTCTGGTTGGACTTTGTCACGCATAGTCCGAGCAGAAATCAACATCAACAAATCTTTGCTCGTCAAAGGATCTAATTGGATATCCACACCTGGAAAATTAGCAAGAAGAAGAGCTTGTATCAACATTGAAAATGATGATGACTACTGTTTCAAGTGGTTCCTAATCGCTGCCGTTGATACCACGACATACGATCGGCAGAGACGATTGTTATGCGAAATGGTGTAGCGTTATATTTCAAAAATTTAAGCTTCACATTAGGATTAAAAAAAATCAAAGAATTCAAGGTGAACAATCCAGCAATAAGTGTTAATGTATTTGGCTATGATGAAGGAGCCAATCAGATTATTGGTCCTTATTATGTCACCAAGGACGAGAAAATTAACCATATAAACTTGTTGCTTTTGGAGAATGGTGAAGTTCATCACTACATTTTGATAAAGGACATATCAAGCTAAGTTTAAAAATTATACTACACTTTAATTTAATGATACATATACTTGTATATACAAATAGTATTAAAGGGCATAGATTCATATGTTGAGCCTGAAGAAGTAAAATGTGCACTTATCGAACAAGGATTTAAAGTAGAAATTGTTACCAATATAATCAATAGAGAGAAGATTCCCCAGCCTCTATTTCGTGTTGAACTGGAGCCGAATGATATACAGTTAAAGAAAAATGAGACGCACCCAATTTATAGTCTAAAATACCTTTTACACCGAAAAATCACAGTTGAAGAGCCACGTAAGCGTTCAGGTCCCGTACAGTGCCATAATTGCCAAGAATATGGCCACACAAAAACCTACTGCAAATTACCTACAGTTTGTGTTATCTGCGGTGAATTGCATGGTACTGCTAATTGTACCAAGCTAAAAGTACAAGCAGAAAAAAATGCAGTAATTGTGGTGAAAATCACACCGCTAATTACAGAGGATGCCGTGTATATTCTTTCGTTAAACAGGCTATGGGTCAAAAATCTAAATTAGCTCCAGTTCAATCAGCAAATGCTTACTCCGCCACTCTGCCTCAAACTAGCCAACTAGTTAATTCACGTGTATCGTATGCCGATGCTGCTAAGACTAGTTCTATTCCCACACAAAATGTTCCACCGCCAAGTAATTCAACGAATGCAAACTCTAGCTTTAACTTTAGTCGTCTTGAAGCTACTATTGAGAATCTGGTGCTAACTATAAACAACTTTACAACAAATATGACTAGCATGATGCAAGAAATGCTGAGAATGCAGAATACTCTGCTTCAAGCATTAGTCAACAAACCATGAACACGTTAAAACTATGTTTCTGGAACGCAAACGGCATTCGCCAACATCAAAATGAACTTGAGCACTTCCTCACGGAAAAAAATATTGATATAATGATGGTCTCTGAGACTCACTTGACTTCGAGAAGCTGCTTCAAAATAAATGGTTACACTCTATATGATTCAAAGGACCCGAGAGGGAGAGCATGCGGTGGATTAGCAATTCTAATTAAGTCAAGACTCAAGCACTATATCCTTGAGAACGTTAGTGAAGAATATATGCAAGCTACGAATATTTTCGTAGAAAATTTTTGTGCGAACTTCGTGATATCATCAATTTACTCACCTCCCAGATTTTCAGTTACCGAAGATCAGTATGAGAAGTTCTACAAATCGCTTGGATCTTGTTTCGTGGCAGCTGGTGACTACAATGCAAAACATACGTACTGGGGCTCGCGTCTTGTTACACCTAGAGGTAGAGCGTTGTTTAATACAATTTCAAAAATGGGCTTAGATGTCATTTCGAGTGGGGAGCCTACTTACTGGCCTACTGACGTAAGAAAAATTCCAGATGTTATAGATTTTGGCGTCACGAAAAATATCCATAGGGACTTAATTCACGTAGTGGGCTCTCTAGATCTGTCCTCCGATCACTCTCCCACAATAGTTACAATTTTCAACCCACTAAGGAGTGATTTAACTAACTCATATACGAAAACAATTAATAGGGTCAACTGGCTAGGATTCAAAAAATATATTAATAGTCACTGCGTAGAAAACATTCAGCTAAGATCACCTGATGATATTGAATTTAATATTGCCAATCTTAACGAATATATTAAACAGGCTGCTGAACATGCCACTACTTCCTATCCGCAGACTGGCTATAATAGAATTTATTCTACATAAATTGAACGTCTTGTATGTGAAAAAAGGAGAGCTAGAAGAGAATGGCAACAACACCGATCACCCCTAAATAAAATCAGACTTAAAGAATGTACTAAACGACTCAAAGAGCTGCTATCGTCGGAAAAGACTGCATTACTGGAAAAGTATTTAGAAGGTCTTGATGTAACGTCAACATCTAATTACTCTTTATGGCGCGCGACTAGAAATCTTAAAAGACCCGTTGATCTCAAATCACCATTGCGTACTTCGACTGGAGGCTGGGCAAGAAGCGATAGTGAGAAAGGTAACTTATTTTCTGAGCATTTAAAATCTGTATTCACTCCCAATTCATGTACGGGTGCTGCCGATTTACCGAGTGTAGTCTCTCTACCCCCTCGTCCCTTAAGGTTTAAGATGCGTGAACTACAAAAAATAGTTGCTGAACTCGACCCTAAGAAAGCTCCAGGTATTGATGGCATTAGTAACAAGATGCTGATGAACTTGCCTCATATTGCAATAAGAATTTTGCTATTTATTTTTAATGCCATTTTACGAATGCAGTATTTTCCACATAACTGGAAACTTGCCAAGATTAAAATGATTCCAAAGCCAGGCAAAGATCTTACCAAGGCTGAGTCATATAGGCCTATAAGCTTACTTTCAACAATTTCAAAGCTTTTCGAAAAGCTGCTCATGACTAAATTGTCCACAATTTTAGCTGATACTGGGTGCATCCCGGACCATCAATTTGGCTTTAGAAGTCAGCATAGCACTATTGAGCAAACGCATAGATTGGTTCAAATTATAAGGAGGACTTTTGAAGAAAAGAAGTATTGTTCTGCCCTTTTTATTGATGTTTCTCAGGCATTTGACAAAGTATGGCACAAAGGCCTAGTTTTAAAATTGAAGACATACCTACCAATAAATATACAAAAGCTTTTGGAAAGTTATATTGTTGATAGGACATTTACCGTTGTGGAAGGAGACTTCATGAGTGTACCCGAATCTATATCTTCTGATGTGCCACAGGGTAGTATTCTGGGGCCAGTCTTGTATCTAATATATACTTGTGATATGCCTGTGAGCAATAACATCCACACTTCTACATTTGCCGATGATACAGCCTGTTTGAGTATTCACAAAAATCCTGATGAGGCATCCCGCAATCTCCAAGCACACATTACCCAGCTTGAAATATGGTTGAACTTATGGAGAATTAAAGTCAATGAACAAAAGTGTGTTCATATAACGTTTACCCTAAGAAAAGATACCTGTTCCCCCATTCGAATCAACAATCAAAATATTCCTCAACATTCTCAAGTCAAATACCTTGGCATACACCTTGATCGAAGGCTTACATGGAAATATCATATTGACTCTAAGTTAACCCAAATGAAACTTAAATTGACTCAAATATATTGGTTAATTGGCAGAATTCAACACTCAGCCTAGACTGCAAACTTTTGATATACAAGTCGCTTTTGAAGCCAATATGGTGCTATGGAATTCAGCTGTGGGGCACTGCTTCAGCTTCAAATGTCGAGAGAATCGAACGAAGGCAAAACAAAATTTTACGTTTGATAACATCTGCTCCATGGTACGTTAAAAATTCAAATATTCATCGTGATTTAAATATGCCACTAGTGAGTGAAGAAATTGCAAAATACGCAGGCAAATATTTAACTAAACTCGAGTCACATCCTAATCCGCTTGCCCGTAATATTTTGAGCTTTACTGGACACATCCGCTTAAATAAAAGGGACACAAAGGCTCTTATACCCAACACTCCAGATGGGACTGCTTAAAAATACTTCTTTTTGATTATCACTACTTATGTATTATTTATAACTATCACTAAGCTTATGTCCGATATTGGTCGGGCCTAATAATTATATTTAGATTTAAGATTTGATTACTTATTGTTAGTTCATTTTTGAAGATACAATAAATAAATATGTATATGAAAAAAAAAAAAATAAAACATATACTTGTTTTATATATTTTATAATAGATACATTTTACTTATAAACTTTTATTTTATTTTTTATCATTTACAGACTTTTACAGAATCAGGCTACCACAAATGAACACAAACTTCACTTCTGCAACAGCTGTCTCCAGTATACTCATACGGATAACATCATGAGTACTCATAAGGCGGAATGTGGAAAGATCGTCACAACTATGCCATCAGGTCCGAATTTTTTTTTTTTTTTGAATGCATGATTTTTTTTATTTATTGTATCTTCATATATGAACTAACAATAAGTATTCAAATCTTAAATCTAAAAATATAATTAGGCCCGACCAGTGTCGGACATAAGCTTAGTAATAGTTATATATAATACACAAGTAGTGATAGTCAAAAGGAAAAAAATAAAGTATTTTCAAGAAGTCCCATCTGGAGTGCTATGAATAAGAGCCCATGTGTCCCTCTTTTTTAGGCGGATGTGTCCAGTAAAGTTCAAAATATTACGGGCAAGCGGATTAGGATGTGAATCGAGTTTTGTTAAATATTTGCCAGCGTATTTTGCAATTTCTTCAGTCACTAGTGGCATATTTAAATCACGATGTATATTTGAATTTTTTATATACCATGGAGCCAATGTTATTAAGCGTAAAATTTTGTTTTGCCTTCGTTGTATTCTCTCGACATTAGAAGCTGAAGCAGTGCCCCATAACTGTATTCCGTAGCACCATATTGGTTTCAAAATCGTCTTGTATATTAAAAGTTTACAATCTAGACTGAGTGAAGAATTTCTACCAATCAGCCAATGTAGCTGAGTTAATTTCAGTTTCATTTGTGTTAGCTTTGAGTCAATATGGGGCTTCCATGTAAGCCGTCGATCAAGGTGTATACCAAGGTATTTTACGTGTGAATGTTGAAGAACAACTTGATTGTTGATTCGAATAGGGGAACAAGTATCTCTTCGCAGGGTAAATGTTACCTGGACACACTTTTGCTCGTTTACTTTGATTCTCCATAAATTTAACCATATTTCCAGTTGTGTAATATGTTCTTGTAGATATCATGAAGCCTCGTGAGGGTTTTCGTGCATACTAAGGCAGGCTGTATCATCGGCAAACGTAGATGTATGAATATTGCTGCTCAAAGGCATATCACAAGTGTAAATCAAATACAAAACTGGCCCCAGTATGCTCCCCTGTGGCACACCGGATGATATAGATTCGGGCACACTCATGAAGTCTCCTTCCACAACCGTAAACTTCCGGGTAGTAATATAACTTTCTAATAGCTTCAGAAAATTTATTGGTAAATATGATTTCAATTTTAAAATAAGACCTTCATGCCACACTTTATCAAATGCCTGAGAAACGTCGATAAACAGCGCAGAACAATACTTCTTTTCTTCAAATGTTCTTCTTATAAATTGAACCAATCTATGAGTTTGTTCGATGGTGCTATGCTGACTTCTAAAACCAAATTGATGGTCCGGTATGCACCCATTACTAACTAGAATTGGGGACAATTTTGTCATGAGCAGTTTTTCGAAAAGTTTTGACATTGTTGATAGCAGACTTATTGGCCTGTATGACTCAGCCTTGGTAAGGTCTTTGCCCGGCTTTGGAATCATTTTAACTTTGGCAAGCTTCCAGCTATTTGGAAAATACTCCAGTCGTAAAATGGCGTTAAAAATAAATAATAGGATTCTAATTGCAATACGAGGCAACTTTATTAGCATCTGGTTACTAATTCCATCAATACCCGGAGCTTTCTTCGGGTTAAGTTCAGCAATTACTTTTTGTACATCACACGTTCTAAATTTTATGGGTCGAGGGGGTAGCGCCACTACATTCGGCAAATCAATAACACCAGTACACGAGTTAGGGGTAAATACTGATTTTAAATGCTCAGCAAATAGTTTACCTTTTTCAGTATCGCTTCTTGCCCAACCCCCTGTAGATGTACGCAGAGGTGGTTTAAACGCAACAGGTGTTTTAAGCTTTCTAGCAGCGCGCCACAAGGAGTAATTAGATGCTGGTGTGGCATCAAGACCTTCCAGATAGTTTTTAAAAGATGCAGTTTTTTCAAATGCAAGCAAGTCTTGGAGTCGTTTAGTGCACTCTTTAAATCTGATTTTATGTTGTGGTGATCTGTGCTGTTGCCATTCCCTTCTAGCTCTTCTTTTTTCACTTACAATACGTTCAATATCCGTAGAATAAATTCTATTAAATCCAGTCTGCGGGTAGGAGGTAGTCGCATGTTCAGCAGCCTGTTTTATATTTTTGATAAGATTGCCAATGTTAAATTCAATATCTTCGGATGTTCTTAGTATAATGTTTTCCGTACAATGAGTACTGAGATATTTTCTGAACCCCAGCCAATTAACAAGGTTGATCGTATTCACATACGGGTGAGGTAAGTCACTACTTAGTGGGCTACAAATTGTAACGATCGTGGGAGAGTGATCGGAGGAAAGATCTTGAGACGCTTCAACATGAACTAATTCCCTAGAAATATTTTTCATGACTCCAAAATCTATAACATCCGGAATTTTTTTTATGTCCGTAGGCCAGTAAGTGGGCTCCCCACTCGAAATGACGTCCAAGCCCATTTTTGAAATTGTGTTGAACAATGCCCGACCTCTAGGTGTAATAAGACGCGAACCCCAGAACGTATGTTTTGCATTGTAGTCGCCAGCTGCTACGAAGCAAGGGCCAAGGGATTTGTAGAAATTCTCGTATTGGTCCTCAGTAATTGCGAACCTAGGAGGGGAGTAAATTGATGATATGACAAAATTAGTGCAAAAATTTTCGATACAAATATTCGTTGCTTGTAAATGTTCTTCGCAAATGTTGTCAATAATATAATGCTTGAGTCTTGACTTTATTAAAATTGCTGATCCACCGCATGCTCTTCCTCTCGGGTCCTTTGAATCATATAAGGTGTAGCCATAAATTTTAAAAAGGCTTCTCGAAGTCAAATGAGTCTCAGAGACCAACATTATATCAATATTTTTTTCCGTGAGGAAGTGCTCAAGTTCATTTTTATGTTGGCGAATGCCGTTTGCGTTCCAGAAACATATTGTTAACGTGTTCATGGCTTATTAAGTATTGCTTGAAGCAGAGTATTCTGCATTCGCAGCATTTCTTGCATCATGCTAGTCATACTTGTTGTAAAATTGTTTATAGTTTGCACCAGATTTTCAATAGTAGCTTCAAGGCGATTAAAATTAAAGCCTGAGTTTGTATTTATTGAAGTATTTGGCCGTGAAACATTTTGTGTGGGAATAGAGCTTGTTTTTGCAGCATCGGCATACGATACACGTGAATTAACTGGTTGGCTCACTTGGGCAAGAGTGGCGGAGTAAGTGTTTGCTGTTTGTGCTGGAGCTACTTTAGGTTTTTGCCCCATTGTCTTTTTAACGAAAGAATATACACGACCTCTGTAGTTAGCAGTGTGATTTTCTCCACAATTACTGCATTTTTTGTTACTTTGATCTTTCGGTTTATTGCAACTAGCAGTACCGTGCAATTCACCGCAAATAACACAAACTGTAGGTAATTTGCAGTAAGTTTTTGTGTGGCCATATTCTTGACAATTATGGCACTGTACGGGTCCAGAACGCTTGTGTGGTTCTTCAACTGTTATTTTTCGGTATAAAAGATATTTTAAATTATAAATTGGGTGCGTCTCATTTTTTCTCAATTTTATATCATTCGGCTCAAGTTCAACGCGAAATAGAGGCTGGGGGATCTTCTCCCTATTTATTATATTTGAAACATTTTTTACCTTGTATCCCTGGAGGACGAGTGCGTCTTTTATTTCTTCGGGAACAACATAAGAATCTATGCCCTTCAATACGATCTGCAGGCCTTTAGCACTCTTGAGCTGGTATGTGTAGAAACTTGTTTTATTTTTTTCAAATTCAGAAACCATTTTACGGAAATCTGTTTCGTCATAAATTTGAATTTTCGTTTCATCGATATTGCCACGTTTTATTGGAACAATGAGAAATTTTTTCTCACCAATGACCGAAATTAATTTCTTAATAAGAGCGTTTGAATTTTTTTCTCTCAAATATATTGGTGGCGGCTTGGAGGTTTTTTTCTCAGATATATCAGGTGTGTCGTTGTCATTTGCAATATTTGAAAACGATTAGTGGAGGATGCGCTGTTATCTCTAGATACCTTTGAAGCAGATGCAATTTTATTAGAATTTGGGCTTCGCCCGCGCTTTCCCACCATTATATATCGGTCCATTCCGACTTGGACCTTGGGTTTTGGGCTACTCTTATTTATATTGACAATTTGGGTAAGTGATGAACACGAGCCTGAATCGGATGATATCGCTGATTTAAATGACGAAGTAGTAGGCAACTGTAATGTTAACAAATCACTAGTTGACATTGGACAAAGCGAAGTTGATCGCTGACGAAAAATTGGCTTAGCCGTTAAAAAAAGTCTGTCATCAGGTTTTTTATTTATTTTGTTTATATTAAGAGCATCAGAACTCACAGTAAGTATATCATCAGATTTTTTATTGTTATCATTAAGATCATCAGAGCTCACAGTAAGATAGGCATTTCTGCCGTTATCACTCACTTCACAATTATTTGTTTTTGAGGTACTCATATAGAGTATTCCTCAAGGGCACTTTGTTAGTGTATTCCTCAAGGGCACTTTGAGTTATTTTGTTTACGGTTGTTTTTGTTTTATTTTTGTTTTAGTTATTACTGTCTATGTAAAAAAAAATATTAGCAAAGCAAAAAAAGCTTATTTATCAAAGTTAATGTACAACGAATATTATGTACTACAAATATTTTTTTGTATGATTTTTTTTATTATGTATGTAAAAAAAAATCCGCTAATACGTCTGTTCACTATGAAGGTACAACGAGAACTCGATCAGGTCCGAATGCCATTCTTAACTTTAAGGGACATCAACGAAAAATGGATGTCCCTTTTGTAGTTTACGCGGACTTCGAATGCATCTTAGAAGATATAAGTGATAGTGTAAGTAGTAAAACAAATTTAGTAAAAAGGCACACACCTTGTGCCTTTAGTTATTATATTAAGTGTATGCATAGTAATAATTTAGATAAGTTAAGGATATATACGGGGGAAGATGCATCAAAAAAATTTTTAACATATTTAATTAAGGATTGTGAGGAAATATACAATAACCACTTAGTAAACAATAGAAAAATTGATACTTTATCCCCTTCTGATATTTATAATTTTATAGTGCGGTGAATTGTCATATTTGTCAAAAATTTCTAGGCAAAGATCGTGTTAGAGATCATTGCCACATTAGTGGTAAATTTAGAGGTGCAGCCCACAATAACTGTAATTTAAATTACCAAATTCCCAAATTTATACCAGTTTATTTTCACAATTATTCAAATTATGACTCACATCTTTTCATTAAAGAATTCACAGAAATGAGTGATGGCCATAAGCTTGAAGTAAGATTTCTTGATACTATACGCTTTATGGCTGAGAGTTTGGAATCATTAGCTTGCAATTTGTCAGATAATGATTTCAGCACTATAAGGTCCTTATTTCAGTCAGAAAAAGAATTTCAGCTTATTAAGAAAAAATGTATTTTCCCGTATGAGTACCTAAATTCATTCCAAAAATTTGATGAATGCCAGCTGCCTTCACGCAGTGATTTTTTTAATAAGTTTAATAAAAAAGAGTGTTCTTTAGAGGAATACTCACATGCTGTAGAGGTATGGAATACTTTTGGTTGTGAAACAATGAAAGATTACATGGAACTTTACTTAAAAACAGACGTCCTCTTACTGACAGATATTTTCGAGAACTTTAGAAAAGTTTGTAAGGGTATTTATGAGCTCGATCCTTGCCAGTATTATACAGCACCTGGCCTTTCCTGGGATGCAATGCTCAAATATCAAAAATTGAATTAGAATTATTGACAGATATAGACATTTACAATTTTATGAAAAAAGGTATACGTGGGGGAATAGTACAGTGTAGTCAAAGATATTCGAAAGCAAATAACAAATATTTGCAATATTTCGATAAAGAGAAGCCCTCAGAATTTCTCGTCTATTTAGACGCTAACAATTTGTATGTTTGGGCGATATCGGAATATCTTCCTCATGGTGGGTTCAGATGGTTATTGCAAGACGAGCTGAATCTGGATCCAAACAGCATAGCTGATAATGGAACAGACGGTTATGTGTATGAGGTCACGTTGGATTATCCCTCGCATTTACATGACTTGCATAATGATCTTCCTTTTTGCGCTGAAAATAAGAAACCTATGCAAGCGAAGTATAGCAAGTTGATAACCGATTTCTCTACAAATCAATCATATGTGATACACTTTAGAGTTCTGAAACAGTGCTTAGAATATGGTTTAGTTTTAAAGAAAACTCATCGTATTCTAGCATTTAAACAATCTCCATGGTTAAAAGTCTATATTGACCTAAATACCAGACATAGAGCCACTGCTAAAAATGATTTTGAAAAAAAAATTCAAACTACTTAATAATGCAGTGTATGGTAAAACCATGATACAATAATATAAAGGTACTACCACATTTGACGTATAAAATTAATTTTGACTTTTACCAAAATTGTTTGATTGTTGTTTTTTTGTAAAAAGAGAGGAAAACGTTGCCACACGAAATTACGGCGAACATTTTTTTAGGAATGTTTTTGGAAATGTGTAATTTTAAGTATAGAAATTATGGTTTAATACACATTTTTTTAAATGTTGTATTAATTGGATACGTGGATAACGAAATATGCATGTGTATAATATGATGTAGAATGGATGAGCGTGTTTCATGCATATAATACACATTTAAATACACTTCGTTTGCAAATTTATTGCAGCTTACAGTAAGAATTAATGCTTTTTTGATGGGCTACATCTGAATAATCTGAACAAAAAAGACATGCAAATGAAATAGTTAATGCATGGGTTCTATTGCTAATGAATTGGTTCAATTTAGGTGCAGAACGCATGATTTTAACACAGGCGTGTCATTGACGAGCATGGGCTAACATTTAGCAAAACTGCTCATTATTCTAATGAGTGCTAAGAACCCATAATACGTTTATTCGTTTATATAAACATACATATGTATGAAATTTATTATTCGACATATTGTCAAGTTTATTATAATTTTGAAATTTATTTGCTGGTGGTTCAGCGATGTCTATATGCATTTCATTGTTGCTGTAACAAATCGTCAGTAGACCTCAACCACACATTTTGAACAGTCACAAACCTCTTATCTTATGTACAGACTTTCAAAAACTATTTGAGAATTCACAAATAATAATATTTTTGAAAATCACAAAAGAAAAATAAGCATAGTAGGCTTAGAAACCCATACAAAACCCAGCAAATAATTTATATTCGATATGAATCTATTTTATAAATAATAAATAAATAAATAAATAAATAAAATAATAAATTTCAAAATTAAAATAAACTTGACAATATGTCGAATAATAAATTTCTTAAATGTTAAATTTAGATTTTATTTTTCATTTTGCCTTATAATTACTTTTATTGTTATCCAAAGGATTTCTAATTATATAAAGGTGTAGAAAAATAAAATGTATGAAATATTGTGAAAACTTAAGCTTTCCAAATATTCAGCAACACATCATATTATCACTTTTTATAGTAAAGGTTTACATTTTCTATTTCGAAAACACACAAAATTTTAAATTGTGAATATGGGGTTAATATAATAGATATTCACTCTGTTCATTTCTAGATAAACTAAGGAAATTAGACTTTGATATCCAATCTTTCAGAATGTACAGTGCATGAATGGGAATCAAACAAAATTACTAAATAAATACAGACTTCAACTAGAATCATGCTGAAGCATGCATAAATTGTAAAATGTAATGTAAACAGATCTTACTTTATATCTGTATGAGTATGAAATAAATTTACCGAAAAAAAATATTGCAAGCATGCCGAAGCATGTATAATTTAAAAAATTCCTCACGTCATACTTTTATAAGGAAAGAAATTTTAAGACTTTGTGACAAATGAAATAGATACACTTAGTCGCAAAACTCTACATACGACTGAATATTTTTAAAAAATTTTACTTTTTAAAGGAAAATCATTAATTTTTTCAACTTTTTTTTATTTCAAAGTAAAAGTAATTTAAATTAAATAAAAATACCACATTTGATTTCACTAAACAATATTAAACAAGCAAAAAATAATAAAATTTAATATTTTATCCGATTGCAAAAGTGTACATACGATGTATTGTTGAGTATATTGTTTAAAATTTTTTTAAAATTTTAAAAGTTTGTGTCCGCTTTTTGATCAAACGCTTTTCTAAGCCTTTTAGGTATCGAAGAAACCAAATCTTTAGTTGTTTTCGCCAATAAATTTTCCTATTTTTCCTTTAAAATTTTAATTATTTGAGATAAGAGACTGTGGCCACTATTTTGACGCCTCTACTTCAAGGAAGCCCATAAATAATCGATCAGATTTAAGTCTGGGGACTGTGGAAGATGTGGAAACTTTGGTTTCAAGAAGCTATACCTTAACTAGCCTTAAGTTATTCTTGGGGTCATTATCATGCATAAATATGTATATATTTTTAAAGCGCAATCTGTTCACATTCTGTAAAAGAATATAGTTCTAAATATCTAAATTACCACGACGATCCATAATTCCATCAAAAAATTTTAATTCTCCAACCCCATCAGCACGTATGCACTCCCACACATTTACGGAGTCCCCACCATGTTTGGCAACACTGCATACATTTTATTATCCAAGTCAATATTACATTTTATCCATGTTTTTGGTCGTCCGTCATTTCCAAATAAATTGAACTTCCGTTCGTCCATAAAAATAACTCCTTTCAAAAACTTAGATGTATTAAGATGGATGTGTTTGTACTCCAGAGCATAAGTATATCGTTTAGTTTTGTTTATGGGACTTATGTATGGCCTTTTTCTGGCTATACAAGTCTATAATCCAACTTTATTTAAGCAACTGTGAATTGTGTTAGCATCGACAAGAATTTCATAATTATTTTGAAGGTCCTCTTTCAGTTTTGTGCTTCTTAAATTTGTATTTTTCGCAATTTCTCTCACAATTTTGCGCCTTAGTCTTTCATCAAGCCTTGCTATTCGTCCAAATCGTGAAAAACTTTGACTCTTTTGTAGGTTTAATGATGGTTATGATTGTAAATTTACAAAAATTTTAGGTTTGTCCGGTTTTTCTCATTTAGTTCCCTTCATTTGAAAGATTGATGACTAATTTTCGAACGTTGGTTGATATTTCCTTATTTTTCCCCATTTTTTCCAACTACTGCTAATAATTAAAGCAAAATTTTAGCAAAATCTAACACATATTGTGAAAACAATACTAAATGAACACAAAATTATAAAATAAAACGTGCTACTATATCTGTAGTTAGTACAATTCAAACGCGTATGTACACTTTTGCGACGTTGGCTAAGCTTCATTTTTCAGCAATTTTTACTTTACCAAAAAAGTAACAGTGATTTTTTATGTTTTTTATCTCGAAGTTATAAAGCGGGTCCACTATATTACTCAAGATACAATATTTTAAAAAATTAAACATTAAATAAAAATTACGAATAAAAGATATGAAATACCTAAAATCGTATGTAGAGTTTTGCGACTAAGTGTATGTATCTACTTTGTTAAAAATTCAAAAGAGTGAATTCGTAATTCTAATAGTATAGATTTTTAATTAAAACACCACTAAATGTTGGACTCTCACGTTACTATCGATAGCAGCATGCTAAAGCATGCATCTTAGCAAAATATCAAACCTGTTAGAAGGTGATGAGAAAGCTTTTTTCTAATCATTAATTTGTAATTGCAATTGTATCTGGATCAACTCAACTCATGAATGTATTGTATACAGGTATGATTGATGGTAATGAGGACTTTTTGTAAGTGACAAATCATTAGATCTGAATGCGATACAACCTAGCCAACGTTAACAACAATGACTTTAAGGGCTCAACCAGCAAACCTTATAAAGAAACACTTGAGGTAAAAATTCTCCCAAACATAGATATTGTAATGTTTCTGATACTTAATGAAAACACCTACGGTGAATTGATAGTAGTAGGGAAATGGGGCTCCTGCGCCAATTAAAATTTGAAATTTGGGTAATTAAAATTTTTAAATTCTTGGACATTTGTGAAATTTGATACCTACGAGGGTGGTTCAATAAGTCCGTCCAACTTTTTGTTTACATAAGGAATTTTTTGTTTACATAAGGGGTTTTGTTTGTTTACTACATACGAGGGTGGTTCAATAAGTCCCTTTTTATATGACCGTGGGAATTTGTATGTGTGTATGTTTGTGGGGGTACGTTAAGGGGTTTCATAAGATTAAGATTTCATAAGTATATATGACTACGGGAAAATCATGAATATGATTTTTCCTAGTACCAACGGGAAAATCATATTCATGATTTTTCTTAATACCAATGGGGAAATTGTGAAAATTAATTTTTCCTGTTCACATAGTCAAAATTAATAGTCAATGGCTTTTGGCAAAAATTAAATAAAAATATACGTAATAGCAGGTTAGGCTAGGTTAGGTAGAGGTGGTCAAAAAGCCGGACTCACTTAGACCGTTTTGGTCCATTGTGATACCACGGAGACTCTGCTTATGCGTAGTCTCCATCGTCGAACCATCCAGAGCTCAGTAGGTTAGGTTAGGTTAGGTAGAGGTGGCAGTCAGAAAGCCGGACTCACTTAGACCGTTTTGGTCCATTGTGATACTCGAACCATCCAGAGCTCAGTATAAAGCTACTAATACGTTGAAGTTCAACACTAGCAACGTCAGAAAGTTCCCTGAATTCAAGAGCGCCCATTGTGGCCATTCTCTTTCCTGCAAGTCCAGGGCAGCGACAAAGAAAATGTTCTATGCTTTCCTCTTCATCGATTTTTTTGCAGCTGCGGCAAAAGTCGTTGTGTTCAATCCTAAGCCGTTGTGCATGCCTACCTATGAGACAGTGTCCGGTTAACACGGACACTAGAACCGAAATTTGTTTCCTATTCTTCGAAATTAGGTAATTCGTACCTTCTCTATTTAGGTGAGTCCATAACTGCCTTGTGATCACGCATTCATTTCTAGTGACCCACCTCCTATTCGTTTCTTCCTCTGTCTTGCGCCTGAGTCTGAGTTTGCAAGAGAGTAGGGGTAGACCTACACATTCGAAATCCGGTGGAACCTGTAAGGTTGTCCCAATTCTAGCAAGCTCGTCAGCCCTAGAGTTCCCCTGGAAGACTCTATGCCCCGGGATCCAGATGATCCTAATATCAAACTGCTCTGCTATCTCATTTAGAGATGATCGACAGTCGAGGGCTATTGTTGTTCTTAGAAGCGGTGATTCTAGGGCCATAATAGCTGCTCGACTATCGGTGTAAATGTTAATCAAAGTCGTTGAAGTGACATTCACTCTCAACCAATTCGCAACTTCTCTTATAGCAAGGATCTCTGCGTGAAAGACACTGCAGTGATACGGAAGTCGCCTTGCAATACGAAGACCTAAAAAGCCTTCGAAAAGACCCTATAGCCCACACCTTCCTGTGTTTTGGAGGAGTCCGTATAAAAATCAACACTTTTTCTTCTACCTGGAGTTCGATTCATCCACATTTCTGTGGATGGTATCCAGGTTTTATAAAGACGGTCGTCCAGTAGAGCAGGGGAGGTCTGATCAATCCTCCATCCCCTAACTTCATCATCGAGTATTCTGCAGTGGCCGGTTTCATTTCCGTTTCAGAGAGATGTACATTGGAGACGGATTGCCGAGGACGTTGCCATCTCCTTCTCTACTAGACCTAATGGTAGTAGATGAAGAAGCATCTCCAGTGCATCCGTAAGAGTGGTGCGAATAGCACTGGTTACATACAAGGATGCAAGTCTTTGCACCTTGTGTAAGACGTACAGACACGTCTTTCTCTCCAGTGATGGCCACCACACGATGATGTCATACATGAGAATTGGACGTACTATTGCAGTATAGATCCAGTGAAGAATTTTTGGGGTAAGACCCCAATTCTTCCCAATGGATTTTTTGCATAGATATAGTGAATTTATTGCTTTTTTCACTCACTCTAGAATATTTGCCTTAAAACTCAGTTTTGAATCAAGAATAACACCAAGATACTTTGCAGTGTTGGACACTTTTATCTCCGTATTATTAAGTGTGATAGGTCGGAAATCAAGTATCTTATACTTCCTAGAGAAAAGGACTAGTTCCGTTTTATTAGGATTAACAGTGAGCCCTCGTTTCTCCGCCCATCTTAGAGATAGCAGCACATGATTTATAGCTAGATTCCACAATAGTGGCGAAATAACTCCTCCTTGTGGTGTACCCCTATTTACAAGGCGGGTCTGCCAAGAAGCTCTTAGAGCCGCATTTATCCTGAGGTGAGATAGTAGATTTTGAACCCACTTACACAATCCCGCACCAACCTCCAAATTCGACAATGCATCAATTATCGCATCTAAAGATATATTATTAAAATACCCCTTAATATCCACGAAGGCCACAAAGGTGTAGTCACCTACAGAAAGAGATTTCTCTATCGTGCCAACCAGCTCATGTAGAGCCGATTCTGCTTACTTTCCCGTTTGATATGCATGTTAGTAGTAGTGAACTGCTACTCCTGCCGCAATTAAAATTGTCAAATTTGGGTAATTAAAATTGTAAAATTTTAAAATTCTTGGAAATTTGTGAAATTTTATACCTACGAGGGTGGTTCAAGAAGTCCGTCCAATTTTTTCTTTGCATAAGGAGTTTTTTGATTACATAAGGAGTTTTGTTTGTTTACTACATACGAGGGTGGTTCAATAAGTCTGGTTTTTTATGACCGTGGGAATTTGTATGTATGTATGTTTGTGGGGGTACGTTAAGTGGGTTCATAGGTTGGAGGTTTTTCTTTTTTGCAATGTATATATATATATATATATACGGGAAAATCATGAAATGATTTTTCCTAATACTAATGGGTGTGAAATAGTGAAAATTAATTTTTCCTAATGCCTACGGCAATGCATGATTATTTTTCCTAATGCCTACGGCAATGCATGAATACTTTTCCAAATGCCTTCGGCAATGCATGAATATTTTTTCTAATGCCGACGGCTAAACATAATTATTATTTTTTTCAAATGCCGACGGCAATTCATGATTATTATTTTTTTCAAATACCGACGGCAAAACATGATTATTATTTTTTAAAATGCCGACGGCAAAACATGATTATTATTTTCTAATACCAAAGGGAAAATTGCCAGTGTTGCCAGACTGTAGAGATTTCTTATCGTAATACTATATCAGTAATATCAGAGAAAATAGATTTGATGGCTACTATGCGATTCTCATATGAATCGTGTGTATGTGTATGTGTGATTTCCTCACGCTAATAAATTGTTTTTAAATAAAATAATTAAATAAATTAAATTAATTTATTTAATTATTTTATTTATGTGTTCACATGTATGTGAACCCCCTAATACTTGTGTGTGGGGGGTCCAGCTTGATTGTCGCTGGTAATTTAATATTTTGTGTATTTGTGTAAGAAGTATGTATGTATATCTATGTATGTATATATGTATGTATATGTATGTATGTATGTGTATGTATGTATGTATGTATATGCATGTATGTATGTATGTATATGCATGTATGTATGTATGTATGAATGTATGTATGTGTGTATGTATGAATGTGCGATCGTGGCCCTGCAGGAAATGTCAATAGTAAAATTATACTGATTATCTATTGACGATGTCACTACTGACAAATTATACCCCAACTAATGCTATATACTTTTGACATTTAAGACATGCTTGTCTACCAGTAGACGTCGTCAGTACTGACTAGGTAGTTCTTGTGGGACCATATGGCGAAAATGTCAGTAGTAAGATTGTACTGACTTACTATTGACGATATCACCACACTGTGGGAAATGTTCGTAGTAAAACTGTACTGATTCACTATGGACGCTGTAGGAAATGTCAATAGTAAAATTATAAAATCATATGGATATGAGACTGAATTTAAATGTACTTTTAAATTAGTCAAATCACAATGAACAAACTTATTTTCTTGTTGAAAAGCAATCAATAGAAAACGAGGGCGTTCTCTATTCGCAACCAGTTTAACATTCCAAATATGGCTAGTTCCTATGTTTAATTGTGGATTGACATGACAATTGTCGAAGACAGTGCGCTTAATGCATACAACCTGAGCATTTGCTTTGACTAAAAATTTAGAGCAAAAAGTACATTTTGTATGCATAAAAATATTTACTGTAGCTTTCTTTTACTCATGTTGTGAGCTTGATCTCAACAGAAAAGTTTGAACCCACATAGATAAATGTTCGGGAGTTAGGGCTTAATTTTTTATGCATAATAACAAGTAAATCATAGATGCCCAAGGTAGTAGTATTGGTGAGAGTGACGAAATGGAAGAAAACATTTTGCTATTCATTTTATTTAGTCGTCAACGAGATTGCGACGAAAGCACATGTGGGCGGTTGTTGTCATTTTTTTCTGTTTCTTTGTTTAACATAAGGGAAATTTAAAATTAATGAATGTACATATTTTAGTAATACTCTTGATGAATGTATTTATTTTAGTAATACTCTTGATGAATGTATTGATAGATATATATATATATCTATATATATAATAATACATATATAATATAAATATTTCAAATCTGAAAATATTTATTCCCAAAGATACGTTGAGGGAAATAAAGATAAACACTTCAATGAAATCTTCTTTATTTCAGGATATATTGTACCATCCAGATTTTTCCAGAATTCGTTATTGATAAAATTATCAGGGAAATCTAATTCACTGCGAAGTATAATAAGTTCTATTTGGATTGGAAATTCGTACTTAAAAGGGTAAATGCTGACTATTTTCAAAATCCTAAAACCTGTCATTAAAGTTATTAAAAAGCGTTTCTAATATTTGACAAAAGTTCTAATTTTTTCAAGGTTTTATCCTTGTCGTAAATAACAGAAGTTTTCGGAAATTCCGAAAAGTCTTCAGAATCAATTTGAGCTGCAAGTAAAAATATCTGAGTTTTAAAATCTGAGAGAATTTATACATATCAGAAATATTATTATCTTTTCCTTGCAGCTTCAAATTCAACTCATTCAAAATGTTACAAATGTCTATTAAAAACGCCATGTCTAAATTTTTTTTTTCATATATATATTTATTCATTGTATCTTCAAAAATGAACTAACAATAAGTAATCAAATCTTAAATCTAAATATAATTAATAGGCCCGACCAGTATCGGACATAAACTTAGTGATAGTTATAAATAATACATAAGTAGTGATAATCAAAAAGGAAAAAAAAGAAGTATTTTTAAGCAGTCCCATCTGGAGTGTTGAGTATAAGAGCCCTTGTGTCCCTCTTTTTTAGGCGGATGTGTCCAGTAAAGCTCAAAATATTACGGGCAAGCGGATTAGGATGTGACTCGAGCTTTGTTAAATATTTGCCTGCGTATTTTGCAATTTCTTCACTCACTAGTGGCATATTTAAATCACGATGTATATTTGAATTTTTAATGTACACAGAAAAAAATAGACAAGAATTATTTTCAATAAAACCATGTTAATGAATAAAATTTTTAATTTCAATAATATTTGTCATTAACTTGAATATTGCATATATCAATTCCGCGCATTTTAAAATATCGTTTACTTTTGTTTTGCTTGTGTTGGTGTTTATCTTGCTTGTTGATTGACTGGACATGGTTATGTGCTGATGTTGTTGTTTTTTTGATTGGTCGTGTTGTATACGTGTGAATTACAACAAGTAGCTGAAAATCGTCGTGGCTTGTTTTTTTTCACAACAAAGTTATTTTTAAATTATATCAAAACGCAATGCGCAAATGTAAAAGAACCATGATTTCTCATGTTTTGCCTGTATTCATTATTTGCGAATCCAATAACCATTTGCTCTTTAGCTGAATGGTAAGCACGTTAGTCTATTAGTCAAGAGATTCCCGGTTCGACTCATCTCAAATAAATTTAGTTTTAATCGCAGCCAAGCAAAAACAAACTAACATTCATCCATCAACACACACACATACAATTAAATAACAATTATCACTGAAAATAAAATTTCAGTCAACAACTTTTTTCTTTGATTCATTACATTTACATTAAAAATTATTGATAAGATATTTTATTAATTCAAATATTTATATTATTGAAGAAAAAAATATTATTATTTTACAATTTTTGTTATTGATATAGCGGATTTCTTTATCACAGGAAATTCGAAAATTAAAATGATTGAATACCGGGATTTTTGTTATCAAAAATGAAACTTATTTTTTTCTGTGTACCATGGAGCCAATGTTATCAAACCTAAAATTTTGTTTTGCCTTCGTTGGATTTTCTCAATATTTGAAGCTGAAGCAGTGCCCCATAGCTGAATTCCATAGCACCATATTGGCTTCAAAAGCGACTTGTATATCAAAAGTTTGCAGTCTAGGCTGAGTGTTGAATTTCTGCCAATTAACCAATATATTTGAGTTAATTTAAGTTTCATTTGGGTTAACTTAGATTCAATATGATATTTCCATGTAAACCTTCGATCAAGGTGTATGCCAAGGTATTTCACTTGAGAATGTTGAGGAATATTTTGATTGTTTATTCGAATGGGGGAACAGGTATCTTTTCTTAGGGTAAATGTTATATGAACACACTTTTGTTCATTTACTTTAATTCTCCATAAGTTCAACCATATTTCAAGCTGAGTAATGTGTGCTTGGATATTGCGGGATGCCTCATCAGGGTTTTTGTGTATACTCAAACAGACTGTATCATCGGCAAATGTAGAAGTGTGGATGTTATTGCTCACAGGCATATCACAAGTATATATTAGATACAAATCTGTCCCCAGAATACTACCCTGTGGCACACCAGAAGATATAGATTCGGGCACACTCATGAAGTCTCTTTCCACAACAGTAAACTTCCTATCAACAATATAACTTTCCAAAAGCTTTTGTATGTTTATTGGTAGGTATTTCTTCAATTTTAAAACTAGGCCTTCGTGCCATACTTTATCAAATGCCTGAGAAACATCAATAAAAAGGGCAGAACAATCCTTTTTTTCTTCAAATGTCCTCCTTACAACTTGAACCAATCTATGCGTTTGCTCAATAGTGCTATGCTGACTTCTAAGGCCGAATTGATGGTCCGGGATGCACCCACTATCAGCTAAAATTGTGGACAATTTAGTCATGAGCAGCTTTTCGAAAAGCTTTGAAATTGTTGAAAGTAAGCTTATAGGCCTATATGACTCAGCCTTGGTAAGATCTTTGCATGGTTTTGGAATCATTTTAATCTTGGCAAGTTTCCAGTTATGTGGAAAATACTGCAGTCGTAAAATGGCATTAAAAGTAAATAGCAAGATTCTTATTGCAATATGAGGCAAGTTCATCAGCATCTTGTTACTAATGCCATCAATACCTGGAGCTTTCTTCGGGTCGAGCTCAGCAACTATTTTTTGTAGTTCACGCATCTTAAACCTTAAGGGACGAGGGGGTAGAGATACTACACTCAGTAATCCGACAGCACCCGTACATGAATTTGGAGTGAATAAATGCGCAGAAAATAAGTTACCTTTCTCACTATCGCTTCTTGCCCAGCCTCCGGTCGAAGTACGCAGTGGTGATTTGACATCAACGGGTCTTTGAAGATTTTTAGTAGCGCGCCATAAAGAGTAATTAGATGTTGACGTTACATCAAGACCTTCTAAATACCTTTCCAGTAATGCAGTTTTTTCCGACGATAGCAGCTCTTTGAGTCGTTTAGTACATTCTTTAAGTCTGATTTTATTTAGGGGTGATCTGTGTTGTTGCCATTCTCTTCTAGCTCTCCTTTTTTCACATACAAGCCGTTCAATTTCCGTAGAATAAATTCTATTAAAGCCAGTCTGCGGATAGGAAGTAGTGGCATGTTGTGCAGCCTGTTTAATATATTCGTTAAGATTGGCAATATTAAATTCAATATCATCAGGTGATCTTAGCTGAATTTTTTCTACGCAGTGACTACTAATATATTTTTTGAATCCTAGCCAGTTGAATTTATAAATCGTTTTCGCATATGAGTTAGTTAAATCACTCCTTAGTGGGTTGAAAATTGTAACTATTGTGGGAGAGTGATCGGTGGACAGATCTAGAGAGCCCTTTACGTGAATTAAGTCCCTATGTATATTTTTCGTGACGCCAAAATCTATAACATCTGGAATTTTTCTTACGTCAGTAGGGCAGTAAGTAGGCTCCCCACTCGAAATGACATCTAAGCCCATTTTTGAAATTGTATTAAATAACGCTCTACCTCTAGGTGTAACAAGACGCGAGCCCCAGTACGTATGTTTTGCATTGTAGTCACCAGCTGCCACAAAACAAGATCCAAGCGGTTTGTAGACTTAATTAGAATTGCTGATCCACCGCATGCTCTTCCTCTCGGGTCCTTTGAATCATATAGAGTGTAACCATTTATTTTAAAGCAGCTTCTCGAAGTCAAGTGAATCTCAGAGACCAACATTATATCAATATTTTTTTCTGTGAGGAAGTGCTCAAGTTCATTTTTATGTTGGCGAATGCCGCTTGCATTCCAGAAACATGTCTAAAATAAATATATAATCTTTTAAATATTATTTTTCGGTTATTTCGATATTTTCGGCTTCTAAAAATTCAAATACTTCATTTCTTAGCTCAAATAATTTATTATTACTGTTACCTCGGCTTAACCAACGCACCTCAGTAAACATTAATAGATCGTAGTTGAGAAGCATTTGAATTTTTTAGAAATGTGAAAAATTTTCTGAGTCAGAGATTTATGGATCCTCTACTAATCGGCAAAACCGTTTTAAAATATTGCAAGATGATAATGAAAAACCCGCTGAATCTGCGAATAAAACTTTCAAGCCGCCACCAATCTATTTAAGAAAAAAAACTCAAACGCTCTAACTAAAAAATTAATTTCGGTCATTGGTGAGAATAAATTTCACATTGTTCCAATAAAACGTGGTAATATTGATGAAACGAAAATTCAAATTTATGAAGAAAAAGATTTTCGCACAATGGTTTCTGAACTTGAAAAAAGTAAAACAAATTTCTACACATATCAGCTCAAGAGTGCTAAAGGTATGCAGATTGTGTTGAAGGGCATAGATTCCTATGTTGCTCCCGAAGAAGTAAAAGATGCTCTCGTCCTCCAGGGCTTTAAAGTAAAAAATGTATCGAACATAATAAATAGGGAAAAGATCCCTCAACCTCTATTTCGCGTTGAACTTGAGCCAAATGATATAAAATTGAAAAAGAGTGAGACCCATCCAATATATAATTTAAGATATCTCTTATATCGAAAAATAACGGTTGAAGAACCACACAAGCGTTCAGGACCCGTACAGTGCCATAATTGTCAAGAATATGTCCATACTAAAACTTACTGCAAATTACCTACTGTTTGTGTCCTGTGCGGCGAGTTGCACGGCACTGCTAGTTGCAATAAATCGAAAGATCAAAGTAACAAAAAATGCAGTAATTGTGGAGAAAATCACACTGCTAACTACAGAGGTTGTCGTGTGTACTCTTTGGTAAAGAAGACTATGGTGCAAAAACCTAAATTAGCTCCAGCTCAATCAGCAAACGTTTACTCTGCCACTTTTCAGCAAATGAGCCAACCAGTTACTTCCCGTGTATCGTATGCAGATGCTACTAAGGCTAGTTCTATTCCGACACAAAATGTTTCACCGCAAAATAATTCTACAAATACACACTCAAACTTTAATTATAATCGCCTTGAAGCCACTATTGAAAATCTTGTGCAAACTATAAACAATTTTACAACAAATATGACTAGCATTATGCAAGAAATGTTGCGAATGCAGAATACTCTGCTTCAAGCTTTAGTTAACAAACCATGAACACGTTAAAAATATGTTTCTGGAACGCAAACGGCATTCGCCAACATAAAAATGAACTTGAGCACTTCCTCACGGAAAAAAATATTGATATAATGTTGGTCTCTGAGACTCATTTGACTTCGAGAAGCCTTTTTAAAATTTATGGCTACACCTTATATGATTCAAAGGACCCGAGAGGAAGAGCATGCGGTGGATCAGCAATTTTAATAAAGTCAAGACTCAAGCATTATATTATTGATAACATTTGTGAAGAACATTTACAAGCATTTGTATTGAAAATTTTTCCAATAATTTTGTCATATCATCAATTTACTCTCCTCCTAGATTCGCAATTACTGAGCATCAATACGAGGATTTTTACAAATCTCTGGGTCCTTGTTTCGTAGCAGCTGGCGACTATAATGCTAAACACACGTTCTGGGGTTCGCGTCTTATTACACCCAGAGGTCGAGCGTTGTTCAATACAATTTCCAAAATGGGCTTGGATGTCATTTCAAGTGGGGAGCCCACTTATTGGCCTACTGACATACATAAAATTCCGGATGTAATAGACTTTGGCGTTATGAAAAATATCTCTAGGGATTTAATTCAAATTGAAGCTTCTCTAGATCTCTCGTCCGATCACTCTCCCACGATCGTTACAATTTTTAGCCCATTAAGAAGTGATTTACCTCACCCATATGCCAATTTGATAAATCGTGTAAATTGGCTGCGATTCAAAAAATATCTTAGTAGTCATTGCACGGAAAACATTACACTAAGAACACCTGATGATGTTGAATCTAACATTGCCAATCTTAACGAAAATATTAAGCAGGCTGCTAAACATGCCACTACCTCCCATCCGCAGACTGGGTTTAATAGACTATATTCTGCAGATATTGAACGTCTAGTATGTGAAAAAAGAAGAGCTAGAAGGGAATGGCAACAGCACAGATCACCCCAGAATAAAATTAGATTTAAAGAGTGCACTAAACGACTCCAAGAGCTGCTTGCATATGAAAAAACTGCATCTCTTAAAAACTATCTGGAAAATCTTGATGTCACACCAGCATCTAATTACTGTTTATGGCGCGCTGCTAGAAAGCTTAAAACACCTGTTGAGTTTAAACCACCTCTGCGCACATCTACCGGAGGTTGGGCAAGAAGCGATACTGAAAAAGGTAACATATTTGCTGCCCATTTTAAATACGTATTTACCCCAAACACATGTACTGGTGTAATTGATTTGCCAAATGTAGTCGCTCTACCCCCTCAACAAATAAAGTTTAAGACGCGTGATGTGCAAAAACTAATTTCTGAACTCAACCCAAAGAAAGCTCCGGGTTTTGATGGAATTAGTAACCAGATGCTAATTAAGTTGCCTCGTATTGCAATTAGAATACTGTTATTTATTTTTAACGCCATTTTACGACTGCAGTATTATCCAAATAGCTGGAAGCTTGCCAAAGTTAAAATGATTCCAAAGCCGGGCAAAGACCTTACCAAGGCTGAGTCATACAGGCCAATAAGTCTCCTATCAACAATGTCAAAGCTTTTCGAAAAACTGCTCATGACAAAATTGTCCCCAATTCTAGTTAATAGTGGGTGCATACCGGACCATCAATTTGGTTTTAGAAGTCAGCATAGCACCATTGAACAAACTCATAGATTGGTCCAATTTATAAGAAGAACATTTGAAGAAAAGAAGTATTGTTCTGCGCTGTTTATCGACGTTTCTCAGGCATTTGATAAAGTGTGGCATGAAGGCCTAATTTTAAAATTAAAAACATACCTGCCAATAAACGTTGTAAGTCTTTTGAAAAGTTACATTACTGCCCGGAAGTTCACTGTTGTGGAAGGAGACTTTATGAGCATGCCTGAAACTATCTCATCCGGTGTGCCACAGGGGAGTATACTGGGGCCAGTTTTGTATTTGATTTATACTTGTGATATGCCTCTGAGCAGCAATATCCACACTTCCACATTTGCTGATGATACAGCCTGCCTTAGTATGCATGAAAATCCTTACGAGGCATCCCGATATCTTCAAGAACACATTACCCAGCTGGAACTATAGTTAAACTTATGGAGAATTAAGGTAAACGAACAAAAGTGTGTTCAAGTAACATATACATTACGAAGAGATACGTGTTTACCCATTCGGATTAACAATCAAGTTGTCCCTCAACATACTCATGTGAAATATCTTGGTATACACCTTGATCGACGGCTTACTTGGAAACACCATATTGACTCTTAGTTAACCCAAATGAAACTAAAATTAACTCAGGTACATTGGCTGATTGGTAGAAATTCAACCCTCAGTCTAGATTGCAAACTTTTGATATACAAGTCTATTTTGAAACCCATATGGTGCTACGGAATTCAACTATGGGGCACTGCTTCAGCTTCCAATGTCGAGAGAATCCAACGAAGGCAAAATAAAATTTTGCGATTAATAACATCGGCTCCATGGTATATAAAAAACTCAAATATACATCGTGATTTGAATATGCCACTAGTGGTTGAAGAAATTGCAAAATATTCAGGCAAATATTTAACAAAACTCGAGTCACATCCTAATCCGCTTGCTCGTAATATTTTGAACTTTACTGGACACGTCCGCCTAAAAAAGAGGGATACAAGTGCTCTTATACTCAACACTCCAGATGGGACTGCTTGAAAATACTTTTTATTTTATTTTATTTTTTCTTCCTTTTGATTATCACTACTTATGTATTATTTATAACTATCTCTAAATTTATGTCCGACAGTGGTCGGGCCTAATAATTATATTTTAGATTTAAGATTTGAATACTTATTGTTAGTTCATATTTGAAGATACAATAAATAAAAATATGTATTAAAAAAAAAAAAAAAGAGATTTATGGCCGCCCCTTATCCTATTAATTATCCGCTCAGTAGCCTTCATGACCGGCTGCTCGGATATAAATTTAGAAGCAAGAGCAGCCTGGTGTATTATACAATGCAAGGTAGAAGCCTCAATTTAATTTTTTTTTCATCTGGCCTACAAATCCATCACGTTTGCCTGTCATAGTGTTAGCACCATCCGTACAAACTCCGGCTAATTTGTTAGAATCAACAACGAAAAGAAGTTTTTCGTTGACGACATCGAACAATAATTTGCCGGTTACATTGCGATAAAATGTTTCAACAGAATATGTTGACTCGAAAACATTGTAATCTGAATGAACGCATCGAATCCGGATTACAAGTTGACAAAGGTCATTAATATCGGTGCTCTCATCAATACAGAATGAAAAAAATTCGCAATTTTTTAACTTTTCCCTTAATGCCGATTCCACAATAGCTCCCGGGTTATACTATTGCGGGCCAAAGGGAATTTTTCAATAAAATTAGTTTTATATTGAAGTTTTCCAAAAACTTTACTAAATTTTTTTTGACAAATGGCCCATCTGAAAATGGCCTTCCCTTTTTTACAATATCTAAACTTATTAAGTTAGATAAATCCATTTTTAAATTCTCCTCCACCATATCTTCATCATTTTCCTTAGATTGATTTACCCATTCCTTCAACTTTTCAATAAAAATTTTCTTATAAATTTTAAATTGTTTTTCTTTTTCTTCCCCCTGCAAATAATTCATGTCTTTGTGCACTCCTTCAAAAAGTTTTTTTAAATTATATTTCTTGGAGTTCTCGTTGTACCTTCATAGTGAACAGACGTAATAGCGGAATTTTTCTTACATACAAACTAAGCAAAAAAAAAATCATACAAAAAATATTCGTAGTACATATTAAATTTGATAAATAAGCTTTTTTTGCTTTGCTAATATTTTTATATATAGAAATAACAAAATCCAAAAAAACCGTAAACAAAAAAACATACAAAGTACCCTTGATGCATACTCTTTATGAGAAACCCAAAGGAAAAAAATAGTGAAGTGAGTTCTAACGGCAGAAATGCATATTTTACTGTGAGTTTTGATGCTCATAATGTTAACAATAAAAATAAAAAATCTGATAATAGACTTGCTGTGAGTTCTGAAGCACTTTATAAAAATCAAAAATCTGATAATAGACTTTTCCTAACGGCAAAACCACAGTTTCGTCAGCGATCAACTTCGCTTTGTCCAATGCCAACTAGTGAATCGTTGATATTATTGCCTAGTACTTCCACATTTAATTCAGCGATATCACCCGCTTCGGGCTCGAGGTCATCACTTAACCAAGTTGTCACTGAAGATAAGATTAGCCCAAAACCCAAAGTCCAAGTCGGAATGGACAGATATATCACAATTTTAAAGCGCGGGCGAAGCCCAAATTCATCAAAAATTTCATCGGTTCCCAAGATATCTAGGGATAACGACGCCGCAGCAGTTAACCGTCAAAATCGTTTTTCAATATTGCAAGGAAATAACGACCAAGATGCTGTTTCATCAAAAAAAACTTTTAAGCCACCACCAATATACCTGAGAGAAAAAAATTCGAATGCCCTTATTAAAAAATTAGTCTCGGCAGTTGGTGAGAACGCATTTCACGTTATTCCAATAAAACGTGGTAAAATTGATGAAACAAAAATTCAAATATATGAAGAAAAAGATTTCCGCAAAATTATTACTGATTTCGAAAAAAATAAAACAAATTTTTATACTTATCAGCTTAAAAGTGATAAAGGTATGCAGATCGTATTGAAAGGCATTGATGCTTATGTTAATCCCGACGAAATAAAAGATGCACTCAACATACAAGGATTTAAGGTAAAAAGTGTTACTAATATAAGCAATAGAGAGAAGATCCCCCAGCCTCTATTTCGTGTTGAACTGGAGCCAAATGATATACAGTTGAAAAAGAACGAGACACATCCAATTTATAGCCTAAAATACCTTTTATACCGAAAAATTACAGTTGAAGAGCCACATAAGCGTTCAGGTCCTGTACAGTGCCACAATTGCCAAGAATATGGTCATACAAAAACTTACTGCAATTTACCTACAGTTTGTGTTGTCTGCGGTTAATTGCATGGTACTGATAGCTGCACGAAGCCAAAAGATCAAGCAGGAAAAAAATGTACTAATTGTGAAGGTAATCACACCGCTAACTACAGAGGATGCCCTGTATATTCTTTCGTTAAACAGGCTATGGGTCAAAAACCTAAACTAGCTCCAGCTCAATCAGCAAACGCTTACTTCGCCACTCCTCCTCAAACAAGCCAACCAGTTAGTTCACGTGTATCGTATGCCGATGCTGCTAAGACTAGTTCTATTCCCACACAAAATGTTCCACCGCTAAATAACTCAACGAATGCAAATTCAAGCTTTAACTTTAGTCGCCTTGAAGCTACTATTGAGAATCTGGTGCTAACTATTAATAGTTTTACAACAAATATGACTAGCATGATGCAAGAAATGCTGCGAATGCAGAATACACTGCTTCAGGCATTAATTAAGAAGCCATGAACACGTTAAAAATATGTTTCTGGAACGCAAACGGCATTCGCCAACTTAAAAATTAACTTGAGCACTTCCTCACGGAAAAAAATATTGATATAATGTTGGTCTCAGAGACTCATTTTACTTCGAGAAGCCTTTTTAAAATTTCTGGCTACACCTTATATGATTCAAAGGACCCGAGAGGAAGAGCATGCGGTGGATCAGCAATTCTAATAAAATCTAGACTTAAACATTATATTATTGACAACATTTGTGAGGAATATCTACAAGCAACGAATATTTGTGCGGAAAATTTTTGCACAAATTTTGTGATATCATCAATTTACTCCCCTCCCAGATTCGCAATTACTGAGAATCAGTACGGGGATTTCTATAAATCTCTTGGCCCTTGTTTCGTAGCAGCTGGCGACTATAATGCAAAACATACGTGCTGGGGTACTCGTCATATTACACCCAGAGGTCGAGCATTGTTCAACACAAATTCAAAAATGGGCTTGGACGTCATTTCGAGTGGGGAGCCTACTTACTGGCCAACTGACATAAATAAAATTCCGGATGTAATAGATTTTGGCATTATGAAAAATATCTCTAGGAATTTAATTCAAATTGAAGCTTCTTTAGATTTCTCGTCCGATCACTCTCCCACGATCGTTACAATATGTAGCTCACAGAGAAGTGATTTTCCTCACTCGTATGTGAAGATGATCAGGCGTGTAAATTGGCTGCGATTCAAAAAATATCTTAGTAGTCATTGCACGGAAAACATTACGCTAAGAACACCCGAGGATATTGAAGCTAACATCGCCAACATTAACAAAATGATTACACAGGCTGCTGAACATGCTACTACCTCCCATCCGCAGACTGGATTTAATAAAATTTATTCTACCGATATTGAACGTGCCTTATGTGAAAAAAGAAGAGCTAGAAGGGAATGGCAACAGCACAGATCACCACAACTTAAAATCAGATTTAAAGAGTGCACTAAACGACTCCAAGAGTTACTTGCAATTGAAAAAACTGCATCTCTTGAAAATTATCTGGAAGGTCTTGATGTCACACCAGCATATAATTACTCTCTGTGGCGCGCTGCTAGAAAGCTGAAAACCCCCGTTGAGCTTAAACCACCTCTGCGCACATCTACCGGAGGTTGGGCAAGAAGCGATACTGAAAAAGGTAACATATTTGCTGAGCATTTAAAAACCGTATTTACCCCAAACACATTTACTGGTGTTGCTGATTTGCCAAGTGTAGTATCTCTACCCCCTCGTCCCTTAAGGTTTAAGATGCGTGAAATACAAAAAATAGTTGCTGAACTCGACCCGAAGAAAGCTCCAGGTATTGACGGAATTAGTAACAAGATGCTGACGAACTTGCCTCATATTGCAATAAGAATCCTGCATTTATTTTTAATACCATTTTGCGAATGCAGTATTTTCCACATAACTGGAAACTTGCCAAGATTAAAATGATTCCGAAGCCGGGCAAAGATCTTACAAAGGCTGTCATATAGGCCTATAAGCTTACTATCAACAGTCTCAAAACTTTTCGAAAAGCTGCTAATCACTAAATTGTCCACAATTTTAGCTGATAATGGGTGCATCCCGGACCATCAATTTGGCTTTAGAAGTCAGCATAGCACTATTGAGCAAACGCATAGATTAGTTCAAGTTATAAGGAGGACTTTTGAAGAAAAGAAGTATTGTTCTGCCCTTTTTATTGATGTTTCTCAGGCATTTGACAAAGTATGGCACGAAGGCCTATTTTTAAAATTGAAGACATATTTGCCAATAAATATAGAAAAACTTTTGGAAAGTTATATTGTTGATAGGAAGTTTACTGTTGTGGAAGGAGACTTCGTAAGTGTGCCCGAATCTATATCTTCTGGTGTGCCACAGGGTAGTATTCTAGGGACAGTCTTGTATTTAATATATACTTGTGATATGCCTGTGAGCAATAACATCCACACTTCTATATTTGACGATGATACAGCCTGTATAAGTATGCACAAAAACCCGGATGAGGAATCCCGCAATCTCCAAGCTCACATTACCCAGCTTGAAAGATGGTTGAACTTATGTAGAATTAAAGTAAATGAACAAAAGTGTGTTCATATAACGTTTACCCTAAGAAAAGATACCTGTTCCCCCATTCGAATCAATAATCAAAATATTCCTCAACATTCTCAAGTGAAATACCTTGGCATACACCTTGATCGAAGGTTTACATGGAAATATCATATTGACTCTAAGTTAACCCAAATGAAACTTAAATTAACTCAGATATATTGGTTAATTGGCAGAAATTCAAAACTCAGTGTAGACTGCAAACTTTTGATATACAAGTCGCTTTTGAAGCCAATATGGTGCTACGGAATTCAGCTATGGGGCACTGCTTCAGTTTCAAATGTGGATAGAATCCAACGACGGCAAAATAATATTTTACGTTTGATAACAGCGGCTTCATGGTACATCAAAAATTCAAATATACATCGAGATTTAAATATGGCACTAGTGACTGAAGAAATCGCAAAATACGCAGGTAAATATTTAACAAAATTCGAGTCACATCCTAATCCGCTTGCTCGTAATATCTTGAACGTTACTGGACACATCCGCTTAAAAAAGAGGGACACAAGGGCTCTAATACTCAGCTACCCAAATGATACTTCTTGAAATACGAAATTTATGTATTATTAATTACTATCACTAAGTTTATGTCCGATACTGGTCGGGCCTATTAGTTATATTTAGATTTAAGATTTGAATACTTATTGTTAGTTCATATTTGAAGATACAATAAATAAATATATGCAAAAAAAAATATATTTCTTAGTTTTTTTAAATGTCTTATGACAAATAAGACATTGCATGTCATCAAAAGTATTTTGTAACATAAAATATTTTTCGGCTGACATCATTAATATATCGCAACAATTTCAATTTATGTGTTCTCGATAACAATTAAAACTTCAAATAAGACAAAGAAGTCCTGCAAGTGTAGTTTGTCTCTCCCACTCAACATGCTGATTTCCTATTGGTTGATTGACGGTCAAACAAAAGAGCGTAAGTATACGTGTGAGTTTAATTTGCTGATATCAGCAACTACTGGGCATCTTTGAAGCAAATGCTCTGACTTATGAGCAAAAGCTCACAATTTGTTGAGTCTGCCTATTAGTTATCTTCAGTAATTTCCATGATATAAATATAGAAGGTACTTCCATTCTCTCTTTGTTTTTAAAAAATAAGTATTTTTGAGGTTTGTTTTTTGAGAGAAATAAAAAAAATGTTCCCATATCGTAAAAAATATAAGTCTTCCCCCATAAAATTTTTACAGAGATGTGTAATTATCTTAACAAAAGCTACAAATAAATAAAGTGATATACATGACTACACATCTGTGATGTTTAAAAAGTGGTTATGTAATAACTTGGCGCATCTTTTCAAATTTTCTGCCTAAAATAAGTATTTTAACTATATTTCCATCCGAAGTGATTGGTGATTTTGATTAGTTGACAATGAATTTTCATTAAGTTTAACAAATATTGATTGATATTACATCTTGTTTAGTCTATATATATATCTCACTTCTTGTTGATTGTAACATGTTTTTCTATAAAAATGGCTTAAATACCCGATCAGATAATTTTGGCAAGTATATTTCACAGATTTTGCAGGCTCTTAGACACTGTTGGCGAATACCAGATAGTGTAGAGAACTTAAAGAATGATACATTCATATTTTTGCAATGATATTTTGTACGTCCACAGTTTGTAAAATGCAGCTCATTTCCGCTTTCTTTAACACAACAATACATTTACAATGCATTTCATTGCTTTTCAAGATAACAGTCGTTCTCGTTGTACCTTCACAGTAAACAGACGTAATAGCGGAATTTTTCTTACATACAAAATAAACAAAAAAAATCATAAAAAAAATATTCGTAGTACATATTAACTTTGAAAAATAAGCTTTTTTTTGCTTTGCTAATATTTTTACAAATAGAAATAACAAAAACAAAAAAACCGTAAACAAAAAAACATACAAAATACCCTTGGGGAATACTCTATATGAGTACCCCAAAGGAAAAAATAGTGAAGTGAGTTCTAACGGCAGAAATGCCTATTTTACTGTGAGTTTTGATGCTCATAATGATAACATTAAAAATAAAAAAAATCTGATAATAGACATGCTGTGAGTTCTGAAGCTCTAAATAAAAATAAAAAATCGTCTAACGGCAAAACCACAGTTTCGTCAGCGATCAACTTTGTCCAATGCCAACTAGTGAATCGTTGACATTATTGCCTACTACTTCTACATTTAACTCAGCGATATCATCCGCTTCGGGCTTGTGGTCATCACTTAAACAAGTTGTCACTGAAGATAAGAGTAGTTCAAAACCAAAGGTACAAGTAGGAATGGACAGATATATAACTGTTTTAAAGTACGGGCGAAGCCCAAATTCTACTAAAATTGGATCCGCCCCAAAGATGTCTAGGGATAACAGCACATTTTCTGTCAATCGTCAAAATCGTTTTTCATTATTGCAAGACAAAAACGACAAGCCCGCTGCATCATCGCAAAAGTCTTTTAAGCTACCACCTATTTATCTGAGAGAAAAAAATTCTAATGCGCTTCTACTGTCGACCATTGGTGAAAATACTTTTCACATCATTCCAATTAAACGAGGTAATATTGACGAAACTAAAATCCAAATATATGATGAAAAAGATTTCCGAAAAATTGTTAATGAGTTTGAAAAAAATAAAACAAATTTTTATACATATCAACTTAAGAGTGCTAAAGGCCTACAAATAGTATTAAAGGGCATAGATTCATATGTTGAGCCTGAAGAAGTAAAATGTGCACTTATCGAACAAGGATTTAAGGTAAAAAATGTACCAATATAATCAATAGAGAGAAGATTCCCCAGCCTCTATTTCGTGTTGAACTGGAGCCGAATGATACACAGTTAAAAAAACGAGACGCACCCAATTTATAGTCTAAAATACCTTTTACGCCGAAAAATGACAGTTGAAGAGCCACGTAAGCGTTCAGGTCCCTTACAGTGCCATAATTGTCAAGAATATGGCCATACAAAAACTTACTGCAAATTACCTACAGTTTGTGTTATCTGCGGTGAATTGCATGGTACTGCTAACTGTACCAAACCGAAAGTACAAGCAGAAAAAAAATGCAGTAATTGTGGAGGTAATCACACCGCTAACTACAGAGGATGCCCTGTATATTCTTTCTTTAACGAGGCTATGGGTCAAAAATCTAAATTAGCTCCAGTTCAATCAGCAAATGCTTACTCCGCCACTCTGCCTTAAACTAGCCAACTAGTTACTACATCGTATGCCGATGCTGCTAAGACTAGTTCTATTCCCACACAAAATGTTCCACCGCCAAGTAATTCAACGAATGCAAACTCTAGCTTTAACTTTAGTCGTCTTGAAGCTACTATTGAGAATCTGGTGCTAACTATAAACAACTTTACAACAAATATGACTAGGATGATGCAAGAAATGCTGAGAATGCAGAATAATCTGCTTCAAGCATTAGTCAACAAACCATGAACACGTTAAAACTATGTTTCTGGAACGCAAACGGCATTCGCCAACAATGTTGGTCTCTGAGACTCACTTGACTTCGAGAAGCTGCTTTAAAATAAATGGTTACACTCTATATGATTCAAAGGACCCGAGAGGGAGAGCATGCGGTGGATCAGCAATTCTAATTAAGTCAAGACTCAAGCACTATATCCTTGAGAACGTTAGTGAAGAATATATGCAAGCTACTAATATTTTCGTAGAAAATTTTTGTGCGAATTTCGTGATATCATCAATGTACTCACCTCCCAGATTTTCAGTTACCGAAGATCAGTATGAGAAGTTCTAGAAATCGCTTGGATCTTGTTTCGTGGCAGCTGGTGACTACAATGCAAACCATACGTACTGGGGCTCGCGTCTTGTTACACCTAGAGGTAGAGCATTGTTTAATACAATTTAAAAAATGGGCTTAGATGTCATTTCGAGTGGGGAGCCTACTTACTGGCCTACTGACGTAAGAAAAATTCCAGATGTTATAGATTTTGGCATCACGAAAAATATCCATAGGGACTTAATTCACGTAGAAGGCTCCCTAGATCTGTCCTCCGATCACTCTCCCACAATAGTTACAATTTTCAACCCACTAAGGAGTGATTTAACTAACTCATATGTGAAAACGATTAATACGGTCAACTGGCTAGGATTCAAAAAAAATGTTAGTAGTCACTGCGTAGAAAACATTCAGCTAAGATCACCTGATAATATTGAATTTAATATTGCCAATCTTAACGAATGTATTAAACAGGCTGCTGAACATGCCACTACTTCCTATCCGCAGACTGGCTTTAATAGCATTTATTCTACGGAAATTGAACGTCTTGTATGTGAAAAAAGGAGAGCTAGAAGAGAATGGCAGCAACACAGATCACCCCTAAATAAAATCAGATTTAAAAAATGTACTAAACGACTTAAATAGCTGCTATCGTCGGAAAAGACTGCATTACTGGAAAAGTATTTAGAAGATCTTGATGTAACGTCAAGATCTAATTACTCTTTCTGGCGCGCTACTAGAAATCTTAAAAGACCCGTTGATCTCAAATCACCACTGCGTACTTTGTTACGGAAGGGTGTATCCTCCCACTATTTGAATTTGTCTACAGGAACTAATGTTCAAAACTCATTTTAAAATTTGAACTATTTCCCCATTTTCCAACAACTTCCCCGGCAGGAACTTTTCGCTAGAGTGGCAACGTCCTTTCCAAAGTAAGTTCCTTATTAAATCAACACTGATTTTCATAGATTTCTTTTATTATGGCACTTCTTCTTATGCGTAAAACATAGAATAAGAAAGAAAAATGATGGCATGAGGATCCCGTTACGTGATCGGCCAATGATATTACGACATTTGGCATTACGAAAAATAGGTAGATAGAGGATAGAGAAAAAGCTACTGTCTGGTAGAAAAAGATAGAAAAAGCAATGGGATTAAGAAAGTATGATTGAAAGAGTTCGGTCGAGTAGAGCTGAGTGGAAAAAAATAACGAAAAGACATTAAAAGTTTTGAACATAAAATAACAAAAATTACTAAGTGCGGGTAAAATGAGTGGCTTAAAATTAAATTAAGAAAGGAAAATAAGAAGAAATTAAGTCTTTGGTGTAATAATAATAAATTAAAAAAGAGAAGAAAGAAAAAAATATGGAAAAACGCTTATTAAACATTTCGATTTCGTTTTAGTACCCACTTATGTACATACATATGTAAGTGTACATAGACATTAATTGTAAAATAAGCTTTGTATATAAAATGAGCATTATGTTTAATTAAATGAAAATTGTATAAGTCAAAAAGTTATAAAACTATCGTCGTGAAAATTAAAACCTGTAAGGAAAAGGTAACGAAAAAAAGAAAATGTGCTCCTTAAGGAACCGAACGAACGAAAAGTTGTGTCGTGCCGCTGCTGCTCGGGTAGCCATTTTAAAATCCTCTGTGTAACACAGCTACAAGAACATTAACTAAAAAGAACTATTCCAAAAAGAAACTAAATTTAACCATTTTGATAAATAACACAATTGAACTTAAAATTCGCACAAAATTATACCAAATTTCGAAAAATGATCAAATTAAATTCAAAATTCGAAAAGAAACAAAATTAGAAATTTCAAAAAAGGAAAAAAATTACAAAGATCAAATTTGAAAAAAAAAGGAAAAACCAACACATAAATCAATTCCAACAACACAACATGAACTTAACAGCAACATCAGCAACTACATCAAGTCAGCATAATACACCAGCACGAGTCACCTTCACCACAAATGCATCAATGTCATCCGTCAACTTACCTTTCCCTGGTATTTATAAAGCAGTAGATTTAGTCCTGATCCTTTTATTGTAATATTTCCCTATCATATTTAGTTTTTATTTCTAAGTAAACCTATTTTAACGCAATATTGTAATTTCACCCTATTGTTTCATACAATTAAACACTAACCTACTGACAGTTTATACATATAAATCATCAACCAACTTTATGAAATATTGTATTGAATATAAATAAATAGTTTGAACTCGAAATGTTTATGTAAGTGATAATTTAATGGAGAAGTGCTGAGATACGGAGGGATGGGCGTGCAAAAGCGGTTGCACCAGGCTGGAAACATAACCAGGGTGACCAGTCTGCTTAATTGCATAATCCCTACGCGACTCTAGCAACTAGTCGACATAATCCGTCCACCTTTTTATGTGTTGGTAGTTTATTTCGTTTAAATTTTTTTGTTTTGCACAGTCTAGGGTATAATTAGATGGCATGTAGGCTGTGCTATATGCTTATGCGCTGTAAACCGTGTTAAGAACCACATATACCGACGACAAGCTAGCTGGAAAGAACTTATATGCCCTTGACCACTGTTTACTCACATACGGTTTTTGTTATAAATAGCACTTTGTTGATAGTGAAGAAACTTCATACTAGATTCAGCCGGCGCATAACATATATGGCGCCCAACGTAAAGGCCAAAAGTAGGCCAACGAATTTAAAACTACAGAAAAGTGATGTTAAGCTTGCTTACCCAGCAAACAATTGTACTTGCAATTTAATTTGTCATGGTTTTGCTTAAGTCTTTAATATTGGACTAGATTTCGATATAAACTGCTATGTAAAGCCGTGCAATGCAGCGAAGGTAATGAAAATATAATTATATTAATACATTTTTTTTTATCCATTAATTATTGTTTTTTTTGATATTGGTAAATTATAAGTCCGGATTGACGACAATGAGGTTGTCAATTGTGCGTTGCGATAATCACCCGGTGTCATAGAAGCAATTTTACGTTAACGTCATTAAGTCCTTGACTGAGGATACAAATTCACATTCAAGTTGCGAAATGGTAGTTGATCGTAAAAGTTATTGTAGTATCCATCTATTACATATCAACGTGGTGTAGTGTATCACACAAGTTGATAATGCTTGCACAATGAATGCAACAAAGAACTAATAAAGTATCAATAACATTACTTTCTTTGTATGCATGCATGGTGCAATGCTGAACTGCTTACGATTAATTGTTTGAGTGACACATTTCTGTTTGAGTGCAATTGTAAATATAAAATACGATGATTGGTCAAACAGAAATGTGAATACGATACTCCATAGTATTGAAAGAGAAAACAATAACATTTGTATGTTTAGAATAAGTTAGAAAGGTTAAGATTTATTTTCAAAATTAGTATATAAGCCAAAGAAAAAATATAATAAAATCAGACTTTAATTTGATTAACATAAATCGGCTCTTTAGCCTTGTTTTCTTTTTAAAGTTTCAAAACCTCTTTTGGCAGTTCTTTTGAACGCCTAAGTTTTAGCTGGGACCCCCTCAGCTGTTTTAAAATAAAAAAGGGGCTATAGAGACACTTTTCAAAGACACTTTACAAAGACACTTTTATATTGTATAAATTGGCGATCCTTGCGTATTACATGGCGATCCTGCGGACAAAAACCTGCGGACAAAAACCTGCGGACAAAGATCCTGCGGACAAAAAGAACCTTTTTACAACAAAAATAATCGCAACCACGAGTTCGTGACAGATTAAAAGCTGCAACCACCATCCTGAGATCCTTCAACCAGGAAACTGTGACAGAGATCCTGCAACTACAATCCTAAGACCAAAAATTTACAACGAACTAATAGAAAGAAGAACAAGCAAATTTTATCCCGGCCCTAAAACACTTACATACTAAAAAAAAAAAAAAAAATAAATTTACCTAAAACTTGTGACTATAAGCAAATGATTTACAAGATGTCTTTAACAAATACAAAAATTATTAATTTTCCAATGTTTTAAATTCCGAAATTTTAATATAAAGTTTTCTATAAATACATTCTAATGGTAGGACCCATTTGGGGAAATAAAATAAAAAACAAAATGGGAAAACCACAGAGCAAGGTGGAAATTCAAGAAAATATTGTAAACAACGGTGAAGGAAAAAATACTAACAATATTATACCAGAGTATATTGTAACTTTAATAATAATAGCATTAGTATTATATATGGCCCACAAAATTAACACATATTTCAAAAATTATGTTCGAAAACACAAAAACAGACTTAACACAGATAATGCTATCACAGATGTTTAAAAAAAAAATTAAATAAAAATGTTCACATTTGTAATTGTAAATGATAATAAATAATTTAAATGGAGAAAAATATTTTCGATTTAAACGAAATACTAAAGATTCTAAAGAAAAATCCGAGCAGAACTTACACAGAGAAGACAGTTAAAAGCAAATTAGAAGCGATAGAAAAAATAAAAGAAGATTTTCAATCAAATACCCTCGAAGAAGAAAACGAAGAAAAATTATCTTCTCTAAAGATAGAATTCAATAGCACTTATTTAAGAATTAAGGAATTATTATTAGAAAATCAAAAAGAATTAGAACAACAAAATACCACAATGGCATCATTTAGCCTAGAAACCGTGTCAAAAGCTTTACCATTGTTTGCTGGTAATTTCGTAGAACTAGAAAGTTTCTTAATAACAGCAGAGCTGATAAACAAATCATTATCAGCAACAGCTAGAGTAGATTTTCTTCAATACGTCTATTATGCTAAACTAACATCTAACGTTAGAACAGCGATAGGAACTTACATCAAACCAGAAAACTTTGAAGCATTAAAAGAATTGTTAGAAAAAAGATACAAAACCACTAAAACAATACCAGAATTGCAAAACAAGCTTAGTACATTATTCCAAGGAAAAATGTCAGTTAACTCATTTAAGGACAAAATATTGTATATAATAGATAGCCTAAACAAGTTAGGGATAGAAGAACTAGGAAATACTGCGACAGTAGCAGAAAAGAATATCATAGTTAAATTAAAAAATAAATTAGCACTAGATACGTTCAAAAAGGGACTAAATGAAGACTTTAAATCGACCATATACGCGTCGCGACCAACCACATTGCAGGAAGCATCAGAACTTGCAAGTGAACTTGAAAATGAAAAGAAAGTAACTAATAATGCAATTCTACATATCAGAAAAGAGAAACCACTGTATCAATCACAAAACAACAACAGAAATAACAACACATTTAATAACTACAACAATAACAGTTCCTATAACAAACAAAACTTAAACAGAAATAGCTACACAAGAAATAACAATTATGGCAATAGTAACAATAACTCGCAAAGAAACAACAATTTCTCTAGAAACAATAATTTCAACAATAATAGAAATAATTTCAATAATAGAAATAATCTAAGTAACAATAGGAATAACAACAATTACAGAAGAAACTTTAACAATAACCAAGATTACACCAACAGAAACAACAACAAGTATGTACACACCATACAAAGTTCGGGAAACGAAGTAGGCCCGGAATACATAACTATTCCGGAGAGCCAGAATTAAGAATACATAGGATATGTGCAAACAGAACAAACTTTATAAACACAAAATACAAGAATAGAATATTAACATTCCTTATCGACACAGGCGCTGACATATCACTTTGTCGTATGTGTAAAGACTTTGAAGGTGAACAATATAACCCAGAACAAAAATGCAAACTTACAGGAATCACAAAGGAAGAAATATACCCTTTAGGCACAATAGAACTTGAACTCTCCTTATCAAATGAAAAATGTACACATTCTTTCCAACTAGTAAATTCAGATTTTCCTATAGAAACAGATGGCGTAATTGGTAGAGATTTCCTACAAAAATATCTTTGTAAAATTGATTACGAGACATTTACAATTTCTTTATTTATAAACGAGTCTACCACAATTCTGCCCATGCAATCAAAACCAATTTCTTCATTACAAATAACAATACCACCCAGAATAGAAATTATTCAAGCCATAAAATTAGAACTAAAAGAAGATTGCGTCATATTTAATAAACAATTACAAGAGGGAATATTTTTAAGTAATTCAATAGCACCCAAAAGCGGCATGACACACATAAAAATTTTAAACACAACAAACTACTACGTAACAATAAAAGGCATTCAACTTCAGACTGACCCACTTAAAAATTATGAGATATTAAGTTACAATAATATGAACAATAACGAACGTTTTGAAAGAATAGTGAATGAACTAAAATTAGACCATAATGACAAATTTGTAAAAGCACAATTAATAGGAATATTTAAACAATATCAAAATGTTTTTCATTTAAAAGACGAAAAATTAACCATCAACAATTTTTATAAACAAACAATCACGACCTCAGACAACACACCAGTTTATATAAAAAACTATAGACTACCACACTCACATACTGAAATAATAAATGAACAAGTACAGAAAATGCTTGATGACAAAATAATAGAACCATCAATTAGCCCATATAATGCTCCACTCCTTTTAGTACCAAAGAAAAATATAGAAGATAAAAAGAAATGGAGACTTGTTGTGGATTTTAGAAAACTTAATGATAAAATTATCAATGACAAATTTCCTTTAACTAGATTAGAAGACATTTTGGACAAATTAGGTAGAGCAAAATGGTTTTCTACACTCGATATGACCAGTTCCTTTCACCAAATTGAGTTGAATAAAGAATCCGGACCACTAACTGCTTTTTCTACACCACAAGGACATTTTCAATTTGAAAGACTTCCATTCGGATTAAAAATTTCTTCAAATAGTTTTCAAAGAATGCTTACAATAGCACTATCTGGATTAGAATCCGAAGCATTTCTTTACGTTGATGACATAATTGTGTACGGATGTAGTTTAAATCATCACAATCAAAATTTAATAAAAGTACTAGACCGATTACAAAAATACAATCTAAAACTAAACCCAAAGAAATGTTGTTTCTTAAGACCAGAAGTAGTTTACTTGGGACATTTAATAACAAAAGACGGAGTAAAAACAGACCCATCCAAATACGAAGTAATCAAAAACTATCCAGTACCGAAAAACGCGGACGAAGTAAGACGATTCGTTGCATTCTGCAATTACTACAGAAAATTTATACCAAACTTTGCCGACATTGCAAAACATTTGAACACACTATTAAAAAAATCAACTAAATTCATTTGGTCCGTCCAATGCCAACATGCTTTTGAAGAATTAAAAGAAAAATTAATGAACCCACCAGTATTACAATATCCGGATTTTGATAAACCATTTATTTTAACAACTGACGCATCAAACTATGCGTTAGGAGCAGTCTTATCTCAAGGCGAAATAGGACAAGATTTACCAATCTCATACGCTAGTAAATCATTGCAAAAACATGATATTAACAAACCAGTAATTGAAAAAGAACTCCTAGCAATTCATTGGAGCATAAATTTCTTTAAACCTTACTTATATGGCAGAAAATTTATTGTAGTTACAGACCACAGACCATTAATTTCATTATTTTCACACAAGAATCCTTCATCAAAAATGACAAGAATAAGACTTGATTTAAGTGATTATGATTTCACAATTGTTTATAAAAAAGGAAAGATGAATACAAATGCTGATGCACTTTCTAGGATAGAACTAGATTCAGACATATTAAAACAAATGATACCAAAAGAAAATGACGAAAAAGAAAAAAAAGTATTAATAACGACAAGGGCTATGCAAAATAAGTTAAACAATGCAAATAAGAATAAAATTAATGAGGCAAATAAAATAATAGATAATAGGAAAAATGAAGAAGAAAATGATATAGATAATAATACACGTGTAGAAGAAAATAATATGGAAAAATGTAATTCTCAGAAGCCTGATCAACTTCAAATATGGGAATGCATATCCATTAATGACGTCAAAAATATGAAAAAATTGCAATTTAATAAAACCGAAAATATAGAAGAAAAAGATATAATTATTGAAGATAATATTGTGCACTTAGGACATAATGATAATTCATCGAAACCAGTTTCGACCATGAAGAAGTTATGTACCAAAAATAAGATTAATAATAATAAAGTAAGTAACGATAATTCTCCGAAACCAGATTCGATTATGAAGAAGTTACATACAGAATATATGAATAAAAATAATATGCATGTGATAACTCAGCGAAACTAGATTCGATTCTGAGTAAACTGATATCTAAAATGAATAAAGAAAATATAAAAGAATTAGCGCTTTCAAGTGAAGATAAAATATTTAAAATATATACTAAAGAAGAATTAAAAAAAGCATATGCAAAAATAAGAATAAATAACAAAAGTCCTCAATTGAAGATAATTATATACAATGCCCCAAAAAGAATAACAGATGACATTTTAAAATATAAACTAATTGACCAATTCCACAATACCACCCACGCTGGACACTTAGGAATAAGAAAAACAATCATTAAACTAAAACAACGATACATATGGAAGAACGTGAACAAGATGGTAAAACAATTTGTATCTTATTGTGACAGTTGTAACAAAAATAAACAAACAAAACACATAAAAGAACCACTCACACTAACAAACACACCAAACAATAGTTTTGAAGTGATTTCAATTGACACCGTTGGTCCTCTTCGTATATCAAACGACTACCGCTACATCTTAACAATGCAGTGCGAACTGACAAAATTTGTCGTTGCACACCCAATGCAGACAAAAGATGCACTCACCACAGCAAAAACATTAGTTGAACATTTTATTTTAAAATATGGTCAATTTAAGGTACTCAAATCCGACAGAGGAACAGAATTTACAAATGAACTTATGAAAAACATATGCTCATTATTACAAATCAAACAAGTATTTTCAACACCATACCACCATGAAACATTAGGTTCAATAGAAAGAAACCATAGGGTTCTTAATGAATTCTTGCTAACAACCGTAAATGATTATGAGTGGGATAAGTGGACTCCATATTTCACTTTTGCCTACAATACGGCACCACATGTAGATACAGGCTACTCGCCTTTTGAATTAGTTTATGGGAAATTACCAAGCCTACCATCTGACACCATATATAATAAAATAAAAATATATAATTATGACGACTACGTACAAGAGTTACGAGTCACATTACAATTTGCATTAAATAAGGCAAAAGAATTATTAATAAAATCTAAAGAAAAAAGAATAAATAATGATAAAAATAATAATAGATTTAATCTTAATTTAGGAGATTTAGTATTAGTTAAAATAGAAGATAGGAAAAAACATCAAAGTCCATATAAAGGACCATTCAAAATAATAAGTAGGGATGGTGTAAACACCACAATAGATTACAAGGGAACAAATAAAACATACCATAATAATAATTTAAAACCATTTAAATCATTATAGAATACAAATCCTAATATAATCGCTAATATATACGTAAAAATAAAATACCTATACCTATATAAAAATTCAAATTAATTATTTTATAAATGTTCAAATTAATTATGTGTATAAGTAAATTATAAGAAAATATTGTAACAATACTATGAAGTTGATTAGAAAAATTCCTCCCTAATTTTTCTCTTAAGGGTGAGGGTGTAGTGTATCACACAAGTTGATAATGCTTGCACAATGAATGCAACAAAGAACTAATAAAGTATCAATAACATTACTTTCTTTGTATGCATGCATGGTGCAATGCTGAACTGCTTACGATTAATTGTTTGAGTGACACATTTCTGTTTGAGTGCAATTGTAAATATAAAATACGATGATTGGTCAAACAGAAATGTGAATACGATACTCCATAGTATTGAAAGAGAAAACAATAACATTTGTATGTTTAGAATAAGTTAGAAAGGTTAAGATTTATTTTCAAAATTAGTATATAAGCCAAAGAAAAAATATAATAAAATCAGACTTTAATTTGATTAACATAAATCGGCTCTTTAGCCTTGTTTTCTTTTTAAAGTTTCAAAACCTCTTTTGGCAGTTCTTTTGAACGCCTAAGTTTTAGCTGGGACCCCCTCAGCTGTTTTAAAATAAAAAAGGGACTATAGAGACACTTTTCAAAGACACTTTACAAAGACACTTTTATATTGTATAAATTGGCGATCCTTGCGTATTACAGTGGATCATACTTGATAATATCATCATAGTCTATTGAGACATCAATTTTTGTATATTAAACTTATAAAATTGATTCGCCAATAGTTTTGGATAAATAATGTATTGCTTAACATTTGAATAAAAACAATAAAAGCAGTGTAGCCATTTTGCTCATCGTACTTTCGATAAATCAGCATTTCTCCAATTTTAAATGATTTCATTTCAAAAATATAATAAATTCTTATATTTTTTTTCTCTTTTTTTTCGATTTATATATGTATGTGTGTATATGGAAACATATATATATACATGCAAGAATGTATATATTTAAATTTTTTTTATGTAACGCATATATATAAAATAAACTGTGGTTGCGAGTACAGACAGTAAATTTTATCTTGGTTAAATTATTAACAAAAAAGGAAGAAGAAAAAGAATTTTTTTTTGCTTCTTCAATTGTTTTTTTCCTTTGATCAAGATCAGAGTCAACTCAAAAAAAAAAAAAAAATTGTTTTTGCGTTCAAAATTTTTATTGATTATTATTTTTTTTTGCATTGTTTTATTGCTAAAGCTTAGTGAGTTATTGCTCTCTCGGACGGTGCCAGCGCAGCATGCGGAAAAGCACACGATCTGGTGCAAATACAAAAGTTAGTTCGGAGCGTAAATCATTTACACCTAGTTCAAGGGGAAGGGCTACCAAAAGTGTAGGCGCCTCGACTTCGTCTGCAGTGACGGGTGGGGTTAAATTCATAAAGACTGAGAGGGTAGCAGAGCAGTCAGTTAGCGGTGCCAGCGAAGCAGAACTTGGTTCTGGCACAAGTATTAGGGCTGAAGGAGCGTCTCCAGAAACAAGATCTCTTGATTCTTCTAATCAAGGAGAAGTTATCATCACCTTTCGTGAAAAAGCAGGTTAGACCCCGAAATCACGAACGAGGGCGTATTGAGGGAAGATATAGGACAGTTAGGAGCTGATTTTGGCACTAGACAAGAAGACTTAGATACACAGGTCAGGATGGCAACAGGTGGAGGTCAGGGACCGTCCGTAGATTCCGAATTATGGGAATATTTTCAGGATGCCTTGAGAACGACTCAGGAACAGTTTAGAAGGGAGTTAACAGCCATGAGAGAAGTTTTGACCCAACCGCAGGGAACTACTCCAACAAACTCCAACGCGACAAGAGCTAACTCCTTCTCTAATGCTTCTTCTGCACAATTTTCAATAAAGCTAAAGGATTGGAAAGTCTTCTATAATGGCGAGAGTAGTGTTACTGATTTTTTATTTAAAGTAGATACCCTAAAGGTGCGAGCACAGTGTCCGGAAGACCACCTCTTGGCAAATTTCCACATTTTTTTGAACAATAAGGCCGAGACTTGGTATTGGACATTTGTCAAGCAGAACCCGGGGGCAACCTATACTATGTTGAAGGAAGCACTACTCAGTGAATTTGGTACACTAGAGACAGACCACGAAATTCTATTGAAAATTTCAAATCGTAAGCAGACGCCCAAGGAATCTTACGACGACTTTCAAGCAGCCATTGTTCAGTTGAACCTGAAACTTAGGACTCCTATGTCAGATAGTTCATTGATTGAAATTATAAAAAGAAACGTAAGTCCAGATCTTAAGGTAATGCTATTTATTTCCGACCCAAGGGGGCTTGGTGAATTGCGTTCATTGGCAAGAAAGGCCGAAAAGTGCCTTCAAAAAAATAGAGTCACCGCGAACGCTACTAATCGGTCGAGACATGTGAATGAAGTGGAGTTAGTCTCAGAAGAATCCGAGGAGGAACAAGACCCTCAGATAGAGGCACTAAGCGTAGGTAAACCATTTAAAAAGGGGGACTAGAATAAAATGTTGGAACTGTTCAAAACTTGGACATAGTTACGTGTACTGTCCAGAGGAATCGCGTTCCGTTTTCTGCTACAAATGTGGACAGAAAGGTGTCACTACACCCAAATGGACTGGGCCGCATTCGGAAAATCAACGCAGGAGCGAGTGGATATCCGGGGATGCTCGTTCCTCAAAATAAATCCCGAGATTGATTTTTACAATGGGTGTGAACCTCCACAAGGGGCTTCACCACACAATATTTTACAACCAAACCAGCTTTCCAAACACAACCCAGACGTTTCAGTATATCCTGAAGTACCAAATACTTCCATGCATAGTCGGAAGCAACTTTATTTCAAAAAAGAGCAGATACATTTAAATATCGACCTTCCTTGCGAATTCTTAAGTGCAGGACTAGATATGGGCTCAGAAAGAGTTTTAGAAAAAGAATCGAAGATACTTATTTGTCAAGTGCAGCGGATGGCAGACCATATGCGAGAATTAGCATATTTGATCATGAATTGTCGTTTTTATTGGATTCGGGAGCGAATGTATCCGTCTTAGGGAAAGGTAGCCTAGATTTCATAAGAAAGAATAATGTTCGGTTGACAAAATTTAAATCAAACATATTGTCTGCAAATGGATCTAGGAACGAGATCTTAGGATACTGCACGCTGGACGTGAAGTTTAGGGGCATAACAAAATCCATGGTTTTTTACGTAGCACCTTCACTATCCCAAGAGGGCTATCTTGGAGTGAATTTCTATAGATCTTTCGCCCTTGCGCCCCAGATAATCCCAGCAATTTCAAGTGTAGAACGGTGTGGCAACCCAGAGTTTTCTTTCCACCATCTTACCTCAGAGCAGAAGTATAGACTGGATGAAGCTATCTTAAGTTTTCCATCTTACGAAAAATCAGGAATTGGATGCACACAACTTCTCGAGCACCACATCGATACGGGCGATGCTTGCCCTGTGAAATCCAAACACTATCCCCTGTCCCCTCCTAGACAGGAAGAAGTTTATAGGGAACTCGACAGGCTATTAGAAATGAAAGTAATCAATCTAATTCTCCATGGTGCAGTCCAATAGTTACAGTGCGCAAGCCTGGCAAAATAAGGCTCTGTCTTGATTGTCGTAAATTGAATTCCCTAACTAAGAAAGACTCTTATCCACTTCCCCATATAAATGGCCTTTTCAGCCGTCTTAAAGATACTCACTACATAAGTGGAATAGACCTAAAGGATGCATTCTTTCAAATAAAACTGTCAGCTACGTCAAAAGAGAAAACTGCTTTTGCAGTGCCCGGAAGGCCTCTATACCAGTATCGAGTTATGCCTTTCGGGGCTTGCAATGGTCCACAGACCATGAGCCGTCTAATGGACAAGGCTATCCCATCCAGGCTTAGAGTAAAACAAATAAACCATTTCGTCTGACTCCTGAAGCGATTCAATCCTTCAGTGAACTGAAGCAAGCACTTTCAAACGCACCTGTATTGGCACAGCCTGATTTCTCAAGGGAATTCGTTATACAGTGCGACGCATCACGTATAGGCGTGGACGGCGTTTTGTACCAATTAGATGATGAGCGCAGAGAGAGGCCAATTGCATTTGTGTCTCAGAAACTTAATAGAGCGCAGCGTAACTACACGGTTACCGAGTTAGAGTGTCTGGCAGCTGTATTTGTCTATTTGGATGACCTGCTCGTATGTAGCGAAGATTTTGACACGCATATTAGCTTACTCTCCGAGGTAGCACACTGCCTTAAGTCCGCTGGTCATACCATAAATGTCGGCAAAAGCAAGTTTTGCCAAAGCCAAATAAAGTACCTTGGATACGTAATTGGTGGCGGGAAATTAAGTGTTGACCCGGCAAAAATCCAAGCCATTACGGAGTTTCCCACACCCAAATCACCTCGTCAAGTTAGACGTTTCGTAGGTATGTCAAATTGGTACCGCGCGCTTATAAACAATTTTTCGAATTTAGCTGGCCCTCTTACGGACTGTTTGCGTAAAACAAATAAACCATTTCGTCTGACTCCTGAAGCGATTCAATCCTTCAGTTAACTGAAGCAAGCACTTTCAAACGCACCTGTATTGGCACAGCCTGATTTCTCAAGGGAATTCGTTATACAGTGCGACGCATCACGTATAGGCGTGGGCGGCGTTTTGTACCAATTAGATGATGAGCGTAGAGAGAGGCCAATTGCATTTGTGTCTCAGAAACTTAATAGAGCGCAGCGTAACTACACGGTTGCCGAGTTAGAGTGTCTGGCGGCTGTATTTGTCTATTTGGATGACCTGCTCGTATGTAGCGAAGATTTTGAGACGCATATTAGCTTACTCTCCGAGGTAGCACACTGCCTTAAGTCCGCTGGTCTTACCATAAATGTCGGCAAAAGCAAGTTTTGCCAAAGCCAAATAAAGTACCTTGGATACGTAATTGGTGGCGGGAAATTAAGTGTTGACCTGGCAAAAATCCAAGCCATTACGGAGTTTCCCACACCCAAATCACCTCGTCAAGTTAGACGTTTCGTAGGTATGTCAAATTGGTACCGCGCGTTTATAAACAATTTTTCGAATTTAGCTGGCCCTCTTACGGACTGTTTGCGTAAAACAAATAAACCATTTCGTCTGACTCCTGAAGCGATTCAATCCTTCAGTGAACTGAAGCAAGCACTTTCAAACGCACCTGTATTGGCACAGCCTGATTTCTCAAGGGAATTCGTTATACAGTGCGACGCATCACGTATAGGCGTGGGCGGCGTTTTGTACCAATTAGATGATGAGCGCAGAGAGAGGCCAATTGCATTTGTGTCTCAGAAACTTAATAGAGCGCAGCGTAACTACACGGTTACCGAGTTAGAGTGTCTGGCAGCTGTATTTGTCTATTTGGATGACCTGCTCGTATGTAGCGAAGATTTTGACACGCATATTAGCTTACTCTCCGAGGTAGCACACTGCCTTAAGTCCGCTGGTCTTACCATAAATGTCGGCAAAAGCAAGTTTTGCCAAAGCCAAATAAAGTACCTTGGATACGTAATTGGTAGCGGGAAATTAAGTGTTGACCCGGCAAAAATCCAAGCCATTACGGAGTTTCCCACACCCAAATCACCTCGTCAAGTTAGACGTTTCGTAGGTATGTCAAATTGGTACCGCGCGTTTATAAACAATTTTTCGAATTTAGCTGGCCCTCTTACGGACTGTTTGCGTAAAACAAATAAACCATTTCGTCTGACTCCTGAAGCGATTCAATCCTTCAGTGAACTGAAGCAAGCACTTTCAAACGCACCTGTATTGGCACAGCCTGATTTCTCAAGGGAATTCGTTATACAGTGCGACGCATCACGTATAGGCGTGGGCGGCGTTTTGTACCAATTAGATGATGAGCGCAGAGAGAGGCCAATTGCATTTGTGTCTCAGAAACTTAATAGGGGGCAGCGTAACTACACGGTTACCGAGTTTGAGTGTCTGGCGGCTGTAGTATGCGTAAAGCGATTCAGGCAATACATTGAAGGATTACCCTTTAAGATTATAACGGACCATTCAAGTCTCCGCTGGCTTATGGGTCAAAAGGACCTACATGGGAGATTGGCTCGGTGGAGTCTAAAATTACAAAATTTCGATTTTGTAATGGAACACAGAAAGGGAGCGTTGAATGTGGTACCAGACACCCTTTCAAGATTCGATGTGGACGAACTAACGGTAAGATCCGATTCACCAGAAATTGACATTAATTCCGCTGAGCTTGATAGTGATGAATATAATAGCTTGAGGGAGAATATTCGGAAGAATGCTGAGGCATTGCCAGACCTGTGCATTTCCGATAACTATGTTTATAAACGTGTCAGATTTCGTAGCGCTGATGACGATGAAGATACTCTTTGGAGATTATGGGTTCCTAGGAATCTAGTCAGGTACATCATTAAAGCAGCACATGATGAGGGCTGTCACGGTGGTTACACCAAAACTATTTTTAGAATACAGCAGAAATACTACTGGCCGTATATGACGCGAGATGTAAAATCATATATTAGTGAATGCGATGATTGCAAAGTCATAAAACCTGTAAATCAAGTGTTACGCCCCCCTATGGGAAATCAATTTATGACATATCGTCCATTCCAAAGACTCTACGCAGATTTCATGGGACCATATCCATGTAGTAAATCGAAAAACTGCCAATTGCTTATCGTAGTAGACCACCTTACAAAGTTCATATTTATCAAACCAATGAAATCAGCAACATCTAGTAACGTAATAGAATTCCTACAGAATTAGGTTTTTTGCACCTTCGGCGTGCCACAATACGTCCACAGTGACAATGCAAAGCAGTTCACATCCAAAGAAATAAAAGAATTCTTTTCAGTATACGGTATCAGACATATTACGACTGGATTCTACTCCCCACAAGCGAACGCCTCAGAGAGGGAAAATAGGGAAATAATTTCCAAAATCAGATACTTCCTCAAAAATGAACCAGATCATACTTGCTGGGATAGAAACTGTAGTGAATGTACAATTATGTACATCACTGTTAGAATTTTAAGAATATATTTTTAATTATATTTTTTTTTACTTTGTTAATTATGAGACACACACTTATTTAACACACACTTAGTTATTTAAGAACCTGTTTTTTTCTTTATTCTTTTTTTTTATGTTTACGATTGTTCAGCAGAAAACGTTAAATACTCAAAACAATGTCAATGTACTAAATGTTTATTTGAGATTTGTAATATAATACTATTTCTTTATTAAGTAAAAACGTGGGAAATAATAATTTCTCTTATGAAATTTATGAGCTGACCAATGCAATAATTTAGTATATAAGCAATTGATTTTTAGGAATAAAATTCAGAATTAATTTAACAATCAAAAAGCTCTTGATTCCTTTTTTTAATTCTCAAGTGGGCATTTTGATGCTCTTTTAATGCGGCTGAAGAGCTAAGTAATACTCTAACCAATAAACAAATCAAACATAGTCGATCTTTTTAAAATTACACTACATGGCGATCCTGCCACCGATCCTGAAAAGTTTCCCGAATGACTTCGAAAGAAGAAATCGACGAAATTTTCAAAAAATACGAAAAATTCATAGAACTTTCAGAAGAATACTTTCCAACTTCCACAACTGATAACACTGAGAAAGCACCACCTTATATACCAACACCTAAAGATGCCGGGCCCAAGCCACTTACAATCGAGCAATACAGAGCAAGACAAGTAAAAAAATCCATAAAACCAGAAGTAGAAACAGTGACAACAAAACCCAAAAAAAGAGGAGGAAAAAAACGAAAATTCGAAGCAGCCTGCAGAGATTTACAAAGAGTCATAAACATCAGCAAGGGCAATCAAAAACGAGCATTGATAAAACAACTAGCGGAACTAAAGAAGAAAGGATGGAAATAATACAACACAATTCATTTCAATTAAAATTATGCACACTTTAAGTTTAACACCCGAAGAAATCATAAGTTATAATATTAAAAACATAGAAATGGGTATCGCGGATGCTAAAGTTGAAGGTCATGCAAATGCATATGCATTAAACGACAACAAAATAACGATAAGTCAGGAAATAGTAATAGTTTTATTGATAATTATCTTACTAATAGCATTATGGAAATTTATTCAAAACTATATAAAGAAACAAGTAGTAAGAAATAATGTACAAAATGCATGAAAACATTTATTAAAATTAAACAAAAACCATTACAAAAAAAATTTTTTATGGATCAAATTATAGAAGAACTCAACAGAATAATTGTAAATGCAAAAAAATCGAAAAGTAAGAAGTACACAGAAGAAACACTTAAAGAAAAGCTTTATTTAGTTGAGCAATTAAGTAGGCAATTTGGCGAAGTAGCAAGACAACTACCAAGATCACTAAGGGAAGATAAAATATCAGAATTTCGAATACTGAAGGGAAAAGCAATTGAAACACTTTTAGAACACAAAAGCACATTGGACACAAAAATACCTACAATCATGTCTAATTTCGACAGCAAAAAGGCATCGGATACAATCCCGACATTTGATGGAAAGCCACTCCATCTAGACATATTCCTAACCATGGTAGAAATGGTTCATGACGAGTTAAATGATGAAGGTAAAAAGAAACTTATAAAATATGTAATCTGTATGAAATTGAACGACAAAGTCAGAAGTTTACTATTGACACAAAAACTACCAACAACTTTTGGCGAACTAAAAACATCGTTAGCCACAAACTTTAAGCACACTAAAACAGCAAGTTGTCTTCACACAGAACTTAGAAAGATGAAACAGAAAGGAAGTGTAGCTCCTTACAGGGAAAAAATTAATTCATTAATAACAGAGTTGACCATAATACAAATTAAAGACTTAGGTGAAAATCCCAATGAAATAGCTATTGAAACTATAAAAAACATGAATGAAAAATTAGCATTAGAAACTTTCCACGAAGGCCTCAATGAAAATATAAGAATAGCAGTCATAGCTGCACAACCCAAAACACTGACAGATGCCTACGATATAGCAATAACACAAGAAAGAATCTTGAATACAACAGAGGCATTAAAAATCTTTCACATTAGTAACAGACGACAAACGCACTTTAACAACCATAACAGAAAAAAGTACACTTACAACACGTACAGCAACCAGGGAAACCAAAATTTTAATCGACAAAACAAAAATTTTAGCTACACAAACCATAATAATCACAATAACAATAACTTCAATATAAGAAATAGGAATTTTACCCCAACCAATAATAGTTTTACTGGACATAACAGAAATTCAAGCCAGCATAATACTTTCAACAGATTTAATAGAAACTTCAATACTAATCAACGAAATTCAAATATACGTACAATACAACAACAGGGAAACGACCATACCCTGGAGTTTCAGAACGATACTCCGAGAAGGGAAAACTAAGAATCTACAACATAAAAACTAACACATCAAATTTTATTTACTTATCAATTAAAAATATAACTTACAACTTAACTTTCTTAATAGATACCGGCTCAGATATATCTCTATGCAAAGAAAATATACTACACGGCTACAATATACTTAATGAAGACATATGTAAATTAAATGGTATAACACAAGATTCCATAAATACCATCGGATCGACATACTTAAATCTTAAACTAAATGAACATGAAGTAAAACATAAATTTTATATAGTTAACGGTGACTTTCCAATCGCAACCGATGGAATTTTAGGAATTGATTTCTTCTATAAATACAGTTGCAAAATAGATTATGATACATGTAAAATAAATGCGTTTATCAATGGAGAAAGAATAACAATTCCACTAGAGATTAATGCAGAACATTTAGAAAATATTATTATACCCCCAAGATCAGAAAAAGTAGTAAGAATAAATATTAAAATTGATGAGGAATTATCCCAAAAGAAGGCAATAGACACGTCAGAATTTTAAACACTACAGATTCACCTGCAAGACTTTCAAACGTAAAAATTTCTACCATACCACTTAAACACTACTACATTTTTAAAGCCACACATCAAAACTATTCGGAACAAAGATTCCAGAAACTACTTAAAGCAGTAAATTTCCAAGACTTTGACCAAGAAAATAAACATACTTTATACAAGATCTTAAGAGAATATCAGGAAATATTTCACCTTGAAGATGAAAAGTTAACAACAAATAATTTCTACAGGCAAAGCATTGAACTTACAGATAATACACCAGTATATATAAAAAACTACCGTCTACCACAAACACAACTTAATGAAATAGATAAACAAGTACAAGGACTACTAAAGAAAAATATCATTGAACAATCCACTAGCCCATATAATTCACCTTTACTTTTAGTACCAAAAAAACAACAAGACGGCATAAAGAAATGGCGTTTAGTTGTAGATTACAGACGATTGAACGATAAAATAGTAAATGACAAATTTCCCTTAACAAGACTTGATGATATATTAGATAAATTAGGAAGGGCTAAATATTTCTCAACTCTAGATATGACAAGTTCTTTCCATCAAATCGAACTAAACCCTTCATCACGACCACTTACAGCCTTTTCCACCAACAGCGGACATTACCAATATAATAGGTTACCGTTCGGACTAAAAATATCATCAAATAGCTTTCAGAGAATGTTGACTATAGCACTATCAGGGCTGGAAACAGAAGCATTTTTATATGTTGACGACATAATTGTTTTTGGATGCAATCTGAAATACCACAATTAGAATCTCATAAAAGTTTTCAAAAGACTAAAACATTATAATTTAAAACTCAATGCTGAGAAATGTTGTTTCCTGAAACCAGAAGTTTTATATTTAGGACATCTAATTACAAAGGATGGCATCAAAACCGATCCAACAAAATATAAAGTTATCGAGCAGTATCCTGTTCCCAAAAACGCAGATGACGTTAGAAGATTTGTTGCTTTTTGCAATTACTACAGACGTTTCATTCCAGACTTTGCGAAAACGGCCAACTGTTTAAATAATTTACAAAAAAAAAAGTAATGTTCAACTGGACAGAAGACTGCCAAAAAGCATTTGATACATTAAGAGAGAGACTAAAAAACCCACTTATACTACAATATCCTGAATTCGATAAACCATTTATACTAACCACAGACGCATCAAATGTTGCATTAGGTGCAGTACTTTCACAGGGTAATATTGGAAGTGATTTGCCCATATCTTATGCGAGTAAATCACTAAACAAACATGAAAGAAATAAGTCAGTAGTCGAGAAAGAATTATTAGGAATATATTGGGGCATACAATTTTTCCGACCTTACCTATACGGTAGAAAATTTACAGTTGTTACGGACCATAGACCACTCATTGCACTATTTTCTCATAAAAACCCATCCTCAAAATTAACCAGAATGAGACTAGAACTATCGGACTATGACTTTGAAATTGTATACAAAAAAGGTTCAAATAATACAAACGCAGATGCATTATCAAGAATTGAAATAAATTCGCAAATTCTAAAAGATATGATTCCAAATTATGTTGATGAAAAAGAAAAGAAAACTTTGGCAATAACGCGAAGTATGGTTAACCAAAATAATAAAAACGATAAAGATAATAATAATACTAAGGATTGCATATCTCCAAAAGAGACTGATCACCTCCGTATGTGGGAATGCACGTCAATAAATGATATTAAGAAGCTCCAAAAAATAAAATTTATATATGATAAAAAGCTGCAGCAAGAATCTAAAGAATTGAATGATGATATTATGCGCATAATATGTAGTAAAAGCGAAAATCCTATGTTTTCAGAAACATTTTTGGAGAAACTTTTATTAAAATTACAAAGAGCAGATCATAAAACGTACGTAATATATGATAATGATGAAATTTTTAAATATATAACGGCCGAAAAGTTAAAAGAGAAATATAACAATTTAGAAAATAATGATATTAAAATAATTATATATAAAATGCCAAAGAGAATACACGACACCACAAAACAGTATAGATTGATTGAGGAATACCATGATTTGCCACACAGTGGACATTTCGGTATAAAAAAGACACTATCAAAATTAAAACAGAAATATGTTTGGAAAAATATGAACAAAATGGTTAAAAATTATGTAAGAACTTGTAAATTGTGTCAATTAAATAAGCAAATAAAACACACAAAAGAACCTTATATCACAACAGATACACCATCAAAAAGTTTTGACACTATAGTAATGGACACTGTAGGTCCTTTAAGACCATCTAACAATTTCAGATATATACTCACTATGCAATGCGAATTAACAAAATACGTAATCGCACATCCTATAGAATCCAAAGATGCAAAAACAGTAGCGAAAGTCTTGATAGAGCAAGTAGTTTTGAAGTACGGTTTATTTAATATTCTTAAAACAGATAGAGGTACAGAATTTACAAATGAACTGATGAAAGAGATTTGTTCATTATTAGAAATAAAACAAAACTTTTCTACTCCCTACCACCATGAGACAGTAGGAACAATTGAACGCAACCATCGTGTTCTAAACGAATACTTACTAAGCTTTGTGAAAGACGATGAATGGCATGAATGGATACCATTCTACATATTTGCCTACAATACAACTCCAAACGTTGATACAGACTACACGCCTTTTGAGTTGGTATTCGGAAAACTTCCTAGACTACCAAGTGACGAATTGAAAAACCCAAGGCCAATTTATAATTTGGACAACTATTCAAATAAATTAAAAACAAGACTCTACTACTCACTACAAAGAGCACATGATATGACTTTAAAAATTAAAGACCGAAGGAAAAAAGATTCTAAACAAAAATAAAATAGTATAGAGATAAAAGTAGGTGATTTTGTTTTAATGAAAGTCGAGAATAGAAGAAAATTTGAACCTCCCTATAAAGGTCCATACAAATGTAGTTATAGAAATTAATGAAACAAAAACAAAAACGGTACATAAAAATTTACTAAAAAAATACTTAAACTGAAACAAAATTATCCATAATTAAAGTTATAAAAACAAAAATTTTTGTTTTATTTTAATAATGCCCAAATCCAAAAGGGTGAGGGTGTAGTGAATGTACAATTATGTACATCACTGTTAGAATTTTAAGAATTTATTTTTAATTATATTTTTTTTACTTTGTTAATTATGAGACACACACTTATTTAACACACACTTAGTTATTTAAGAACCTTTTTTTTCTTTATTCTTTTTTTTATGTTTACGATTGGTCAGCAGAAAACTTTAAATATTCAAAACAATGTCAATGTACTAAATGTTTATTTGAGATTTGTAATATAATACTATTTCTTTATTAAGTAAAAACGTGGGAAATAATAATTTCTCTTATGAAATTTATGAGCTGACCAATGCAATAATTTAGTATATAAGCAATTGATTTTTAGGAATAAAATTCAGAATTAATTTAACAATCAAAAAGCTCTTGATTCCTTTTTTTAATTCTCAAGTGGGCATTTTGATGCTCTTTTAATGCGGCTGAAGAGCTAAGTAATACTCTAACCAATAAACAAATCAAACATAGTCGATCTTTTTAAAATTACACTACAAAACATACCGAAAATTCTATCAGTACTTCGTAGCGACTTACATTCAGCCATACAATGTACCCCACCCATATTTCGCGACTTTTGGACAGAACATGATTTGTCATGGATCTGCATATGCCATGTTAAACAAATTGAACATGCTGACAGATGACACAATAGTAAAACATAGTGACCGTTTGCAAAGTATTCGTGAGAAGATTAATAGAAACCTAACATTCGCCCATGAAAAAGCTTCAAAAGTTTATAACATCAGGTCAAAACCAGTAAATTTCAGAGAAGGACAGGAGGTTTTTCGCAGAAACCATTCCCAAAGCGACTTTAAGAAGGGCGTTATTGCAAAATTCCATCCAAAATTTATCAAGTGTAGAATTAGGAAGAAAATCGGTAACTCCTTATATGAGATAGAAGACCTCTTGGGTAATTATGTGGGAAAGTACCACGCATCCGACATTCGTCAGTGACAACGTAACAGGGTTTTACGGAACCGAATTTCTTTGCCCGGCTTCGTGGGTCGTGCCACACGTTTCATATTCATTTGTATATTTTCTTTTATTTCACGATTAATCACATGCCCTGCACTGCAGTATCTTAGCAATGCAATCGATACCTGTTCTAGCAATGGTCATACTCCCGCACAGAAACCCATTCCTTCCTGTTCGTTCTTCGATCTAAAAGTCTCGATACGAAGCAGGTTTGTTACGGAAGGGTGTATCGTCCCACTATTTGAATTTGTCTACAGGAACTAATGTTCAAAACTCATTTTAAAATTTGAACTATTTCCCCATTTTCCAACAACTTCCCCGGCAGGAACTTTTCGCTAGAGTGGCAACGTCCTTTCCAAAGTAAGTTCCTTATTAAATCAACACTGATTTTCATAGATTTCTTTTATTATGGCACTTCTTCTTATGCATAAAACATAGAATAAGAAAGAAAAATGATGGCGTGAGGATCCCGTTACGTGATCGGCCAATGATATTACGACATTTGGCATTACGAAAAATAGGTAGATAGAGGATAGAGAAAAAGCTACTGTCTGGTAGAAAAAGATAGAAAAAGCAAAGGGATTAAGAAAGTATGATTGAAAGAGTTCGGTCGAGTAGAGCTGAGTGGAAAAAAATAACGAAAAGACATTAAAAGTTTTGAACATAAAATAAGAAAAATGACTAAGTGCGGGTAAAATGAGTGGCTTAAAATTAAATTAAGAAAGGAAAATAAGAAGAAATTAAGTCTTTGGTGTAATAATAATAAATTAAAAAAGAGAATAAAGAAAAAAAGATGGAAAAACGCTTATTAAACATTTCGATTTCGTTTTAGTACCCACTTATGTACATACATATGTAAGTGTACATAGACATTAATTGTAAAATAAGCTTTGTATATAAAATGAGCATTATGTTTAATTAAATGAAAATTGTATAAGTCAAAAAGTTATAAAACTATCGTCGTAAAAATTAAAACCTGTAAAGAAAAGGTAAAGAAAAAAAGAAAATGTGCTCCTTAAGGAACCGAACGAACGAAAAGTTGTGTCGTGCCGCTGCTGCTCGGGTAGCCATTTTAAAATCCTCTGTGTAACACAGCTACAAGAACATTAACTAAAAAGAACTATTCCAAAAAGAAACTAAATTTAACCATTTTGATAAATAACACAATTGAACTTAAAATTCGCACAAAATTATACCAAATTTCGAAAAATGATCAAATTAAATTCAAAATTCGAAAAGAAACAAAATTAGAAATTTCAAAAAAGGAAAAAAATTACAAAGATCAAATTTGAAAAAAAAGGAAAAACCAACACATAAATCAATTCCAACAACACAACATGAACTTAACAGCAACATCAGCAACTACATCAAGTCAGCATAATACACCAGCACGAGTCACCTTCACCACAAATGCATCAATGTCATCCGTCAACTTACCTTTCCCTGGTATTTATAAAGCAGTAGATTTAGTCCTGATCCTTTTATTGTAATATTTCCCTATCATATTTAGTTTTTATTTCTAAGTAAACCTATTTTAACGCAATATTGTAATTTCACCCTATTGTTTCATACAATTAAACACTAACCTACTAACAGTTTATACATAAAAATCATCAACCAACTTTATGAAATATTGTATTGAATATAAATAAATAGTTTGAACTCGAAATGTTTATGTAAGTGATAATTTAATGGAGAAGTGCTGAGATACGGAGGGATGGGCGTGCAAAAGCGGTTGCACCAGGCTGGATACATAACCAGGGTGACCAGTCTGCTTAATTGCATAATCCCTACGCGACTCTAGCAACTAGTCGACATAATCCGTCCACCTTTTTATGTGTTGGTAGTTTATTTCGTTTACATTTTTTTGTTTTGCACAGTCTAGGGTATAATTAGATGGCATGTAGGCTGTGCTATATGCTTATGCGCTGTAAACCGGGTTAAGAACCACATATACCGACGACAAGCTAGCTGGAAAGAACTTATATGCCCTTGACCACTGTTTACTCACATACGGTTTTTGTTATAAATAGCACTTTGTTGATAGTGCAGAAACTTCATACTAGATTCAGCCGGCGCATAACAACTTGGACCGGAGGCTGGGCAAGAAGCGATAGTGAGAAAGGTAACTTATTTTCTGAGCATTTAAAATCTGTATTCACTCCCAATTCATGTACGGGTGCTGCCGGATTACCGAGTGTAGTATCTCTACCCCCTCATCCCTTAAGGTTTAAGATGCGTGAACTACAAAAAATAGTTGCTGAACTCGACCCGAAGAAAGCTCCAGGTATTGATGGCATTAGTAACAAGATGCTGATGAACTTGCCTCATATTGCAAAAAGAATCTTGCTATTTATTTTTAATGCCATTTTACGAATGCAGTATTTTCCACATAACTGGAAACTTGCCAAGATTAAAATGATTCTAAAGCCAGGCAAAGATCTTACCAAGGCTGAGTCATATAGGCCTCTAAGCTTACTTTCACCAATTTCAAAGCTTTTCGAAAAGCTGCTCATGACTAAATTGTCCACAATTTTAGCTGTTAGTAGGTGCATCCCGCACCATCAATTTGGCTTTAGAAGTCAGCATAGCACTATTGAGCAAACGCATAGATTGGTTCAAATTGTAAGGAGGACATTTGAAGAAAAAAAGTATTGTTCTGCCCTTTTTATTGATGATTCTCAGGCATTTAATAAAATATGGCACGAAGGCCTAGTTTTAAAATTGAAGACATACCTACCAATAAACATACAAAAGCTTTTGGAAAGTTATATTGTTGATAGGAAGTTTACTGTTGTGGAAAGAGACTTCATGAGTGTGCCCGAATCTATATCTTCTGGTGTGCCACAGGGTAGTATTCTGGGGCCAGTTTTGTATCTAATATATACTTGTGATATGCCTGCGAGCAATCACATCCACACTTCTACATTTGCCGATGATACAGCCTGTTTGAGTATTCACAAAAACCCTGATGAGGCATCGCGCAATCTCCAAACACACATTACCCAGCTTGAAATATGGTTGAAATTATGGAGAATTAAAGTAAATGAACAAAAGTTTACCCTAAGAAAAGATACCTGTTCCCCCATTCGAATCAACAATCAAAATATTCCTCAACATTCTCAAGTGAAATACCTTGGCAGAAATTCAACACTCAGCCTAGACTGCAAACTTTTGATATACAAGTCGCTTTTGAAGCCAATATGGTGCTATGGAATTCAGCTATGGAGCACTGCTTCAGCTACAAATATTGAGAAAATCCAACGAAGGCAAAACAAAATTTTACGTTTGATAACATCGGGTCCATGGTACATTAAAAATTCAAATATACATCGTGATTTAAATATGCCACTAGTGATAGAAGAAATTGCAAAATACGCAGCAAATATTTAACAAAACTCGAGTCACATCCTAATCCGCTTGCCCGTAATATTTTGAGCTTTTCTGGACACATCCGCCTAAAAAAGAGGGACACAAGGGCTCTTATACTCAACACTCCAGATGGGACTGCTTAAAAATACTTCTCTTTTTTCCTTTGTGATTATCACTACTTATGTATTATTTATAACTATCACTAAGTTTATGTCCGATACTGGTCGGGCCTAATAATTATATTTAGATTTAAGATTTGATTACTTATTGTTCATTTTTGAAGATACAATAAATAAATATATATATGAAAAAAAAAGATAACACTGGGTCTTCACGTAGCAATTTCATTGCTGAGAACAAGAATAATATATTTTTTTTTGCTTCTTGCTTGAAGCGTACACGTACGTAAATTTTTTCCACAATTCTTACACATTCTTAGGGCAGGTATTTCCTTAAATATACATTTCTAATGCAAAAATACGAAAAATTTATGTTTAGTTTTTCGTATATTATGTTTTCGGATGATGTACTTTTATATTTTCCTCCATTTCACTGTTTTGCAAAAATTAATGAAAAATACAACAAAAGTGACAGCACATTGTTGGCAATAATTGCTCGAGCACTGCAATCATTGCTCAATGGATTGACACTTATGGCAATCGCTGTCTACGCGTAGGAAATTTCATGTAAGCAATCAAATTTGACAATTGCCTCAATCGATATTGCTACGTGAAGACCCAGTGTAATAAAACATTTATCATCACAATTTTTTTTTAATTGTTTGAATTTAAAAAAAACTTCTGAAATAATTTTTCAATAAAATTTTCAAACAAACAGGAAACAGAGGGGAAATATTAAATTAATACGGTAGCACGATTTTACTGGAAACTTCAGAATACCTATCCTTGTCAGAAGGTGAATGTCAAGAAAAAATGAGAGAATGGAAGACCTTCTATATTAATATCATGGTAATTTCAATAGTTATAATTATAGAGTATTTTCTTCCAGAAATAACCAATAAATCTCATAAAAAATGATAATTTGTCAAAAAAGGGAAGACACAAAATTATATCGTTTTGAAACCAAACATATTGATTGTATGACAAATTATTATCTTGTCCAAAAAATTTCTTGTTTTTAAGATATTGCGCCGATCTAGGGTTTCAAAATTGTATTGCTGAAGATATCGGATTTCACCAATAGCACGATTTTATAACTCGCAGAAATGCAGCGTGGAAATATATTGGCCAGGTTCTGTATATGACTCCCGAAATAGCAAGATTATAGCACAATGATGATCGCTGATGAGGATAATTTTAATTCAGCTCTTCACATGACCATTTTCTTAAAGAACAAAGAACGCTGGTGATGAAGGCGTAGTGGCCTTCGAAATCAGCTAGTGGTTCCGTTCTACTACAAATTTGTCAGAATACTTACAAATTACTTTGGTGTTATTTGTTCATTAATAATTATCACATGTAATTTGTGTAATGTTTGTTTTATTTGTGTTGAATAAAAAATTTTTAAATTAATTAATTAATGTTTCCTGAGCTCAACTAGGAGCTCTTAGGCATGTTGTTTAATGATTATTGAGATTCTAAAACTAAATTACATATGCTTAACCTATCTTAACATAAGAGGGAAAAGAAAAGGTATATGCTTAATAAGCAAATTGTTCCTTTTAGTTTCCCACGGTAGACGTGCGGCGTGTGTCTCATAAGTAATTTGGAAAACATAGATTCTGTATTGTTTATATTTATATATATAAACACATGTGGTTATTAAATGTGATTTATTCAAGTACTTTATGTTGCGGCCTTTGATCAGACTTGTGAGTGTCAAATAGCCGTTGTACATATTACGTTGCAGTCTGTCAATGCATTTATCTAACACTTCATACAGCGATATTTGCCCGATTGCATGAGTGTCAAATGTTCAGTACACAAAAATACTTTCAATGCAATTGGATGTAATGTATGTTGCGGTCAAGTGGACTTTAAATGTTTACTACACAATGTTAGTCGTAGTGATACTTAGAACACGCTACATTTGGCTTACAAAGCAATACGAACTTCAGCCTGATTAAATTATAAATATAGAAGCAAATGAAGTTGGAATAATTATAATAAAACTAACTAAAAATAAATTTTTTTTATGTATCTTACCAAAAATATGGAAAATTTTTTGTTTGCATACAAAATGAAGTATTTTTACCCTCACTATCGCTTGAACTTATAATTGCTTCTGATTAAACATTGGAGCTCTATCTCAGTTTTTTTAATTTCAATCAAATTGTTTGAAGGCATTTTTATGCATACCAAATTGCCCACGAGCTCTAGGTGGTATACTTGTCCTCATTGCTTGAGATCGTACTCAGCAGACTTAGCTTGAGCTAAAGCTCAGTTTTCATGCATTAGACCTAAAACTTGAAATCACATAGATAAATGTTCGTGAGTTAGAGCTCAGTTTTGTATGCATAATAACAAGTAAATGGTTTGATTTATGAGCAAAAGCTCTGAATTTGTTGAGTCTGCCTATTAGTGAGCTCCAGTAATTTTAGTAGTGATAATTACAAACTATTTCGTTGCAGAAAGAACAAACAAATTATATACAATAAAGGAAATTTTGTCTACAAAGTGAATACCAAAAATTATATAGTTTTGAAACCAAACATATTGATTGGATGGCAAATTGTTTTATTGGAGAAAATGACGAACCACGAGCTGATGCTCTAACCAATATCCAAAAAATGCACTTGTTTTTAAAATTTAGCGCCGATCTAAGGTTTCAAAATGATACTGCTGAAGATATTGGAATTCACCAATCAAATGGCTCATGTTATATCCAGAAAAGCACATAAGTGGTTGAAATTTCCTAACACAATGGATGAAATAAAATGTGCACAAAGGCAATGGCAAGAAAAAAATGTGTTCCTTTTACAATTGGTGTTATAGACTGTACACATATTAAAATAAAAAAATTGAGTAATTATAGCATAGCAATAAGCAATTTTGCTTGAAAACAAATGTAAAACAATTGCTATTCAGTCGCACAATCAATTGTCAAGAGTTAATTATGCTTGATTTACAATTTAATTCAATAGCATTCTCCAGTGAAAAGGGAACTTCAATTAAATTCGATCAATTGAGTTGTATTAGAGTTTAATGCAAGACTTGAATTATACATACTGCGATTCCACCATTATTACAATTCAATTCAAGTACATTGCTACGTTCAAAAACAATGCTTTTAAAAAAATGCAATTAATTTCTTTTCTAATAATAATTTTCTGCATATCTACCTTGCATGCTGTATTGTAGTTATTAACTCTGTATCTAGCCGAGTGCACGGTCTTCCGCATTATTCGTGCATTCACCTTCGTAGTTATTAACACTGTATCTAGCCGAGTGTACGATCTCACGCATTATTCATGCATTCATATTCGTAGCAATTAACTCTGTATCCAGCAGAGTGTACGATCTTCCGCATTGTTCGCGCACTTACCTTCGTAGTTATTAACACTGTATTTAGCCGAGTGTACGATCTCCCGTTTTATTCGTGCATTCATATTCGTAGCAATTAACTCTGTATCTAGCCGAGTGTACGATCTTCCGCATTATTCGTGCATTCATATTCGTAGCAATTAACTCTGTATCTAGCAGAGTGTACGATCTTCCGCATTGTTCGTGCATTCACCTTCCTAGCTAATACCTCTGTATCTAGCAGAGTGTACGATCTTCCGCATTGTTCGTGCATTCACCTTCGTATCTAGCCGAGTGTACTATCTCCCGCATTCTTCGTGCATTCATATTCGTAGTAATTAACTCTGTATATAACCCATTGTACGATCTCCCGCATTATTCGTGCATTCACCTTCGTAGTTATTAACACTGTATCTAGCCGAGTGTACGATCTCCCGCATTATTCGTGCATTCATATTCGTAGCTATTAACTCTGTATCTAGCCGAGTGTACTATCTTCCGCATTTTTCGTGCATTCATATTCATATCAATTAACTCTGTATCTAGCCGAGTGTACGATCTTCCGCATTATTCGTGCATTCATATACGTAGCTTTTAGCTCTTAGTACTCCTTTCAGAAACACGATCAACATCAACAGAAGCTAGGAGGCGGCTCATACTTGGATCCCGACAACAACCGAAGCCGAGTGGGGAAAACCATCGAGATCAGGACATAATTGTAGCTCAATATATATTTATATATATATATATATATATATATATATATATATATATTCAATTAGTTAAGTTAGTTTAGTTTCGTGAATAAAGAATACCTTGTTATATTAAATAACAAAACAGATGTCGGCTGTTTTCATTTACAAAGGAAGCAGACCTTTAGTAAGATACTACAACAGCTGACGACTACCTCAGCTGGAAAATTAAACTGCGTTACAATCTTCAAATGAGAATTAACAATAAGTATTCAAATCTTTAATCTAAAATATAATTATTAGGCTTGACCAGTGTCGGACATAAACTTAGTGATAGTTATAAAAAAATACATAAGTAGTGATAATCGACAAGAAAAATAAGTATATTTAAGCAGCCCCATCTGGAATGTTGAGTATAGGAACCCTTGTGTCACTTTTTTTTAAGCGGATGTGTCCAGTAGAGTTAAAAATATTACGAGGTGTTTTATAGGTTTAGAATATCATAAAGTTATATTAAAAAAAATTCTGGGCGTGTCTCCGCCCGCTATTTTTACGATGGGACCAATGGAAAGCTATACCCTCCAGTGTGCACACTTATACCAATATTCGGTAGATTCTACCAAATATGTTTGTGAATTTTACAATCTACCAATTCTACCGAACAAGGCCTGAAATCTACCGAATATTGAACGAAAATTTTGATTAACACTGATGCTACAAGATAAAGTTGATCACACATACGGAAAATTCATCACATGTATGTCCTAAAATGTGAGTTTGTTAGTTTGAGTGTATCCCGAATTGAAAGGCAAAACTGAATCATGTAGCCGCCTATTAATTATATGTGGCAACTATCATTTGCAGTTAGTATTCATTGTGGCAACACTTTCATAATACATACTAGAATTTTTTAAAACAATGTCTGGCATCACTCTCATTTCTTGTTAAATGGCGTTAAGAAACACTTATATGGCCTATTTCCCACCTGCGAAAGAAACGTTCGACTTAAAATTTATATTGAAAACAAAAACAAATTTTCATATTTTAGTGTTTTTAATATAAAATTTAAGTCCAACTATTTCTTTCGCAGGTGGGCACTGTAAGTAACATATATAAAAATCTTTTATTTAACTAGATCTATATTATTTGTAGCTTTTTAGTACTTATTTTTGAAGTCGGTTTGATTTTTTTTTTAAATTTTATTTTTACCTTTTTAGTGCTTCTTTTTGAAGACGGTTTAATATTTTTTTAAGTTTTATTTATTTAGAAATATGGTCCAGTTTCGTAAGAACCGATTAGGTAAAAACACGTGAAATATAGTATTAAATTTTATAGGGCGTGGCTACGCCTACTTTTTTAAAACAAGATTGTGTATTTTTAAGAGTTCAAGGTGTGTGCCAAGTTTCGTAAATATTGGTTAAGTACAAGCACATGAAATATTATACTAAAATTTAATAGGCGTGGTCCGCCCACTTTTTTGAACGCAATTTTGTGCCTTTATTAAAGCTTAGGGTGTGTGCCAAGTTTCGTAAAAATCGGTGAAATAGAACCCTGTGAAATATAATATAAAATTTTAATGGGCGTGGCTCCACCCATTTTTTTAAAATAAGATTGTGTCTACTTTAGAGCTCAAGGTGTGTGCTAAGTTTTGTAAAAATCGCTAAAGTAGAACCACGTGTAATGTTATAATACATTTTAATGGGCGTAGCCCCGCCCAGTTTTTCAACTTAAAAATTTTGTAATTACAAGAACCAAATATGTTTGCTAGGTTTCGCAGTAATCAAATAAGTAGAAGATCACAAAATCAAATTTAAAAAATTGTGGGCGTGACCCCGCCCTCTTTTTTCAAATGGGACCAATAGGAAGCTATACCCTCTCAGACAACAAAAAAAATTTTACAATCGGTCTAAACTGCTTCGAGTTATGATCCTACACACCTAAAAAAATAAATAGAGACGAATTGTTAACCTCCTCTTTTTTTTTTAAGTCGGTTAAAAACATTTCGCAAAAAAATAAAATACAAAAGGTGCATATATTCTATTACAGAATTATCTATATATTTACCTAGGTAGTTTTGGGCAAGTAAACGAGGAGATTTTAGTGGGGTAAAATATTTTTGTGTAATTACTCAAAATGGGTAATTAAACTCAAGTTAATTAAGCGTGACCTTTTGTATGAAAAGAAATGTCAAAAAACGGGGTTTCAATATTTGGGGTAAATAAGCGATAAAGAGATTCAACCGATGGGTACTTAAACGGGGTATACTGTAGTGACTATCTGTTTTCTATGTCTACATAATTTCGCAAAAAAAAATAGCTAGGCAGTAGTACTAACGTGAGGAGTTGATTTTCAATGAAACGCACATGTTAAATGCGCATAGGAAAAATCATTGTTTGAAGTGAAATTCGTCAGTAGTACTGGCCACAAAATCAATAGTGTACTCATTTTACTAGTGACACTTCCTACAGGTTAGATGCAAGAAATAAAAGTTTACATTTTAAGTTCTTACCTGATTCGTTGCTTGTCCACAACATCGTGATAATAACACCAACATTTTGACGTGAAGTATGAGCAAAGCGAAACATATTTGTAGAGGAATAGGTGACATATAACGCTGTGTTGTAATCTGCACGAACAGATAATAAATAGTGGTGGTAACCGAAAAGAAAGCATATCCCATATAAATGACTAGTATTGGACTACAGCTGTCATTAATTGCATTAAAAACACGCAATAGTTTATTGTACACACGAAACGCGAATAACGAATCATCTGGAAAGGTTTCCATTGGTGGCACATGGGACAAAACACTTTCAGATGATTGCACATTGATTGAGCGACGAATTCGACGCTTTTCTCTATTCTGCTGTTCCCGATAAGTGTACCAATTTATAGTGAAATTCAAACATGCAAAACGTACTGTTACAATACGTAAAAGAACAGACGAATACACAATGTATACTGATGATAAACCGTTTTGCAATGAATAAAATCCGATCAATATGTAAAATGAAATTGTTACGGGTTCATCCGTTCCAAATATTTTTAAAACTGTTATATACCAATGAATTAAAATTATAAACACAAGATACTCAGTGGAAAACCGACAGTCATTACTAATTTTTGCAGCAAACTTATGACTTAGTTCCTGGTCTATTTTGGGTATATCATTTAAAATTTTTAAAAAAGACTTAGAATTTGTAAAACATACAACGACTGTTGTTGTATATGTAAGAATACACAGTAGAACTTCAATCCAATGATTCGCATTGTCAGTTTCACTATAGGAGTAAAGGACTGGAGAAGAAACATACTTTAATAGAATACACATATTGCATATGGTTGCCGAATGAACTAATACATTAGCAACAATAGAATATATTTGCCACATTTTAGTTGGCTGACCCAACTCGTAATTGGACATTGTTTGATATATGGGCAATAATCCCGTCATCTTCATTATGAAAACAAATCTGCTTACATCACTAAAACATCTATTTGGTTCGCAATGGTTCAAGTTGTTTATGAATGCAGTATTAGCGTTTCTACGTCTCTGTCGTGCGGGTGGTGATTTTTCACTCATCTGCTCCATTTAAGATACACGACACACTTTAAATTGATCTTAAAATTTAAATTTATGGCTATGAATTTAAAAATAAATTAACTCCTTGAATGTATTTTATAAAAAATTTATTTACTATTGTTCTAGATAGTCCTTGTTAATGAAACATGTAAATGCTAGTAGTAGTGAAATGCCGGTCCTGCCGCAATTAAAATTTTGAAATTTTAAAATTTTAATTACCCAAATTTTAAAATTCTTGGAAATTTGTGAAATTTGATACCTTGAGTTTTCGGCGGCACGCTTTGATGTTTTTTTGTTTACATTAGGAATTTTTTGTTTACATTAGGAGTTTTTTTGTTTACATTAACTTTGTGTGAACGGGTGATTTTTTTTGAGGTGGCATTAATTGTGTGAACGGGTGATTTTGTTTTTTGTGGGAATACGTTAAGTGGGTTCATAGGTTGGAGGTTTTTCTTTTTGTAATGCATATATGTATATGCCGACGGGAAAATCATGAAAATGATTTTTCCTAGTACCAAAGGGAAAATCATGAAATGATTTTTCCTAATACTAATGGGGGTGAAATAGTGAAAATTAATTTTTCCTAATGCCGACGGCAATACATGATTATTTTTCCTAATGTCTACGGTAAAACATGAATATTATTTTTTTCAAATGCCGACGGCAAAACATGATTATTATTTTTTTCAAATGCCGACGGGAAAATGATTTTTCATAATTCAGACGGGAAAACATAAAAGTTATTTCTAATGCTAATACAGGAGTTTAAGGCTTTGTAACGACGAAAGTCGGGTGACCCTCGTTTTAGTCGTACAACCTAGAGAATGTCACCACATTTATGGGCCAAGCACCCGAAACCAATTTATTTTTATTTAAATCAAAGTAATTTGTATTAACTATTACAATTGCATAATATCATTAATATTACCCCACATATTATTTTTGTTATAATAATAACATTATATTATTTAGTTAGTCAATAATTTAGATGTACTCAGATGAGCAAACATATTCATTTGTTATTGAAACATCAATTTGAAACTAACGCATTTTTTTAGATGGAGTCGCCATCTATATGTAAATTATTGTACTATTGCAAATAAGTTGACATTTTTAAACAACCATTATTTAGTGTTACGCTTTACGACAACTGAGTAATAGCAGATATTTTTGGGTATATAAGGAAGAATCTTATTATCAAAAGGAGAGTCTGCTGCTAGCTGTCAGCAAGGTAAGAACACAAAGTTGAACGTGGTGTTACACATCCATCAGCATTGTACTTGCCTCTAAACACATCTAGTGGACAGACTTATAATAACACAACTAGTGTAGAATATTTGTCGCAGCTGTAGGTTGTGTGGTGTTACACATCCCGCCTGCACCTGTTATCGCTCTCCACGAGCACACCGCTCCTTCTGAGCAATTCCGTCGCGTTCTCACACGCGCAGTTTGTAGGTTGTGTGGTGTTACACATCCCACCTACATCTGTGTGCTCGTGACTGCGCTCCTCACGAGCACGCGTAATACCGCTCCCTCTGAGCATTTCTTTCTCGCGTTCTCACACGCGCAGCCTGTAGGTTGTGTGGTGTTACACATCCCGCCTGCATCTGCGTGCACAGTGACTGCGCTCTACACGAGCATACGTTTTACCGCTCCCTCTGAGCATTTGTTTCTCGCGTTCTCACACGCGCAGCCTACAGGTTGTGTGGTGTTACACATCCCGCCTGCAGCTGTGTGCTAGTGAATGCGCTCTCCACGAGCTCTGTCTTTCTGACCGCGCTCATTAGTCATTTGAGTTGTCATTTAAAATGATAAATTTAATTTTGTAATTTAAAAGTAAATAAATATTCGGCATTGAATTGACTTCGTGTTTTACTCTCTCATGGTCTCAAAAATCAATAAATTTTTGTAGACGAATCCTGGACATCGCTGAGTTTTACCCCAGCCTACGAAACATCGTTACAATGGCGCCCGAGCAGGGACCCTGAGAGTATAAATAATTAGAAAAACAACATTCCTTATCGCCATTTTTTTTTGTGAAATTACTAACTAAAAATTAAGCGAATAAAAAAATTAAAAAAAAAATATATATATAAATATCGACTAAAAATAATAAAAGATAATGAAAATAAAAAGATAACGAAATTAAAAAATAATAGTAACTAAAAAAAAAGTGAAAAATAATTTGCGACAAAAGCAGCGCATAAAAAAAGGAATATAAAGAAAGTAAAAAAAAATTTTTTTTATACGCGATCACCAACAATAAGAAAATATTAAAACTGTGTGAAAAAAAGGAATATTAGTAAATTAAGAACAGTAATCATAAAAACATAAAAAAAAATTTATTGAAAACAGATCTTGTAAACTGTGTTACACATTAAATCAGAAATTTAAAACAATTTTCCAAACGAGATTTGAACATTGGATTCTAAAATATGAAATATTGAATTAGAAAGTTAAATCGGTGTTGAGCACGGAATATAAAACAAAGATAAACATCAATTAAAACTAAAAGTTATTTTTTTTTAAACAATAAATTAAAACAAAAAGAAAAAAAGAATATATATCCGGGTAAAATATTAAATTAAAATATTTTTAAACGGTGGCACAGACTATTTAAAATAAAATTAACGCGATAACATTGAATTTAAATTTAAATTAATTCTTGATAAAAACTATAAGTAAGCGGTAATAGAAACTAATCAAAAATAAAGAGCAATAAAAAATAATAAAATAAAAGTAAACTTAAACGTTGATAACATACCGCCGGGAAAAACCATATATAGACTTTTAGCAAATAAAAAAAATTAAAACACAAAATGAAAAGAAAGGAGGGAGAAAAGACAATAGATTCCAGTGCAGCTGTCACTCAGGCGTCCACGCACAACCAGATTGCGTCAAGATTCACCTTAATTGAACATGTGAGGAAATGGGGCATACTGTACGATGGAGGCAGTGATCCATTAGCCTTTATCGACCGAGTGGAAGAACTGGCCGAAATATATGCAGTATCATTGGACCAATTGCCAATAATCATGCCAGTATTTCTACAACATCAGGCTCTAGTGTGGTACCGATGTAATAACGAGCATTGGCAGGTATGGGATACATTTAAAACAAGTTTCTTAGAATTTTTTCTTTCCGCTAGATACTTAGAGCAACTTGACGATGAGATTCGTGCCAGAAAGCAGCAACCCCAAGAACCGTTTAAAACTTACGTCCTGGCAATACAAAATTTGATGCGGCACTCGCAGTTGACTAAAGAACAACAGCTCCAACAAATCTTTAAAAATTCTTGGGCAAAATATCAGTTGTATATCAAACGAAAAGATTTCTCCTCGTTAACTGAATTAATCCGCCTGGCAGAAGATCTGGAAGCCATATCTCCACTAGATACGCTACCCAGAGTAGAAAGCTTACGTGCGACAGTCGCTAGTGACAACGCCCGGCAGAATTGGTGCCAGCGCCCGGAACACTTCAACCATTCTCTACACAAGGATCTTCTACCCGACAATCGTGGATCAGGAAATACCCACGGGTCATCAACGAAAATTAGAGGCTTCGAAACTCCACAGAAGTCACATCAAACTGCCACCAGTATAATACGTCTACTCAGTGCAAAATCGCCAATAGAATCCACCAGCAACTCCACGAATGAACTCAAAAATCACATCTGGACAAATTACTCCATTAACCCACACAACTCTGCAGCAAGCAAGACGACGAAAAATAAAAATCGTTGTCAGCGCAACCCATCACCTTCGTGGGTAGAGATATCACCGAGATCTGTCCAGCTACTACAGCCTTGGTACATCACACCAAAACGGGTCCCGTGGCGGCGTACATCCCAAAGTCCGCCCACACTACCATTCACCACGTTCTCCCCATGTGTGTTCATACCAACAACATCCGACAAAGCATCATTCCCCGTGGACTCACCAAAAAGCAGTTCAGTCCCACGACACATGCAAACCGGAAACAGCCACGAGTTACCGCTGGAACTCCAAGAACGAATTAATCATCTACAAGAAAAAAGATCAACGCGCCAGCGACATCGTTTTCAGCAACGTATTCGAGAGACAATGTACAGAGTCCAGATAAGCCGTTCTGGAAACGTCAAAGTCGTCATCCTGCCGCAACAATAGTTCCTCACCCGAAGAAAGGGGGGACTGTAACGACGAAAGTCGGGTGACCCTCGTTTTAGTCGTACAACCTAGAGAATGTCACCACATTTATGGGCCAAGCACCCGAAACCAATTTATTTTTATTTAAATCAAAGTAATTTGTATTAACTATTACAATTGCATAATATCATTAATATTACCCCACATATTATTTTTGTTATAATAATAACATTATATTATTTAGTTAGTCAATAATTTAGATGTACTCAGATGAGCAAACATATTCATTTGTTATTGAAACATCAATTTGAAACTAACGCATTTTTTTAGATGGAGTCGCCATCTATATGTAAATTATTGTACTATTGCAAATAAGTTGACATTTTTAAACAACCATTATTTAGTGTTACGCTTTACGACAACTGAGTAATAGCAGATATTTTTGGGTATATAAGGAAGAATCTTATTATCAAAAGGAGAGTCTGCTGCTAGCTGTCAGCAAGGTAAGAACACAAAGTTGAACGTGGTGTTACACATCCATCAGCATTGTACTTGCCTCTAAACACATCTAGTGGACAGACTTATAATAACACAACTAGTGTAGAATATTTGTCGCAGCTGTAGGTTGTGTGGTGTTACACATCCCGCCTGCACCTGTTATCGCTCTCCACGAGCACACCGCTCCTTCTGAGCAATTCCGTCGCGTTCTCACACGCGCAGTTTGTAGGTTGTGTGGTGTTACACATCCCACCTACATCTGTGTGCTCGTGACTGCGCTCCTCACGAGCACGCGTAATACCGCTCCCTCTGAGCATTTCTTTCTCGCGTTCTCACACGCGCAGCCTGTAGGTTGTGTGGTGTTACACATCCCGCCTGCATCTGCGTGCACAGTGACTGCGCTCTACACGAGCATACGTTTTACCGCTCCCTCTGAGCATTTGTTTCTCGCGTTCTCACACGCGCAGCCTACAGGTTGTGTGGTGTTACACATCCCGCCTGCAGCTGTGTGCTAGTGAATGCGCTCTCCACGAGCTCTGTCTTTCTGACCGCGCTCATTAGTCATTTGAGTTGTCATTTAAAATGATAAATTTAATTTTGTAATTTAAAAGTAAATAAATATTCGGCATTGAATTGACTTCGTGTTTTACTCTCTCATGGTCTCAAAAATCAATAAATTTTTGTAGACGAATCCTGGACATCGCTGAGTTTTACCCCAGCCTACGAAACATCGTTACAGCTTATAGTGATTTGGGGTGGGTGGGGTTGTTGTCGTAATACATAACCGAGGGACTTTATGGATTTGTCCGTCCGTCTGTCTGTTGTGCGAGGCTGTGATTGGCCGGGGGAGCGTGGTGTAGTTGAGGTAGATGGATTGAGTGTATGTGTGTATACCTGTCTGTTGGAATTTGTGTGATGGTGTGATTGACAGGGGGCGGGGTATAGTTGAGGTAGATCGACTGCGTGTATGCAGGTGTTGCAAGTCTGTAGGAATTTAAGGCTTATAGTGATTTGGGGTAGGTGAGGGTGTTGTTGTACGAGTAACATGTATCCATGGGAATTTGTGGATGTGTCTGTCCGGAGGAATTTAAGCGAGGCTGTTATTGGGAGGGTTGTGGTGTAGTTGAGGTTGATCGACTGCGTGTATGTATGTATGTCTATATGTTTGTAGGAGCTTAAGGCTGATCGTGATTTAAGAGAGGTGAGGATGTTGTTGTAATATGTAGGAATCTGTATGTATGTATGTATGTCTGTGAAAATTTAAGGCTGATCATGATTTAGGGTAGGTGAGGTTGGTGTAGTAATATGTCTGTGTGTATGTACATATGTTTGTAGGAGTTTAATGCTATTAGTGATTTGAGGATAGGTGAGGGTGTTGTCGTACGAGTGATATGTATGCGTAGAAATCTGTATGCATGTTCGTAGGAGTTTAAGGCTGATCGTGATTTGTGTTGTTGTCAGTGTTGTTTGTAGGAATGACCGTGAGAATTTTTGTATGTATATCTGTAGGAATTTAAGGTTGGCCGTGTTTTGTGAGGGGTGGTGTGTTGTTGAAATAATTTGAATTTTTCTTAGATGAAATCTGGTACATGTGTGTGTGTGTGTGCGTGTGTGTGCGTATGATTTTCTCACGCTAGTAGTTTTATGTACGTAGAAATAAATTGTATTCAATATCGAGATTTGGTTCTATAAAATGTTTTCATATATCTGATACATATATATAAGTATATTTTCATACTCAAGATTGCTGGGTATTTTGTCCTGCTTAAAATTGTCCAGCTTTAAAGTCTGCCTGCGAGAAATTTGTTTATATTACAGATTTTGTTTATTTAACTACGTCCGGCTTCTTTCGCTGAACTTCTTTTCATACGATCAGGGGGATTTATAGTTTCTCTGTCCATAATAAGGTCGTTTAGCTTGGGCATGTGCTCTGACTGAATGGTTTGCGTTGTTCATATATTTTTATGATGTAGATATGTAAGTGTGATTGTCAAGATCTAATAAATACTTGAGTATTGATAAGAAATTTGATATTATGTGTACATACATATCTACAAATTGATTTTATGTATGTATGCGGTCTTTTGTTGATGTTGTAAATATTCGCCGGGTCTTTTATGTATAGATGTCAAATATCTTCATAGTTTTTTTATTTTTTTATTTGAAATTAAAAAACGTTTATTTTATTTTTATCTGTATTTACTTCAAAGTTTGTGAGGATTTTCTGTTTTAAGTAAAACTGAATTCCTTAAGATACATACTTTAGACTAATAGTAACTATAATAGAAATATTTTCTATAAAGTTGATGCAGCTTATCTTCATTCTTAGAAATATTTTGATATAAAATTTTTTCCAGCCGTAGGCTTTTTTCATCACCTTTTACATTTATTTTAGAACATCTTGCATTGCCTTTTATACATTTATAAACATTTTTAAATGAAACTGATCCAGCAGTCCAGCTTATGTAATGATAGTTTTTTGTTAGCCAGCTTGCTACTTTTTTTTATTTTTTATCGATTATTGAGTTTTATAATGAAATTATTATATTCGTAATTGTTGAAAACAATCGCTACTTCTTTTGCGATGAAATCATTTGAATTACTTTTGAAACCTTGTACGTATATAAAAATTATGTTGTTTTCCATATTACTCAATTTATAAGACTTTTCGAACTTGTCCTTTGATGGGTATATATTCTATTATACGATCATGAATAAGAATACAGTAAGCTGATTTCTTTGCTTACTATTTCAAATTAAAATTTTATTCAATTGCCCCGCTATTGAATAAAAGAAGCTTTTATCTTAAACTCTGGTACAGGTAGAAACGCATGAGATTCTTTCATATACTACCTTTACTGGAATCTTAGATACATATAATAACTATATAGAATTGCATTACGTTTATTTTTTAAATTTTATGTTAGGATTATCATCATATGGATATGAGACTGAACTTAAATGTACTTTTAAATTAGTTAATTCATAATAACCAATCTTATTTTCTTCTTGAATAGCGAACAACAGAAAACGAAGTCGTTTTCTTACAATTTCGGTCTAACGTCTCAACTGGTCCTCTAGTATACAATATGACTTTGTATGTCAGCATTTCTGTATCCTCTTTCTCAGCGTTAGGGATAATTAAATTTTAAACTTTTTATTCTTCAAATTGTATTACTTCATACTGATAATATGTTTAAGTACAGTAATAATGTACGAGTATATGTTTATTTTATGACGGGTGAGCGCCTATGGCTTTTATTTGATGTTCTGGATGAAGTGATTTTTTTCTCATTTTCTTAAAGTTTAGCGTATTGCGTATATATTTCTAATATATTTAAGTGAGCTTTTTGTATCTGTCAGACAGAGTGAACGTATCAGTTGGTCAGTCAGTCTCTCTTTTTTTTATTTTATTAATTTTTTCTTCTAATGTGTCACTACTATTTTTTCAGATTTTACTACTTGAAATAGAAAATATTTATATAATTTTAAAAGTATTAATATATACATACATATAGGTAAATAAATGTATGTACGTAGAAATTAGTTCATATACAAAGAAATACATCTTTAATAATCAACTATTCTAGAAAATCGATCTAAAATAACACATTTACCTCCATCATCAATTCCCCATCAGTGTTTTCATAAAGTGTTAGAAATATTGGAATATCTATGTTTGGGAGAATTTTTAATTCAAGTGTTTCTATATAAGATTTGGTGCTTGACCCCTTGACGTTATTGTGGTTAACGTAGACTGCGTTGTATCTCATTCAGATGTAATCATTTCTCACTTAGAAAAGGTCCTCATCACCATCAATCATACTTGTATACAATTCATTCATGAGTGGAGTTGGTCCAGATACAATTGCTGTCTACAAATTAATGATTAGAAAATAGCTTTCTCATCACCTTCTAACAAGTTTAATATTTTGCTAGCATGCATGCTTTAGCATGCTTCTATCGATAGTGACGCGAGAGTACGACATTTAGTGCTGTTTTAATTAAAAATCTATAATATTAGAGTTACGAATTCACTCTTTTGAATTTTTAACAAAGTAGATACATATCTATTTCATTTGCCACAAAGTCTTAAAATTTCTTTCCTTATAAAAGTATGACGTGAGAAATTTTTTTAAATTATACATGCTTCGGTATGCTTCCAATATTTTTTTCGGTAAATTTATTTCATATTCATACAGATACAGATATAAAGTAAGATCTGTTTACATTCAATTTTACAATTTATGCATGCTTCAGCATGATTCTAGTTGAAGTCTGTATTTATTTAGTAAGTTTGTTTGATACCCATTCATACACATGTACATTGTTAAAGATTGGATATCAAAGTACAATTTCCTTAGTTTATCTAGAAATGAACAGAGTGAATATCTATGTATTATAATAACCATATTCACATTTTAAAATTTTGTGTGCTAGAGCTTTCGAAATGGAAAATGTACACCTTTTATTATAAAAAGTGATAATATGATGTGTTTCTGAATATTTTGAACTCTTAAGTTTTCACAATATTTCATACAGACCATCAAGTTTAGAGAATTGTAGTATATTAAGCTATTTATCTTCCCTGAGACCTAACATTCCGAATCAATCCTTCAAAAAACCAATACAAATTAGATTTTTCCTTTTTAATTTTATTTATATTTTAATTGAATTTCAACATTTTGTACCTCTTCAAATTACTGTATACTGTATTTTGCACCTTTTTCTCATTCGTTGAGTTAACTTTAATCGCAAATATTTTAATGATGAGATCAACTTTTCTATTGTAGGCATTAAGTAGATCTTTAGGTATATCAATCCACTTATATGAACCATTATAGCTAAATTCTTAACACATAATTCCTTTTAATGATCTATTAATTTATTCTACTATTGATTCTTGCATATTATGAAATTTTTAATCCTCTGTCTATGCATGAATTTTGCAGTGTTTATTAAAACTTCTTTACCATCATCTATTTGTATTTTTTGTTTTAATACTCATATCATTTCAAAAATGTTTTCCATTGCCTTGGTTTTTTTCGAGTGCAGCTTTTATTTTCAACGATGCTCACCATATAAACTTTGAGAATGTGTCAGTTACAGTCTACAAAAATCAATAATTTCTATTTTCTCAAGAAAAGCTACCCACTTCACCTAAATCAGCTCCATAAAATATCATCTATTCCATTCATTACATCACTACAATACACAAACAATTTTCGAAATTTATTATGGAGTTCGTTTACTAAATGTCTTTTTAAGGACATTGAGTTGTTTTACAGTGTTTTAGAGAGTGTTGTGATCCACTTGATACACTTTCAGCTATTTATACTAAAATGTAGTTAATAAATTTTATTGCTCAGCTCTTCAATTTGTTTGTCAAAAGATGATTTAATTTTTAGAATGTCTTTTTCAATTTTATACCTATCTTCTATCGTTAATTTTATTTCACACTCCACTTATTAATTCATCCTTTAGTTTCTCGATTTGGGTTTCCAGAAACAATTTACTGATAACATTGTTCACCGTCAGTGAACATTGTATACATTGGTAGAAATTATATATTTTATTTAGTTTTCAAAATCAAATTTGTCATACTATTTTCACGTTTTATCAATCATTAAAGAAAATAAACCCACTTTTAAGCCCCATATTTGATCATCAACTTGTATTTTATCTTTATTCAGTTTTAGATTTCTATCACCAAATTTCCACTCATTATTGAAGTCTTTATGTGAGTCATAGTTTGTATCTAATTCATTTCATCCTTCCCAGACTAATAAGTCAATATAAGCATCTTCGATGTTGGAAGGCCGTGAGTAAAAATCATCTTCTTCTTCTTCATCGTCATATTCATTCTCAGTATTAGCATCATTAAATAAGATGGTATTATCAAATATTGTTCCTTTTGAAAGTTTCTTTAACTTGTCTCTATCTTGAGTGATGGTTTTTCAGACTTTAAACTTGTATTATTTTCAACTTCTGTCTTCATTTTACTTTGTTCTTTCTTGTGTAATCTTTCAATATTTTTAGAACTATTTATGAATTCTTTGAGAGGTTCTGTTATAGGATCAAATATATCTCTTAGTCCTTTACGTGTATCTATTTCACCAGTTTTTATACTACGAAGCTTTTTCTTCAAGACATTTCTTGTCAACACCAACTATTTTAAAATTTTCTCATCCATGTTTAATAATAGCAAATAAAAGGTATCAGCTATTAGATCAGGTATCACCTATTAGATCAGGTATCAGCTATCAGATCAGCTTATCAGGAGCTGCTCTGGTTTTCAGATCATCTTATTAGGAGCTGGTCTGATTTTTAGATCAGCTTATCAGGAGCTGGTCTGGTTTTCAGATCAGCTTTTCAGGACCTGATCTGGTTTTCAGATCAGCTTTTCAGGACCTGGTCTGGTTTTCAGATCAGCTTTTCAGGACCTGATCTGGTTTTCAGATCAGCTTTTCAGGACCTGATCTGGTTTTCAGATCAGCTTATCAGGACCTGATCTGGTTTTCAGATCAGCTTATCAGGAGCTGGTCTGGTTTTCAGATCAGCTTATCAGGAGCTGGTCTGGTTTTCAGATCAGCTTATCAGGACCTGATCTGGTTTTAAGATCAGGTTATCAGGTATCAGATCAGGTTATCGGACAGCTGATCTGTAAAACAGATCAGGTTATCAGGAGCTGTTAAGATTGTCACATCAGATTATCTGTTTTAAATTGTGTCATCAGATTACAAGTAGCTGGACATTTATAAAATTTAGATGAATGAAGTTTAAAGCCAGATAAAATGCGAAAAACTATACTGTTATGTAGTCAAATTGTTTTCTATGACGATCATCACTTAATTCAGTATCTTTCCTTATAATCAAAATTCCATATTTTTAATTCCAACACGATTTATATTTTTCTCATATTACTTAAACATTCTAACTACATTATGATTATTTCCTATCAAATATTTGGTGATTCTGGTATAAGTTTGACATTAGTAGAATGCATCAACATTCTTATCTTACGCCATATAAAAATATGCTTCTCACAACATGGTTAAATACCATATTGCTATTACTTCTAGCTTTCTTAAAAGAAATAACAGATTCATTATCTGTAAATGTGTAATACTCATGTCTTTCATTAATGAAATAAATTTCTACAGGTATTCATATTTAGGTTGTTAGAGAGATTTTGAGTTTAAATATGAAGATGTTTTCAAGTTTTAATCCATTAGAACTATCTAGCCAGCCACTCATAATATTTTATTTATTTTTTTTTTTTATTTTTTTACCAATTTAACAGACCAACTATTCTTGCACGAATAGAAATTGATAGAAGGGAACTATGATTTATTTTTGAGTTAACGTTTGATGGCTCATCAAAATTTCGTGCCATCCCTATAGGTTGTTTTACTAACCGCTTTTGTGTAACTAAATACATTTTATAAATATTATCTCTTATTATAAAAAATTAAAATAATACAGCTATTCGATTTCAGAAAATATTTTCTAAAATCGTATAGCTGCATTATTTTATTTTTTTATAATAACAGATAATGCTCCATACTCACAATCAAAACAACATAAAAATATCATTTGTTTTGAGTATGAGTATGCGTTAATATTTATGAAATGCATTTAGTTACAAAAAATGTGGTTAGTAAAACAAAGTATATTTTAACAGTTTAAAATCAGTATTTTGTATGACAATACTGGTTTTAAGCTCTTAAAATATACTTTGTTTTGACTATGAGTAGGTACCATTATCTCTTATTATAGGAAAAATAAAATAATATAGCTATATGATAACCGAAAATATTTTCTGATATCATATAGCTATATTATTTTATTTTTTCTATAATAAGTGATAATATTTATGAAATACATTTCATAAATATTGGTACATACTTATAGTCAAAACAACCTAAAAATAGGATGGTACGAAATATTGATGAATCATCAAAATTTCATACCAAGGTATATTTATGTTGTTTTACTAACCACATTTTGTAACTAAATACATTTTATAAATATTATCTATTACTATAGAAATAATCATACTATTTTTTTTCTATAATAAGAGATAATGAGCCATACTCATACTCAAAACAAAGGATATTTTGACTCTGAGTATGCTTCAATATTTATGAAATGCATTTAGTTACAAAATGGGGTTAGTAAAACAAAGTATATTTTAAGAGTTTAAAACCACCATTTTTATGGTAATACTGGTTTTAAACACTTAAAGCATACTTTGTTTTGACTATGTGCATGCACCAATATTTAGGAAAGGTATTTCATAAATATTGACCCATACTCATAGTCAAAACAACATAAAAATACCTTGGTATGAAATTTTGATGAGCCATCAAACGTTAACTCAAAAATAAATCATAGTTCCCTTCTATCAATTTCTATTCGTGCAAGAATAGTTGGTCTGTTAAATTGGTAAAAAAATAAAAAAAAAAATAAATAAAATGTTATGAGTGGCTGGCTAGATAGTTCTAATGGATTAAAACTTGAAAACATCTTCATATTTAAACTCAAAATCTCTCTAACAACCTAAATATGAATACCTGTAGAAATTTATTTCATTAATGAAAGACATGAGTATTACACATTTACAGATAATGAATCTGTTATTTCTTTTAAGAAAGCTAGAAGTAATAGCAATATGGTATTTAACCATGTTGTGAGAAGCATATTTTTATATGGCGTAAGATAAGAATGTTGATGCATTCTACTAATGTCAAACTTATACCAGAATCACCAAATATTTGATAGGAAATAATCATAATGTAGTTAGAATGTTTAAGTAATATGAGAAAAATATAAATCGTGTTGGAATTAAAAATATGGAATTTTGATTATAAGGAAAGATACTGAATTAAGTGATGATCGTCATAGAAAACAATTTGACTACATAACAGTATAGTTTTTCGCATTTTATCTGGCTTTAAACTTCATTCATCTAAATTTTATAAATGTCCAGCTACTTGTAATCTGATGACCCAATTTAAAACAGATAATCTGATGTGACAATCTTAACAGCTCCTGATAACCTGATCTGTTTTACAGATCAGCTGTCCGATAACCTGATCTGATACCTGATAACCTGATCTTAAAACCAGATCAGGTCCTGATAAGCTGATCTGAAAACCAGACCAGCTCCTGATAAGCTGATCTGAAAACCAGACCAGCTCCTGATAAGCTGATCTGAAAACCAGATCAGGTCCTGATAAGCTGATCTGAAAACCAGATCAGGTCCTGAAAAGCTGATCTGAAAACCAGATCAGGTCCTGAAAAGCTGATCTGAAAACCAGACCAGGTCCTGAAAAGCTGATCTGAAAACCAGATCAGGTCCTGAAAAGCTGATCTGAAAACCAGACCAGCTCCTGATAAGCTGATCTAAAAATCAGACCAGCTCCTAATAAGATGATCTGAAAACCAGAGCAGCTCCTGATAAGCTGATCTGATAGCTGATACCTGATCTAATAGGTGATACCTGATCTAATAGCTGATACCTTTTATTTGCTATTATTAAACATGGATGAGAAAATTTTAAAATAGTTGGTGTTGACAAGAAATGTCTTGAAGAAAAAGCTTCGTAGTATAAAAACTGGTGAAATAGATACACGTAAAGAACTAAGAGATATATTTGATCCTATAACAGAACCTCTCAAAGAATTCATAATAGTTCTAAAAATATTGAAAGATTACACAAGAAAGAACAAAGTAAAATGAAGACAGAAGTTGAAAATAATACAAGTTTAAAGTCTGAAAAACCATCACTCAAGATAGAGACAAGTTAAAGAAACTTTCAAAAGGAACAATATTTGATAATACCATCTTATTTAATGATGCTAATACTGAGAATGAATATGACGATGAAGAAGAAGAAGATGATTTTTACTCACGGCCTTCCAACATCGAAGATGCTTATATTGACTTATTAGTCTGGGAAGGATGAAATGAATTAGATACAAACTATGACTCACATAAAGACTTCAATAATGAGTGGAAATTTGGTGATAGAAATCTAAAACTGAATAAAGATAAAATACAAGTTGATGATCAAATATGGGGCTTAAAAGTGGGTTTATTTTCTTTAATGATTGATAAAACGTGAAAATAGTATGACAAATTTGATTTTGAAAACTAAATAAAATATATAATTTCTACCAATGTATACAATGTTCACTGACGGTGAACAATGTTATCAGTAAATTGTTTCTGGAAACCCAAATCGAGAAACTAAAGGATGAATTAATAAGTGGAGTGTGAAATAAAATTAACGATAGAAGATAGGTATAAAATTGAAAAAGACATTCTAAAAATTAAATCATCTTTTGACAAACAAATTGAAGAGCTGAGCAATAAAATTTATTAACTACATTTTAGTATAAATAGCTGAAAGTGTATCAAGTGGATCACAACACTCTCTAAAACACTGTAAAACAACTCAATGTCCTTAAAAAGACATTTAGTAAACGAACTCCATAATAAATTTCGAAAATTGTTTGTGTATTGTAGTGATGTAATGAATGGAATAGATAATATTTTATGGAGCTGATTTAGGTGAAGTGGGTAGCTTTTCTTGAGAAAATAGAAATTATTGATTTTTGTAGACTGTAACTGACACATTCTCAAAGTTTATATGGTGAGCATCGTTGAAAATAAAAGCTGCACTCGAAAAAAACCAAGGCAATGGAAAACATTTTTGAAATGATATGAGTATTAAAACAAAAAATACAAATAGATGATGGTAAAGAATTTTTAATAAACACTGCAAAATTCATGCATAGACAGAGGATTAAAAATTTCATAATATGCAAGAATCAATAGTAGAATAAATTAATAGATCATTAAAAGGAATTATGTGTTAAGAATTTAGCTATAATGGTTCATATAAGTGGATTGATATACCTAAAGATCTACTTAATGCCTACAATAGAAAAGTTGATCTCATCATTAAAATATTTGCGATTAAAGTTAACTCAACGAATGAGAAAAAGGTGCAAAATACAGTATACAGTAATTTGAAGAGGTACAAAATGTTGAAATTCAATTAAAATATAAATAAAATTAAAAAGGAAAATTCTAATTTGTATTGGTTTTTTGAAGGATTGATTCGGAATGTTAGGTCTCAGGGAAGATAAATAGCTTAATATACTACAATTCTCTAAACTTGATGGTCTGTATGAAATATTGTGAAAACTTAAGAGTTCAAAATATTCAGAAACACATCATATTATCACTTTTTATAATAAAAGGTGTACATTTTCCATTTCGAAAGCTCTAGCACACAAAATTTTAAAATGTGAATATGGTTATTATAATACATAGATATTCACTCTGTTCATTTCTAGATAAACTAAGGAAATTGTACTTTGATATCCAATCTTTAACAATGTACATGTGTATGAATGGGTATCAAACAAACTTACTAAATAAATACAGACTTCAACTAGAATCATGCTGAAGCATGCATAAATTGTAAAATTGAATGTAAACAGATCTTACTTTATATCTGTATCTGTATGAATATGAAATAAATTTACCGAAAAAAATATTGGAAGCATACCGAAGCATGTATAATTTAAAAAAATTCCTCACGTCATACTTTTATAAGGAAAGAAATTTTAAGACTTTGTGGCAAATGAAATAGATATGTATCTACTTTGTTAAAAATTCAAAAGAGTGAATTCGTAACTCTAATATTATAGATTTTTAATTAAAACAGCACTAAATGTCGGACTCTCGCGTCACTATCGATAGAAGCATGCTAAAGCATGCATGCTAGCAAAATATTAAACTTGTTAGAAGGTGATGAGAAAGCTATTTTCTAATCATTAATTTGTAGACAGCAATTGTATCTGGACCAACTCCACTCATGAATGAATTGTATACAAGTATGATTGATGGTGATGAGGACCTTTTCTAAGTGAGAAATGATTACATCTGAATGAGATACAACGCAGTCTACGTTAACCACAATAACGTCAAGGGGTCAAGCACCAAATCTTATATAGAAACACTTGAATTAAAAATTCTCCCAAACATAGATATTCCAATATTTCTAACACTTTATGAAAACACTGATGGGGAATTGATGATGGAGGTAAATGTGTTATTTTAGATCGATTTTCTAGAATAGTTGATTATTAAAGATGTATTTCTTTGTATATGAACTAATTTCTACGTACATACATTTATTTACCTATATGTATGTATATATTAATACTTTTAAAATTATATAAATATTTTCTATTTCAAGTAGTAAAATCTGAAAAAATAGTAGTGACACATTAGAAGAAAAAATTAATAAAATAAAAAAAAGAGAGACTGACTGACCAACTGATACGTTCACTCTGTCTGACAGATACAAAAAGCTCACTTAAATATATTAGAAATATATACGCAATACGCTAAACTTTAAGAAAATGAGAAAAAAATCACTTCATCCAGAACATCAAATAAAAGCCGTAGGCGCTCACCCGTCATAAAATAAACATATACTCGTACATTATTACTATACTTAAACATATTATCAGTATGAAGTAATACAATTTGAAGAATAAAAAGTTTAAAATTTAATTATCCCTAACGCTGAGAAAGAGGAGACAGAAATGCTGACATACAAAGTCATATTGTATACTAGAGGACCAGTTGAGACGTTAGACCGAAATTGTAAGAAAACGACTTCGTTTTCTGTTGTTCGCTATTCAAGAAGAAAATAAGATTGGTTATTATGAATTAACTAATTTAAAAGTACATTTAAGTTCAGTCTCATATCCATATGATGATAATCCTAACATAAAATTTAAAAAATAAACGTAATGCAATTCTATATAGTTATTATATGTATCTAAGATTCCAGTAAAGGTAGTATATGAAAGAATCTCATGCGTTTCTACCTGTACCAGAGTTTAAGATAAAAGCTCCTTTTATTCAATAGCGGGGCAATTGAATAAAATTTTAATTTGAAATAGTAAGCAAAGAAATCAGCTTACTGTATTCTTATTCATGATCGTATAATAGAATATATACCCATCAAAGGACAAGTTCGAAAAGTCTTATAAATTGAGTAATATGGAAAACAACATAATTTTTATATACGTACAAGGTTTCAAAAGTAATTCAAATGATTTCATCGCAAAAGAAGTAGCGATTGTTTTCAACAATTACGAATATAATAATTTCATTATAAAACTCAATAATCGATAAAAAATAAAAAAAAGTAGCAAGCTGGCTAACAAAAAACTATCATTACATAAGCTGGACTGCTGGATCAGTTTCATTTAAAAATGTTTATAAATGTATAAAAGGCAATGCAAGATGTTCTAAAATAAATGTAAAAGGTGATGAAAAAAGCCTACGGCTGGAAAAAATTTTATATCAAAATATTTCTAAGAATGAAGATAAGCTGCATCAACTTTATAGAAAATATTTCTATTATAGTTACTATTAGTCTAAAGTATGTATCTTAAGGAATTCAGTTTTACTTAAAACAGAAAATCCTCACAAACTTTGAAGTAAATACAGATAAAAATAAAATAAACGTTTTTTAATTTCAAATAAAAAAATAAAAAAACTATGAAGATATTTGACATCTATACATAAAAGACCCGGCGAATATTTACAACATCAACAAAAGACCGCATACATACATAAAATCAATTTGTAGATATGTATGTACACATAATATCAAATTTCTTATCAATACTCAAGTATTTATTAGATCTTGACAATCACACTTACATATCTACATCATAAAAATATATGAACAACGCAAACCATTCAGTCAGAGCACATGCCCAAGCTAAACGACCTTATTATGGACAGAGAAACTATAAATCCCCCTGATCGTATGAAAAGAAGTTCAGCGAAAGAAGCCGGACGTAGTTAAATAAACAAAATCTGTAATATAAACAAATTTCTCGCAGGCAGACTTTAAATCTGGACAATTTTAAGCATGACAAAATACCCAGCAATCTTGAGTATGAAAATATACTTATATATATGTATCAGATATATGAAAACATTTTATAGAACCAAATCTCGATATTGAATACAATTTATTTCTACGTACATAAAACTACTAGCGTGAGAAAATCATACGCACACACACGCACACACACACACACACATGTACCAGATTTCATCTAAGAAAAATTCAAATTATTTCAACAACACACCACCCCTCACAAAACACGGCCAACCTTAAATTCCTACAGATATACATACAAAAATTCTCACGGTCATTCCTACAAACAACACTGACAACAACACAAATCACGATCAGCCTTAAACTCCTACGAACATGCATACAGATTTCTACGCATACATATCACTCGTACGACAACACCCTCACCTATCCTCAAATCACTAATAGCATTAAACTCCTACAAACATATGTACATACACACAGACATATTACTACACCAACCTCACCTACCCTAAATCATGATCAGCCTTAAATTTTCACAGACATACATACATACATACAGATTCCTACATATTACAACAACATCCTCACCTCTCTTAAATCACGATCAGCCTTAAGCTCCTACAAACATATAGACATACATACATACACGCAGTCGATCAACCTCAACTACACCACAACCCTCCCAATAACAGCCTCGCTTAAATTCCTCCGGACAGACACATCCACAAATTCCCATGGATACATGTTACTCGTACAACAACACCCTCACCTACCCCAAATCACTATAAGCCTTAAATTCCTACAGACTTGCAACACCTGCATACACGCAGTCGATCTACCTCAACTATACCCCGCCCCCTGTCAATCACACCATCACACAAATTCCAACAGACAGGTATACACACATACACTCAATCCATCTACCTCAACTACACCACGCTCCCCCGGCCAATCACAGCCTCGCACAACAGACAGACGGACGGACAAATCCATAAAGTCCCTCGGTTATGTATTACGACAACAACCCCACCCACCCCAAATCACTATAAGCCTTAAACTCCTGTATTAGCATTAGAAATAACTTTTATGTTTTCCCGTCTGAATTATGAAAAATCATTTTCCCGTCGGCATTTGAAAAAAATAATAATCATGTTTTGCCGTCGGCATTTGAAAAAAATAATATTCATGTTTTACCGTAGACATTAGGAAAAATAATCATGTATTGCCGTCGGCATTAGGAAAAATTAATTTTCACTATTTCACCCCCATTAGTATTAGGAAAAATCATTTCATGATTTTCCCTTTGGTACTAGGAAAAATCATTTTCATGATTTTCCCGTCGGCATATACATATATGCATTACAAAAAGAAAAACCTCCAACCTATGAACCCACTTAACGTATTCCCACAAAAAACAAAATCACCCGTTCACACAATTAATGCCACCTCAAAAAAAATCACCCGTTCACACAAAGTTAATGTAAACAAAAAAACTCCTAATGTAAACAAAAAATTCCTAATGTAAACAAAAAAACATCAAAGCGTGCCGCCGAAAACTCAAGGTATCAAATTAAAATTTTAAAATTTCAAAATTTTAATTGCGGCAGGACCGGCATTTCACTACTACTAATGCTTCTAGTACAAAGTCCAATTATTTTTGATAACCAACTCAAACAATGTTGCTTTTACGTTAAATTAGTTTTTTATCACTAAATTTAATCGCATAAAAAACAATTAGTGATATAATGAACATGGTGACACAAACTTTAACCCCTACAAATAAATGGTATGGTATAAAAAATATATAAATATTTATTATATTAGAGATGAGCTGTACTTGTTACTTTTCCACAGTGATTGAAACCCCACTATTCACTACTGTGATTCAAACCTCAAACTTTATAATAACTTGTTTACTCTATTTAATTGTATAATTAATCTATTACATTGCTATATTATATTCAGCTCTATTTTCTTTTGAATACCAAAAGGTGACTTATGCTATAAACACAATTGGGACGAATTACGAACTTCACATTTCGTTGCGTTGTCTATCTTATAGTTCTAATCAAAATCTCTGTATTTTTTTAACCCAAATATTCATTGCGGCAAAAATCACTTGCATATCTTCATTACGAATAAAATTTGTATTAAAAATATAAAACAAATCAAAAAAATCAAAAAGACATTTCCGTTCGGAACCTTAACTTTTTTGTTATATAAAAATAACCAACGAAAACTAATTTTTCCTTTTTATCCATAAATTTAAAATATCTTACATTCTTAAAAGAAAAAGATTGGTGTAGGAAATCAGAAAAACTATAAATTATGATTCTAAGGTTGGGAAACTTACACTTTTTGTGACATATAAAATTAACTAGGTTTATTATTTTTTTTTATATTTTAATTTATATATGTATATATATTATGTTTTGGATAGAAAAGTTGGATATAGAAAATTAAAAAATAAAAACCACAGCTCCAATTTAAACTTGTTTTGATATTAAAGTAACTAGATAAAAATAGTATTTTCCTTATTTCTTTGTTCACTTAACATATTTTATATTTTATATAGCACTCTTACTTGTTTTTGAAGTCCGTTTAATTTTTTTTAAGTTTTTTTTTTTGCCCTTTTAGTGCATACTTTTAATAAGCAGAAGTACATTTAATTTAATACTAAACTTACACGGGCCTAGCCCCACCTACTTGTTTAACAAATGCTTGAGTATTTTTTAAAGCTCAGTGTGGGTGCCAAGTTTCGTAAAAATGGATTAAGCAAAAGCACATGAAATATAGCATTACATTTTATGGGGCCTGGCTACACCTACAGCTTTGAACGCAAGATTGTGCCTTTATTTAAGCTTAGGGTGTGTGCCAAGTTTCATAAAAATCGGTGAAATAGAAGCTTGTGAAATGTAGTATTAAATTTTAATGGACGTGACTCCGCCCATTTTTTTCAGTTTCAAATTGTGTAATTACAAGATCTAAAGGTGTTTTATAGGTTTAGAATACCATAAAGTTATATTAAAAAAAAATTATGGGCGTGTCTCCGCCCGCTATTTTTACAATGGGACCAATGGAAAGCTATACCCTCCAGTGTGTAGATTCTACCGAATATGTTTGTGAATTTTACAATATACCAATTCTACCGAACAAGGCGTGAAATCTACCGAATATTGAACGAAAATTTTGATTAACACTGATGCTACAAGATAAAGTTGATCACACATACAGCAAATTCATCACATGTATGTCCTAAAATGTGAGTTTGTTAGTTTGAGTGTATCCCGAATTGAAAGGCAAAACTGAATCATGTAGCCGCCTATTAATTATATGTGGCAACTATCATTTGCAGTTAGTATTCTTTGTGGCAACACTTTCATAATACATACTAGAATTTTTTAAAACAATGTCTGGCATCACTCTCATTTCTTGTTAAATGGCGTTAAGAAACACTTATATGGCCTATTTCCCACCTACGAAAGAAACGTTCGACTTAAAATTTATATTGAAAACAAAAACAAATTTTCATATTTTATTGTTTTCAATATAAAATTTAAGTCCAACTATTTCTTTCGCAGGTGGGCACTGTAAGTAACATATATAAAAATCTTTTATTTAATTAGATCTATATTATTTGTAGCTTTTTAGTGCTTATTTTTGAAGTCGGTTTGATTTTTTTTTTAAGTTTTATTTTTACCTTTTTAGTGCTTCTTTTTGAAGACGGTTTAATATTTTTTTTAAGTTTTATTTATTTAGAAATATGGTCCAGTTTCGTAAGAACCGATTAGGTAAAAACACGTGAAATATAGTATTAAATTTTATAGGGCGTGGCTACGCCTACTTTTTTAAAACAAGATTGTGTATTTTTAGGAGTTCAAGGTGTGTGCCAAGTTTCGTACAGATCGATAAAGTAAAAGCACGTAAAATTAAGCATTAAATTTTATGAGGCGTGGCTACGCCCCTTTTTTTAAACAAGATTGTGTATTTTTAAGAGTTCAAGGTGTGTGCCAAGTTTCGTAAATATTGGTTAAGTACAAGCACATGAAATATTATACTAAAATTTAATAGGCGTGGCCCGCCCACTTTTTTGAACGCAATTTTGTGCCTTTATTAAAGCTTAGGGTGTGTGCCAAGTTTCGTAAAAATCGGTGAAATAAAACCCTGTGAAATATAATATAAAATTTTAATGGGCGTGCTTCCGCCCATTTTTTTAAAATAAGATTGTGTCTACCTTAGAGCTCAAGGTGTGTGCTAAGTTTTGTAAAAATCGGTAAAGTAGAACCACGTGTAATGTTATAATACATTTTAATGGGCGTAGCCCCGCCCAGTTTTTCAACTTAAAAATTTTGTAATTACAAGAACCAAAGATGTTTGCTAGGTTTCGCAGTAATCAAATAAGTAGAAGATCACAAAATCAAATTTAAAAAATTGTGGGCGTGACCCCGCCCTCTTTTTTCAAATGGGACCAATAGGAAGCTATACCCTCTCAGACAACAAAAAATTTTTACAATCGGTCTAAAATGCTTCGAGTTATGATCCTACACACCTAAAAAAAAAATAGAGACGAATTGTTAACCTCCTCTTTTTTTTTAAGTCGGTTAAAAAGAATTCATTTCGCAAAAAAATAAAATACAAAAGGTGCATATATTCTATTACAGAATTTTCTATATATTAACCTAGGTAGTTTTGGGCAAGTAAGCGAGGAGATTTTAGTGGGGTAAAATATTTTTGGGTAATTACTCAAAATGGGTAATTAAACTCAAGTTAATTAAGCGTGGCCTTTTGTATGAAAAGAATTGTCAAAAAACGTGGTTTCAATATTTGGGGTAAATAAGCGATAAAGAGATTCAACCGATGGGTAGTTAAACGGGGTATACTGTAGTGACTATCTGTTTTCTATGTCTACACAATTTCGCAAAAAAAAACTAGCTAGGCAGTAGTACTAACGTGAGGAGTTGATTTTCAATGAAACGCACATGTTAAATGCGCATAGGAAAAATTCTTGTTTGAAGTGAAATCCGTCAGTAGTACTGGCCACAAAATCAATAGTGTACTCATTTTACTAGTGACACTTCCTACAGGTTAGATGCAAGAAATAAAAGTTTACATTTAAAGTTCTTACCTGATTCGTTGCTTGTCCACAACATCGTGATAATAACACCAACATTGTGACGTGAAGTATGAGCAAAGCGAAACATATTTGTAGAGGAATAGGTGACATATAACGCTGTGTTGTAATCTGCACGAACAGATAATAAATAGTGGTGGTAACCGAAAAGAAAGCATATCCCATATAAATGACTAGTATTGGACTACAGCTGTCATTAATTGCATTAAAAACACGCAATAGTTTATTGTACACACGAAACGCGAATAACGAATCATCTGGAAAGGTTTCCATTGGTGGCACATGGGACAAAACACTTTCAGATGATTGCACATTGATTGAGCGACGAATTCGACGCTTTTCTCTATTCTGCTGTTCCCGATAAGTGTACCCATTTATAGTGAAATTCAAACATGCAAAACGTACTGTTACAATACGTAAAAGAACAGACGAATACACAATGTATACTGATGATAAACCGTTTTGCAATGAATAAAATCCGATCAAAATGTAAAATGAAATTGTTACGGGTTCATCCGTTCCAAATATTTTTAAAACTGTTATATACCAATGAATTAAAACTATAAACACAAGATACTCAGTGGAAAACCGACAGTCATTACTAATTTTTGCAGCAAACTTATGACTTAGTTCCTGGTCTATTTTGGGTATATCATTTAAAATGTTTAAAAAAGACTTAGAATTTGTAAAACATACAACGACTGTTGTTGTATATGTAAGAATACACAGTAGAACTTCAATCCAATGATTCGCATTGTCAGTTTCACTATAGGAGTAAAAGACTGGAGAAGAAACATACTTTAATAGAATACACATATTGCATATGGTTGCCGAATGAACTAATACATTAGCAACAACAGAATATATTTGCCACATTTTAGTTGGCTGACCCAACTCGTAATTGGACATTGTTTGATATATGGGCAATAATCCCGTCATCTTCATTATGAAAACAATACTGCTTACATCACTAAAACATCTATTTGGTTCGCAATGGTTCAAGTTGTTTATGAATGCAGTATTAGCGTTTCTACGTCTCTGTCGTGCTGGTGGTGATTTTTCACTCATCTGCTCCATTTAAGATACACGACACACTTTAAATTGATCTTAAAATTTAAATTTATGGCTATGAATTTAAAAATAAATTAACTCCTTGAATGTATTTTATAAAAAATTTATTTACTATTGTTCTAGATAGTCCTTGTTAATGAAACATGTAAATGCTTCTAGTACAAAGTCCAATTATTTTTGATAACCAACTCAAACAATGTTGCTTTTACGTTAAATTAGTTTTTTATCACTAAATTTAATCGCATAAAAAACAATTAGTGATATAATGAATATGGTGACACAGACTAACCCCTACAAATAAATGGTATGGTATAAAAAATATATAAATATTTATTATATTAGAGATGAGCTGTACTTGTTACTTTTTCACAGTGATTGAAACCCCACTATTCACTACTGTGATTCAAACCTCAAACTTTATAATAACTTGTTTACTCTATTTAATTGTATAATTAATCTATTACATTGCTATATTATATTCAGCTCTATTTTCTTTTGAATACCAAAAGGTGACTTATGCTATAAACACAATTGGGACGAATTACGAACTTCACATTTCGTTGCGTTGTCTATCTTATAGTTCTAATCAAAATCTCTGTATTTTTTTAACCCAAATATTCATTGCGGCAAAAATCACTTGCATATCTTCATTAGGGTAGCAATTGGAATTCCGTAAAAAGCTGTGCGGATTAATTTGGTACTTGATCTAAAACTGACGTGCCACATTGAGGTCAAAATTCCAATTTGATAAAATTACCAAAATTAGACTCAATTTGCATAAAACAATAGTTCAGTAAGTGGATCCCAAAATTTAGGCCAAATCTGAACTCTGTGAGGCTTGACCCCTAGAGGTCGAATTTCAAATTTTATAAAATCTACCAAAATTAAGCTCAATTTACATAAGACAATATTTCAATAAGCGTGAGCCAAAATTTGGCTGAACCGGACCGCTAGAGGTTCAAAAAAAAGGTCTATTTTTATAAAACATTGAGCCAATTCATAAAGTGTTCTATTTCGTCATATTTGTTGTAAGTAGTATTTTTCATACGGGATTTCCCCGGATCCCGCACATTTTCCGGGAAAAAAATCTCGGGAAATTTATGCGGGAATTCCTGGGATTTTTTTTTTTTATTTTAATAGTTATGGCAACTTCAGTTTGAATGTACTGTTGTAGCAATGTATTATTACGTATGTATTAGTATGTATTAAAGTACATGTATACAGGTATACGTAACCTGACCAGACATCCCGCTTTAGGCGGGATTATCCCGCTTTTCTGAGGTTGATCCCGCCTTGAATTTTTATACCGCTTTATCCGGCTTTTTAGAGTTTTGAAATTTCTTATCTCTTAATATATTTTTATTAATATGTAACTGATAAAAATTTATTCCAAATATTTTTTAGTGTAGTTATTGTTTATTTTTTTTGGATCTGGCAGCTCCTCAAATGAAAAAAAATAAAAATACAAACGTACACACTCAAAGATCCTTTTGTTACAGTGCTTTATATATGCAGACATTCTGCTGCTTTAGGAATTTATTACCAAGAGGGCTTATTAGGAGAATAACAACTGCCATTCACCAAACTGTCAATAATAAAATAAAAAGTTCTTGCTTATTTTTTTATAAAGAGTTTGACACATTGGTGTAGTCAGTTGATGATAATATGGACTAACAAGGCCACTTGCTATCATTCGCCTTAAGTTTTTGTACATTGTTTTGTATAAAAATCGTATTTTGTTTTGTAAATGAAGTCAAAAAATCTTTAATTTTATTTATTTTACGTTACTAAATAAAAATTTTTGTTAATAAAAACTTTTGTTTATTTAAAATTGATTCTTTTGAGTTAAAAACTGTGTTTCCTAAGTACATACGAAACTTTTTATGTGCGTATTACACATCCCGCTTTCAAATAGTTGTTTATTTAAAAATCCCGCTTTTTGGCCGTATTTTCGTCAAAATCCCGCTTTTTGAACGATCGTGTCCCGCTTTTTGTAAAAAGCTTCTGGTCACGTTAGGTATACGTGATCTGCAAGTCTGCAAAGTTTATCTGCATTTCTTCAAATTGAGGTTTTAAGCTCTACATTATCTGTATACTTGACAATTAAATCTTATTTAAATAAATGAGCAGTTTTTAATGTGATTTGGAAGTTGGCACAAGTGTTTTAATTATTTTATCGGAAAACTACAATAGGTTATGGGCCTAGATTAACACGTGTTAATATGTCTGTAATAGAATTAGTATTTTCTAAAATTAAGCCATTTAATGGCCAGAACTTTGACTCTTGGAAATACAGGGTAGAAAATTTTTTGGAGGCTCAAGGTGTCTTAGATGTGTTGACTATTGAAAAACCAGTGGAGACGGAAAAAAATTCGACGGAAGTTAAATCTTGGATTGAGCCAACCTCTACAGCAAAAAATTTGATCACCTGTTTGGTAGATGATAACCATTTGGAGTATATAAAAGTTAAAACGACGGCAATGCAAATGTGAAATGCTCTGGTGAGTATTTTTTCTGGAACAAACATGGCCAAACAAAATATGTTGAGGACAAAGCTGGACAGGCTAAGGTATAAAACGGGCAGTGATATGAAAAGGCATTTCACAAGGTTTGATGAGTGTGTGCGCGAATTAGTGGCGGCTGGTGCGAAACTAAAGAATAATGAAATTATATACCACTTACTTAAGTCATTCCCTGATAACTTTCAACCACTAATAACAGCACTTGAAAACTTTCCTGATGATGTACTCACATTGGAGTACGCAAAGTCTAGACTTTTAAATGAAGAAATGCGGCAACAAGTAAACAAGGAATTTGTCGGTGATAGTGCTAATGCTGGGGACCATGATGCTGTTTTTTACACTGGATTTAATGGCGATTGTTTTAAGTGTAAAAAGAGAGGTCATAAAAGCGTTGACTGAAATTCAAGAAACGCTTTGTCAGTACCAGAAACAATGAGAGTTCAACTGTTGCGTTTATGATGGGGAGTATCAAAAGTGGAGGAGAGTTATGGATTTTAGATTCCGGTAGCACGAGGCATGCGACGAATAGCCTAGAATCATTAGTAAATGTAGAAGTGCTTACCGAACCAATATCTATTAGCACGGCAGAGGAAGGTGGATCTATCATCGCGACTCATAGGGGTGTTTTTGTAGGCTTTACTAAAATTGGTACTAATATAATGAAAGTTGAAAGAAACGAAGTACTTTACGCAAAAGAATTGCGTGTTAATTTGCTTTCAATCAAATCTCTACAAGAGAGAGGTATCTATAGACGTATTGTTTACTCATAAACAACAAGCCCAAATAAAGAAAAATGGTCGCACAGTGGCATTGGCGAATATATTAAATTCACTTTATGTTGTAAAGTTGATGCAGAATAATGATCAAGCAAACTTATGTGAAGCCAATGATTTGTGGCATCGTCGCTTTGGTCATATAAATGAGCCGTATCTTAAGAAATTGCAAACAAGGAAAATGGTTACTGGTTTTGAAGTGGGAGAGCAAACTGTTGCGTGTGGTGATTGTGTAAAAGGCAAACAATCGGAGTTACCTTACAAAAGGCATCGACAGCCGACTTCAACAATTCTCGAAAGAATACATACGGATGTTTGCGGTCCGATTACACCCAGTGCACATGATAAACACAACTATTTTGTTAGCTTTATAGATGACTTCAGTCATTTTGCCAGAATCTACTTAATAAAACGTAAGTCAGATGTTTTTAGCTGTTTCAAAGACTTTCAGCATTATGCAGAAGCGAAGTTTGGTTGTCGCATTGCTAATCTAAGATGTGACAGAGGCAGAGAGTACCTATCTAATGAACAGAAATCATATTATAGTTCAAGCGGAATTATACTGGAAACAACAGTTGGATATTGCCCGAGGCAAAATGGTGTTGCTGAGCGGTACAATAGGACTGTTGTTGAAAAGGCGAGAACAATGTTAATTAACTCCGGTCTAAATAAAAACATGTGGGGTGAGGCAGTACAAACTGCGGTCTACCTGCTGAATAGAAGCCCTACTAGTAGTGTTCAAAACAAAACTCCTGTAGAAGTGTGGTACAAAGAAAAACCATATATTGGTAAATTGAGGATTTTCGGCTGTCGCGCCTATGAAATGTTACCCAAAGAGAAACGTTCCAAGTTTGACCCTAAATGCAATGAAATGGTGTTTGTTGGTTATACTGTGAATGGGTATCGACTTTGGAGTCTGGTAAATAAAAGGATAGCGCTGTCTAGAAACGTAAAATTTTATGAAACCGTTTTTCCTGCAAAACTAAAAGTTGGTAACAGTGAAGAAATAAAAGGCAACAAACGTTTTCGTGAAAACGATATAATTGTGATGAAAAAGAAAGAAATGCCAGCTCAAGAAGGGGATGGAATAAGTGATTCCATTTTGGAGATGGAACCTTTTGAAGGTTTTCCCGATAATAATGGTGACTCAATAACAAACGAAGCTGGTGTTTGTAATGAAGCTGGTGCTTGTAACGAAGCTGGCGCAAGTGCAGTCGAAGCTAGTGTTTGTAATGAAGCTGCTGCTTGTAACGAAGCTGGCGCAAGTGCAGTCGAAACAGTTGCGCTCCGGCAGCAATCAAATTTGGCAAGTCAAAGGCAAAGTTGCCGTGAGCGCAAAGCCCCAGGCAAGTTAACTTATAATATTTTTTTTTATCAGATAAATCTGTCTGAAATAAATTTTTCAGCTGAACCGGTTTGCTTTAGTGAAATCGACTTAAGGCCAGATAAACTACATTGGAAACGCGCTATAGAAGAAGAGCTTTTGGCTCTAAAGAAAAATAATACTTTTGAGTTGGTTGAGAGGGACGCTAACATGAAAGTCATTACTTGTCGGTGGGTTTTTAAACTAAAAACCGATAAACATGGGAAGCCCATATGGTACAAAGCGAGGATAGTGGCTCGAGGGTGTCAGCAAAAGTATGGTGTAGACTATCAGCAAACGTATGCACCAGTTGCAAGAATAGCAACAATTCGTACCTTCTGGCGGTGGCGATTCATAAATGCTATAAAATTTGTTAAATGGACGTTAAAACGGCATTTCTCAATGGCGAGATAGCTGAAACCGTTTTTATGACAATCCCTGAAGGAATGAACGTTAAAAGTAGTAAGGTGTGTAAGCTGAAGAAATCTCTTTATGGCTTAAAGCAGTCGCCGCTGTGCTGGTACAAGAAGTTTTATGATGCAGCAGTCAGCATGGGTTTCACAAGGTCGCAACATGATTATTGTGTTTATAGCAGAATTCATGATGAATGTATAAGTTATATTGTTTTATATGTCGACGACTTGCTGATAGTTGGTGAAAATGAGACGCAATTAAATGACGTAAAAAACAAACTTTCTGAAATGTTTGAAATGGTATTATCTGATCGTCTTGAATAGTTCCTTGGAATTGAAATAAGTCATGACATAAAATCAAATCGTATGACAATGTCACAAAAAGGAGCAATAAAAGATGTACTACGTTTTATGAATATGGAAGAGTGAAATGGCGCAACGACTCCAGTGGACGAATCAGTACAATTATGCAATACAGGAAATGAAAAACAAATAACAGTGCCCTACCGGGAAGTCATTGCCAGAATTATGTATATAATGCTATGCAGCAGACCTGATATATGCTACGCTATATCGGAACTGAGTCGTTATCAAGAATCTCCAAATATTGTACACTGGCAGGGTGTCAAGCGACTAGTGAGATATTTAAAATCAAGTGTGAATTTAGAGTTACAGTACATGAAGAGAGAGTCCGTAGATTCATTAGTTGGATTCGTAGATGCTGACTACGCTGCTGACGAACGTACTAGGAAATCGACTAGCGGCTACCTATTTAAAGTCTTCGGCAACATTGTAACTTGGACTTCGAAGAAGCAGCAAGTAGTGGCATGCTCAACGACAGAGGCCGAATATGTCGCTATGTCCTTGGCGGTGCAAGAGGGTATTTGGCTGCGTGGTTTACTGACAGACCTTTTTGTTGATGTCGAATCAATCACAATGTTCGAAGATAATCAAAGTGCCATAAAATTAGCGTACAACATGGAAAACAAGAGAGTGAAACATATTGATGTGAAACATCATTTTGTAAGACAAAAGGTTGAAGCAGGTGAGGTGAAAATCGAGTATATTAATAGCGCTGAGCAGGAAGCCGATATTCTCACAAAACCATTGACAAAACAAAAATTTACCTATCTAATAGAGAAGTTATCATTAATACATCGAGAAGGGGTGTTGTACCAATGTATTATTACGTATGTATTAGTATGTATTAAAGTACATGTATGCAGGTATACGTGATCTGCAAGTCTGCAAAGTTTATCTGCATTTCTGCAAATTGAGCTTTTAAGCTCTACATTATCTGTATACTTGACAATTAAATCTTATTTAAATAAATGAGCAGTTTTTCATGTGATTTGGAAGTTGGCACAAAAGTTTTAATTATTTTATCGGAAAACTACAATATGTACACATTCCTTGATGAGTGTCGTTATTCACTTTCTGAATGCAATGGTGCAATAATAAGCTGATGTCACTGGCACAAACCAAAATTATATTTATACATATAAGTATATATGCAGGCAAGAACCTGCGCCGAGCATTTTGATTGGCGGCGGCGGCTAGACGATAATAAGTCGGCGGCGGCTCAAAAACGGCTGTAGCCGACAATTGATTAGCTGGCCGTTTCATACAAAAAAATCGGCTTGAGTTCAGTTATTTTCAAGATTTTCAATAATAAATTGTGTAAGTCACCGCAAATTCATTTCCAGGTAATATCAGGATTACAAAAACAATGGAAAATACAACAATGAAAAAAAACAACATGGGTTTTAGTTAATCCAAAACTTCAAAAATAGAATTTGTTTAACATAATAATAATAAAAATTATTCACATAAATTTTAAAATATTTCTCCACGACAGATTCCACTAACAAAATTTGCACTGTTTAGCACTTTTAACAATTTTTTAATAGTTTTTCCATATTTTTAAATTTGTTTTCACAGAATTTTTTTAATGTAATATTTATTACATTAAAAAACATTTTCTTTTAATTTTCACTTTCGTAAAAACTTTTTGAAGTTTCGGATGAACTTTAATTTGAAATAAAAAAATGGCTCAGCTGCATTTCCGCTACTACCTTGTGAATGTGCCTAAATAAATGTAAATAACAACAACAGCTATGTAAGAATAGAGTGTTGCCACACAAGTAATTTTGACTTGGTGCAGTCAAGTTAATGGGTCTAATTATTCATTCCGTTGCACGATTGCGGAAAGCATTTTTTCTGCGGAAGCAAAATTTGCAATTATTCATTCCGTTGTTGCGGAATTATTCTCTATTTTGCTTACGCACAAATTTTGTGACGGAAAGCGTACGGAAAGAACAAAATTGTATGGAAAATATACAAACTAAAGCTTAATTTAATTTGTTTGGTTTAATTTTATAAAAATATAAAAAAATCAACTGTTAATTTAACTTATAATAAAATATATTTATTCCAACTTAATCTTTATGTTTAACTTGTAACTCTTCTTTCTATATTTTGTGGTTTTTACATTTCAAATATACTGACATATGTTCATACATGTGTATGTATTTACATATGCCTGTATGTATGTATATATTTTCAAATGCTTTTTTAACAACAGCCGACACTACATCACGTCAGAATTAATGAAAACAGGGAATATAACAGTAAAATAACTTTTTTATTAAGAAAAAGCACTAAGTAGAGCTTTTAAGAAATTAGTGTATTTCTCAAAATTATTGTAATGAAAACTTGGTATAAAAAAATATATAAATTTTCAGTGTAGAACATACCTTATTCGTCTGATATATTTAATTAAAGATGAAAGAAATAGAGAATAGCTTAGAAAATATTAAACATTATTAAACATTAATCGTTTGGATCTTCAATCGTTTTTCACGTAAGTGCTTTTTACGCTTTTTAAATACCAAAATTACGCTATTTTGTGCACTTTTTAAATTTTGATGTGCTTTAAGAACGAAAAAAGTTGGCATCACTGGTCAACAACTAAGAAAATACAAAAACAACTGGCTCTTTGTTGGTGTAAAAATAATGGATGAATGTCAAAAAAAGATGAATACAACCACACCTGGAAAACTTGCATTATTTTTGCATAACCACTAGTGTTGTTAGTTATTCGTCTTGTATATTTGTTCGAATGAAATTTCATGACTTTTTTCTTGTTCGAACAGACGAATAATTTTGAACTTTTGTTCGATTGTTCGAACGAACGAAGAAGAAACATGTAATATAAATACAATTGTACATACATACAATATATACCCTTGAAATTTGTAAAGTTAGTGTATTTTTATATAGACTATAACAATTAACACTAAAATTAAAAAAAAATTAATTAAAGGGTGTTCCATCAGTTAATGCAATTTTGACTATGTAATTTTGACAACTTGCTGTATCTTGGAAACGGTAAGAGCAAAACTCTTAAGATTTTCAAAAACGGTAAAATTATAAGATCGTCAAACCGAAAAAACTCGACGAAAACAAAAAAAAATCGGCAAAACGAAAAAAAGCACCAAATTGAAAAAAAATTTCTAGGATTAAAATAAATCGCGAAAAACCGGAGAAATTGCCAAAATGAAAAAAATCGCCAGAATGAAAAAAACCCAAAAAATCGCAAAGGTGAAAAAACCCCAAAAACAAACAAATCGCCAAAATTAAAAAAACCCAAAAACAGAAAAAATCGCAAAAATGAAAACAAACCTCATAAACAAAAAAAACTTTTAAACGAGAAAAAAGCGACAAAACTGAAAAAATCGTTTAAACTGAAAAAAAAACAAAAACCCAAAAAAGTCACATTAAAAAATGCTCAAAACCAAATGTACGGAACCCTTCGTGCGCGAGTCAAAGTCGCACTTTACTGAATTTATTTTAATTGCAATGCGTACAATACAACAAGCATACAAAAATTTGCCACTTGCTACGATTTTACTGGTAATGCAAATTAGAATTCATTATCAGTAAAAAATTTTGTAATATTGTAGTAATCAGTAAATTTACTGCTTACTGCAATTTTTAATGCAGTACTTATAAGTATATATACTGCAGTGTGCCCATTTACTAACCAAATAAGTTAAATAAAACAAACAAAAACCAGCAAATTCCTATGTATTTACCATATTGAAAGTTTTGATACTTTTAATTGATTAATTAAAAAAATATACTTCCAACTTAAAAAAAATTTTTCATTATCGATCCATATCGATCGATAGTTCTTTCCGTCGAATTTTCCTTTCCGTGCGGAATCAATAATACCACCCAATAAATAGTGTTTTATTTTTGGGAATTGCTACAATTTAAGTTTAACGTTTATTAACGCACTAATAATCCCAAATTATTATTTTACTTAATTAGTAAAATAACTTTTTTATTAAGAAAAAGCACTAAGTAGAGCTTTTAAGAAATTAGTGTATTTCTCAAAATTATTGTAATGAAAACTTGGTATAAAAAAATATATAAATTTTCAGTGTAGAACATACCTTATTCGTCTGATATATTTAATTAAAGATGAAAGAAATAGAGAATAGCTTAGAAAATATTAAACATTATTAAACATTAATCGTTTGGATCTTCAATCGTTTTTCACGTAAGTGCTTTTTACGCTTTTTAAATATCAAAATTACGCTATTTTGTGCACTTTTTAAATTTTGATGTGCTTTAAGAACGAAAAAAGTTGGCATCACTGGTCAACAACTAAGAAATACAAAAACAACTGGCTCTTTGTTGGTGTAAAAATAATGGATGAATGTCAAAAAAAGATGAATACAACCACACCTGGAAAACTTGCATTATTTTTGCATAACCACTAGTGTTGTTAGTTATTCGTCTTGTATATTTGTTCGAATGAAATTTCATGACTTTTTCTTGTTCGAACAGACGAATAATTTTGAACTTTTGTTCGATTGTTCGAACATCTCCCCTGTCATCTGACTAGGCTTGCCAGATCTAATTTGCCAAAAAAGCTTGACATTGACCAAAAAATACTTGATTTTGAAAAACAACTTGACAAATAAAAACACTCATACTATTTTTTTTTATTTAATTTTTTATTATTTTTTTCATAAAAATTGTTAGAATAAGAACAAAAGTATCATAAAAATTAAAAATAACAGAAATAATATAAAAGAAACAAAAGCAATATAACAATAAAAATTCAGTCTTTATATATTTTAAAGAAAACTCGTTACTTGTTAAAACAAATTAGGGATGGGCAAAAAATATCGATATATCGACATTTGAGAAAATAAATATCGATATATATCGCCGATATTTCAAAAACCGATACATCGATTCTTATTTACTAGTATCGGGTTTCGATCATTTTAAGAGCTATAGCAGTTTTTTAACTACGATATTGGCATCACTACTAGTGATGCGAAGAAAAAAAGAAAAATTTCATAATAACAGCCCAATCACATCTATAAATTGAACGCACTAACCAGGTGACTTTTACTTGTTAACTAAGCTAAATGCCAAATTTGGATTGTGTGGGTCTAAGCCTAAGGGCAGAATTAGTTTTTATTTTCTGTTCTGCTGACTCTTTTTGGTTTATATAGATCTTATACAAGCCGTTAGTTTTTCTCTTTCATTATGTTCTGTTTCGGTTCTACCTCTGAAAATCCAAAAAAAATGTTAAGTAATTGTAAGCGGCAACGTAAATAAAATAAAAACATTTCAAAATAAACTGTGAATTTAAAAAATTTAATTTTTACCAGAAAAACATAAACACTATATTGAAACATAACAATAGATGATAGAAAACTCATCAATTTAGTGGAAACTGCTAATTTATTACAGAAAAGGTAACTATTAAAATTTAGAAATAGAACGGCACAGCACAGAACAGCAACATAAAGTAAAGACTAATGAAGCCTTGCTTAAAACTTTTTGGCGATTATGGCACGATATGTTACCATGTTTATTTATTTTAGATTTGGAATAGTTTGGCAACATTTGTAAGCAAAAAATATCGATATATCGATACTGTTCAAAAATATCGATACAATATATATCCATAAATTTTGTTCATTTGCCCATCCCTAAAACAAACTAACAACCAAAAATATAAACTCACTTTTTTTCCAGAAACTTCAATATACGTATTGCAACTCAGCTGTTCAATGTTGTCAATTTACTAGTGTTGAGTAATGGGGTAAATATCAGTGTTTGCACTTTTATTATAATTGTACAGAAAGAGAACTATACTCTTTAAACTATAATTGCATAGAAAAAAATATGTATTATATTAGTCCTTAGTTCTATTTATAGTAAAAATATGGGCTTAAGATTTGTTTATTAGAAATATAAACTTACTTTTTTTAAGTATTATTACATAGCTAGAATAAATTTGAGAAAAAAATTAATTTGCAAAAAAGCTTGACAAATCACTTTTTCACTTGACACTTGACGTGCATTAAAAAACTTGACAATCTGGCACGCCTAGATCGGACTCACATTGTTACGCTTTTTAAATATCAAAATTACGCTATTTTGTGCACTTTTTAAATTTTGATGTGCTTTAAGAACGAAAAAAGTTGGCATCACTGGTCAACAACTAAGAAAATACAAAAACAACTGGCTCTTTGTTGGTGTAAAAATAATGGATGAATGTCAAAAAAAGATGAACACAACCACACCTGGAAAACTTGCATTATTTTTGCATAACCACTAGTGTTGTTAGTTATTCGTCTTGTATATTTGTTCGAATGAAATTTCATGACTTTTTTCTTGTTCGAACAGACGAATAATTTTGAACTTTTGTTCGATTGTTCGAACGAACGAAGAAGAAACATGTAATATAAATACAATTGTACATACATACAATATATACCCTTGAAATTTGTAAAGTTAGTGTATTTTTATATAGACTATAACAATTAACACTAAAATTAAAAAAAAATTAATTAAAGGGTGTTCCATCAGTTAATGCAATTTTGACTATGTAATTTTGACAACTTGCTGTATCTTGGAAACGGTAAGAGCAAAACTCTTAAGATTTTCAAAAACGGTAAAATTATAAGACCGTCAAACCGAAAAAACTCGACGAAAACAAAAAAAAATCGGCAAAACGAAAAAAAGCACCAAATTGAAAAAAAATTTCTAGGATTAAAATAAATCGCGAAAAACCGGAGAAATTGCCAAAATGAAAAAAATCGCCAGAATGAAAAAAACCCAAAAAATCGCAAAGGTGAAAAAACCCCAAAAACAAACAAATCGCCAAAATTAAAAAAACCCAAATACAGAAAAAATCGCAAAAATGAAAACAAACCTCATAAACAAAAAAAAACTTTTAAACGAGAAAAAAGCGACAAAACTGAAAAAATCGTTTAAACTGAAAAAAAAAAACAAAAACCCAAAAAAGTCACATTAAAAAATGCTCAAAACCAAATGTACGGAACCCTTCGTGCGCGAGTCAAAGTCGCACTTTACTGAATTTATTTTAATTGCAATGCGTACAATACAACAAGCATACAAAAATTTGCCACTTGCTACGATTTTACTGGTAATGCAAATTAGAATTCATTATCAGTAAAAAATTTTGTAATATTGTAGTAATCAGTAAATTTACTGCTTACTGCAATTTTTAATGCAGTACTTATAAGTATATATACTGCAGTGTGCCCATTTACTAACCAAATAAGTTAAATAAAACAAACAAAAACCAGCAAATTCCTATGTATTTACCATATTGAAAGTTTTGATACTTTTAATTGATTAATTAAAAAAATATACTTCCAACTTAAAAAAAATTTTTTATTATCGATCCATATCGATCGATAGTTCTTTCCGTCGAATTTTCCTTTCCGTGCGGAATCAATAATACCACCCAATAAATAGTGTTTTATTTTTGGGAATTGCTACAATTTAAGTTTAACGTTTATTAACGCACTAATAATCCCAAATTATTATTTTACTTAATTAGTAAAATAACTTTTTTATTAAGAAAAAGCACTAAGTAGAGCTTTTAAGAAATTAGTGTATTTCTCAAAATTATTGTAATGAAAACTTGGTATAAAAAAATATATAAATTTTCAGTGTAGAACATACCTTATTCGTCTGATATATTTAATTAAAGATGAAAGAAATAGAGAATAGCTTAGAAAATATTAAACATTATTAAACATTAATCGTTTGGATCTTCAATCGTTTTTCACGTAAGTGCTTTTTACGCTTTTTAAATATCAAAATTACGCTATTTTGTGCACTTTTTAAATTTTGATGTGCTTTAAGAACGAAAAAAGTTGGCATCACTGGTCAACAACTAAGAAAATACAAAAACAACTGGCTCTTTGTTGGTGTAAAAATAATGGATGAATGTCAAAAAAAGATGAATACAACCACACCTGGAAAACTTGCATTATTTTTGCATAACCACTAGTGTTGTTAGTTATTCGTCTTGTATATTTGTTCGAATGAAATTTCATGACTTTTTCTTGTTCGAACAGACGAATAATTTTGAACTTTTGTTCGATTGTTCGAACATCTCCCCTGTCATCTGACTAGGCTTGCCAGATCTAATTTGCCAAAAAAGCTTGACATTGACCAAAAAATACTTGATTTTGAAAAACAACTTGACAAATAAAAGCACTCATACTATTTTTTTTTATTTAATTTTTTATTATTTTTTTCATAAAAATTATTAGAATAAGAACAAAAGTATCATAAAAATTAAAAATAACAGAAATAATATAAAAGAAACAAAAGCAATATAACAATAAAAATTCAGTCTTTATATATTTTAAAGAAAACTCGTTACTTGTTAAAACAAATTAGGGATGGGCAAAAAATATCGATATATCGACATTTGAGAAAATAAATATCGATATATATCGCCGATATTTCAAAAACCGATACATCGATTCTTATTTATTAGTATCGGGTTTCGATCATTTTAAGAGCTATAGCAGTTTTTTAACTACGATATTGGCATCACTACTAGTGATGCGAAGAAAAAAAGAAAAATTTCATAATAACAGCCCAATCACATCTATAAATTGAACGCACTAACCAGGTGACTTTTACTTGTTAACTAAGCTAAATGCCAAATTTGGATTGTGTGGGTCTAAGCCTAAGGGCAGAATTAGTTTTTATTTTCTGTTCTGCTGACTCTTTTTGGTTTATGTAGATCTTATACAAGCCGTTAGTTTTTCTCTTTCATTATGTTCTGTTTCGGTTCTACCTCTGAAAATCCAAAAAAAATTTTAAGTAATTGTAAGCGGCAACGTAAATAAAATAAAAACATTTCAAAATAAACTGTGAATTTAAAAAATTTAATTTTTACCAGAAAAACATAAACACTATATTGAAACATAACAATAGATGATAGAAAACTCATCAATTTAGTGGAAACTGCTAATTTATTACAGAAAAGGTAACTATTAAAATTTAGAAATAGAACGGCACAGCACAGAACAGCAACATAAAGTAAAGACTAATGAAGCCTTGCTTAAAACTTTTTGGCGATTATGGCACGATATGTTACCATGTTTATTTATTTTAGATTTGGAATAGTTTGGCAACATTTGTAAGCAAAAAATATCGATATATCGATACTGTTCAAAAATATCGATACAATATATATCCATAAATTTTGTTCATTTGCCCATCCCTAAAACAAACTAACAACCAAAAATATAAACTCACTTTTTTTCCAGAAACTTCAATATACGTATTGCAACTCAGCTGTTCAATGTTGTCAATTTACTAGTGTTGAGTAATGGGGTAAATATCAGTGTTTGCACTTTTATTATAATTGTACAGAAAGAGAACTATACTCTTTAAACTATAATTGCATAGAAAAAAATATGTATTATATTAGTCCTTAGTTCTATTTATAGTAAAAATATGGGCTTAAGATTTGTTTATTAGAAATATAAACTTACTTTTTTTAAGTATTATTACATATCTAGAATAAATTTGAGAAAAAAATTAATTTGCAAAAAAGCTTGACAAATCACTTTTTCACTTGACACTTGACGTGCATTAAAAAACTTGACAATCTGGCACGCCTAGATCGGACTCACATTGTTACGCTTTTTAAATATCAAAATTACGCTATTTTGTGCACTTTTTAAATTTTGATGTGCTTTAAGAACGAAAAAAGTTGGCATCACTGGTCAACAACTAAGAAAATACAAAAACAACTGGCTCTTTGTTGGTGTAAAAATAATGGATGAATGTCAAAAAAAGATGAATACAACCACACCTGGAAAACTTGCATTATTTTTGCATAACCACTAGTGTTGTTAGTTATTCGTCTTGTATATTTGTTCGAATGAAATTTCATGACTTTTTTCTTGTTCGAACAGACGAATAATTTTGAACTTTTGTTCGATTGTTCGAACGAACGAAGAAGAAACATGTAATATAAATACAATTGTACATACATACAATATATACCCTTGAAATTTGTAAAGTTAGTGTATTTTTATATAGACTATAACAATTAACACTAAAATTAAAAAAAAATTAATTAAAGGGTGTTCCATCAGTTAATGCAATTTTGACTATGTAATTTTGACAACTTGCTGTATCTTGGAAACGGTAAGAGCAAAACTCGTAAGATTTTCAAAAACGGTAAAATTATAAGATCGTCAAACCGAAAAAACTCGACGAAAACAAAAAAAAATCGGCAAAACGAAAAAAAGCACCAAATTGAAAAAAAATTTCTAGGATTAAAATAAATCGCGAAAAACCGGAGAAATTGCCAAAATGAAAAAAATCGCCAGAATGAAAAAAACCCAAAAAATCGCAAAGGTGAAAAAACCCCAAAAACAAACAAATCGCCAAAATTAAAAAAACCCAAAAACAGAAAAAATCGCAAAAATGAAAACAAACCTCATAAACAAAAAAAAACTTTTAAACGAGAAAAAAGCGACAAAACTGAAAAAATCGTTTAAACTGAAAAAAAAAACAAAAACCCAAAAAAGTCACATTAAAAAATGCTCAAAACCAAATGTACGGAACCCTTCGTGCGCGAGTCAAAGTCGCACTTTACTGAATTTATTTTAATTGCAATGCGTACAATACAACAAGCATACAAAAATTTGCCACTTGCTACGATTTTACTGGTAATGCAAATTAGAATTCATTATCAGTAAAAAATTTTGTAATATTGTAGTAATCAGTAAATTTACTGCTTACTGCAATTTTTAATGCAGTACTTATAAGTATATATACTGCAGTGTGCCCATTTACTAACCAAATAAGTTAAATAAAACAAACAAAAACCAGCAAATTCCTATGTATTTACCATATTGAAAGTTTTGATACTTTTAATTGATTAATTAAAAAAATATACTTCCAACTTAAAAAAAATTTTTCATTATCGATCCATATCGATCGATAGTTCTTTCCGTCGAATTTTCCTTTCCGTGCGGAATCAATAATACCACCCAATAAATAGTGTTTTATTTTTGGGAATTGCTACAATTTAAGTTTAACGTTTATTAACGCACTAATAATCCCAAATTATTATTTTACTTAATTAGTAAAATAACTTTTTTATTAAGAAAAAGCACTAAGTAGAGCTTTTAAGAAATTAGTGTATTTCTCAAAATTATTGTAATGAAAACTTGGTATAAAAAAATATATAAATTTTCAGTGTAGAACATACCTTATTCGTCTGATATATTTAATTAAAGATGAAAGAAATAGAGAATAGCTTAGAAAATATTAAACATTATTAAACATTAATCGTTTGGATCTTCAATCGTTTTTCACGTAAGTGCTTTTTACGCTTTTTAAATATCAAAATTACGCTATTTTGTGCACTTTTTAAATTTTGATGTGCTTTAAGAACGAAAAAAGTTGGCATCACTGGTCAACAACTAAGAAATACAAAAACAACTGGCTCTTTGTTGGTGTAAAAATAATGGATGAATGTCAAAAAAAGATGAATACAACCACACCTGGAAAACTTGCATTATTTTTGCATAACCACTAGTGTTGTTAGTTATTCGTCTTGTATATTTGTTCGAATGAAATTTCATGACTTTTTCTTGTTCGAACAGACGAATAATTTTGAACTTTTGTTCGATTGTTCGAACATCTCCCCTGTCATCTGACTAGGCTTGCCAGATCTAATTTGCCAAAAAAGCTTGACATTGACCAAAAAATACTTGATTTTGAAAAACAACTTGACAAATAAAAACACTCATACTATTTTTTTTTATTTAATTTTTTATTATTTTTTTCATAAAAATTGTTAGAATAAGAACAAAAGTATCATAAAAATTAAAAATAACAGAAATAATATAAAAGAAACAAAAGCAATATAACAATAAAAATTCAGTCTTTATATATTTTAAAGAAAACTCGTTACTTGTTAAAACAAATTAGGGATGGGCAAAAAATATCGATATATCGACATTTGAAAAAATAAATATCGATATATATCGCCGATATTTCAAAAACCGATACATCGATTCTTATTTACTAGTATCGGGTTTCGATCATTTTAAGAGCTATAGCAGTTTTTTAACTACGATATTGGCATCACTACTAGTGATGCGAAGAAAAAAAGAAAAATTTCATAATAACAGCCCAATCACATCTATAAATTGAACGCACTAACCAGGTGACTTTTACTTGTTAACTAAGCTAAATGCCAAATTTGGATTGTGTGGGTCTAAGCCTAAGGGCAGAATTAGTTTTTATTTTCTGTTCTGCTGACTCTTTTTGGTTTATATAGATCTTATACAAGCCGTTAGTTTTTCTCTTTCATTATGTTCTGTTTCGGTTCTACCTCTGAAAATCCAAAAAAATGTTAAGTAATTGTAAGCGGCAACGTAAATAAAATAAAAACATTTCAAAATAAACTGTGAATTTAAAAAATTTAATTTTTACCAGAAAAACATAAACACTATATTGAAACATAACAATAGATGATAGAAAACTCATCAATTTAGTGGAAACTGCTAATTTATTACAGAAAAGGTAACTATTAAAATTTAGAAATAGAACGGCACAGCACAGAACAGCAACATAAAGTAAAGACTAATGAAGCCTTGCTTAAAACTTTTTGGCGATTATGGCACGATATGTTACCATGTTTATTTATTTTAGATTTGGAATAGTTTGGCAACATTTGTAAGCAAAAAATATCGATATATCGATACTGTTCAAAAATATCGATACAATATATATCCATAAATTTTGTTCATTTGCCCATCCCTAAAACAAACTAACAACCAAAAATATAAACTCACTTTTTTTCCAGAAACTTCAATATACGTATTGCAACTCAGCTGTTCAATGTTGTCAATTTACTAGTGTTGAGTAATGGGGTAAATATCAGTGTTTGCACTTTTATTATAATTGTACAGAAAGAGAACTATACTCTTTGCATAGAAAAAAATATGTATTATATTAGTCCTTAGTTCTATTTATAGTAAAAATATGGGCTTAAGATTTGTTTATTAGAAATATAAACTTACTTTTTTTAAGTATTATTACATTTTTTTTTTTTTTTTTTTTTTTTTTTATATGCATGATTTTTATTTATTGTATCTTCATATATGAACTAACAATAAGTATTCAAATCTTAAATCTAAAAAATATAATTAGGCCCGACCAATGTCGGACATAAGCTTAGTAGTAGTTATATATAATACATATGTAAGTAGTGATAATCAAAAGGAAAAAAAATAAAAGTATTTTCAAGAAGTCCCATCTGGAGTGCTGTGAATAAGAGCCCTTGTATCCCTCTTTTTTAGGCGGATGTGTCCAGTAAAGTTCAAAATATTACGGGCAAGCGGATTAGGATGTGACTCGAGTTTTGTTAAATATTTGCCAGCGTATTTTGCAATTTCTTCAGTCACTAGTGGCATATTCAAATCACGATGTATATTTGAATTTTTGATGTACCATGGAGCCGATGTTATCATACGTAAAATTTTATTTTGCCTGCGTTGAATTTTCTCTACATTTGAAGCTGAAGCAGTGCCCCATAGTTGAATTCCGTAGCACCATATTGGCTTTAAAAGCGACTTGTATATTAAAAGTTTACAGTCTAGGCTAAGTGTTGAATTTCGACCAATCAGCCAATGTACCTGAGTTAGTTTAAGTTTCATTTGAGTTAACTTAGAATCAATGTGGTGTTTCCATGTAAGTCGTCGATCAAGGTGTATACCAAGATATTTCACATGTGAATGTTGAGAAACAACTTGATTGTTAATACGAATGGGGGAACAAGTATCTCTTCGTAAAGTAAATGTTACTTGAACACACTTTTGTTCATTTACCTTGATTCTCCATAAGTTTAACCAAAGCTCCATCTGGCTAATGTGTTCCTGGAGTTTGCGGGATGCCTCATCAGGGTTTTCATGCATACTAAGGCAGGCTGTATCGTCAGCAAATGTGGAAGTATGGATACTACTGCTCACAGGCATATCACAAGTATAAATTAAATATAAAACTGGTCCCAGTATACTCCCCTGTGGCACACCAGATGAGATTGTTTCAGGCCTACTTTTAAAGTCTCCTTCCGCAATAGTGAACTTACGGGAAATAATGTAACTTTCCAAAAGATTTAAAATGTTTATTGGTAAGTAAGTCTTCAATTTTAAAATTAGGCCTTCATGCCACACTTTATCAAATGCCTGGGAAACGTCAATAAAGAGCGCAGAACAATACTTTTTTTCCTCAAAAGTTCTTCTTATAAATTGAACCAATCTGTGAGTTTGTTCAATGGTGCTATGCTGACTTCTAAAACCAAATTGATGGTCTGGTATGCACCCACTACTAATTAGAATTGGGGACAATTTTGTTTTGAGCAGTTTTTCGAAAAGCTTTGACATTGTAGATAGTAGACTTATTGGCCTATATGACTCAGCCTTTGTTATATCTTTGCCCGGCTTTGGAATCATTTTAACCTTGGCAAGTTTCCAGTTGTGTGGATAATACTCCAGTCGTAAAATAGCATTAAATATGAATAACAGGATTCTCATTGCAATACGAGGCAAGTTCATCAGCATCTGATTACTAATTCCATCAATACCCGGAGCTTTCTTCGGGTTGAGTTCGGCAATTAATTTTTGTAAATCACGCGTCTTAAACTTTATGTGTTGAGGGGGTAGAGCGACTATATTCGGCAAATCAGCAACACCAGTACATATATTTGGCGTAAAAACGGATTTTAAGTGCTCAGCAAATATTTTACCTTTTTCAGTATCGCTTCTTGCCCAACCTCCGGTAGATGTGCGTAGAGGTGGCTTATACTCAACGGGTGTTTTAAGCTTTCTGGCAGCGCGCCACAAGGAGTAATTAGACGCCGGTGTGACATCAAGACCCTCCAGATAATTTTTAAGAGATGCAATTTTTACAGATGCAAGCAACTCTTGGAGTCGTTTAGTGCACTCTTTAAATCTGATTTTATTTTGTGGTGATCTGTGCTGTTGCCATTCCCTTCTAGCCCTTCTTTTTTCACGTACGAGACGTTCAATGTCTGTAGAATAAATTTTATTAAACCCAATCTGCGGATGGGAGATAGTGGCATGTTCAGCAGCCTGTTTAATATTCTCGCTGAGATTGGCAATGTTCGATTCAATATCATCGGGTGTTCTAAGCGTAATGTTTTCCGTACAATGACTGCTGAGATATTTTTTGAACTCCAGCCAATTTACACGATTGATCATCTTCACATATGGGTCAGGTAAGTTACTTCTTAATGGGCTACAAATTGTGATGATCGTCGGGGAGTGATCGGACGAGAGATCAAGAGAAGCTTGAACTTGAATTAAATCCCTAGAGATATTTTTTATGACGCCAAAATCTATAACATCCGGAATTTTTTGTATGTCAGTAGGCCAATAAGTGGGCTCCCCACTCGAAATGACATCCAAGCCCATTTTTGAAATAGTGTTGAACAATGCTCGACCTCTGGGTGTAACAAGGCGCGAACCCCAGATCGTATGTTTCGCATTGTAGTCTCCAGCTGCTACAAAACAAGGTCCAAGAGATTTGTAGAAATCCTCATATTGATTCTCAGTGATTGAAAATCTGGGAGGGGAGTAAATTGATGATATAACGAAATTTGAACAAAAACTTTCAATGCCAATATTTGTTGCTTGTAGGTATTCTTCACAAATGTTATCAAGAACATAGTGCTTGAGTCTTGACTTTATTAGAATTGCTGATCCACCGCAACCCCTTCCTCTAGGGTCCTTTGTATCATATATAGTGTAGCCATAAATTTTAGAAAGACTTCTCGAAGTCAAATGAGTCTCAGATACTAACATTATATCAATATTTTTTTCCGTGAGGAAGTGCTCAAGTTCATTTTTATGTTGGCGAATGCCGTTTGCGTTCCAGAAACATATTGTTAACGTGTTCATGGCTTATTAAGTATTGCTTGAAGCAGAGTATTCTGCATTCGCAACATTTCTTGCATCATGGTAGTCATATTTGTTGTAAAATTGTTTATAGTTTGCACAAGATTTTCAATAGTGGCTTCAAGGCGATTATAATTAAAGTTTGAGTTTGTATTTGTAGAATTATTTTGCGGTGAAACATTTTGTGTCGGAATAGAACTAACCTTAGCAGCATCTGCATACGATACACGGGAAGTAACTGGTTGGCTCATTTGCGGAAAGGTGGCAGAGCTAGCGTTTGCGGATTGAGCTGGAACTAATTAAGGTTTTTGCACCATAGTCTTCTTTACAAAAGAGTACACACGACAACCTCTGTAGTTAGCGGTGTGATTACCTCCACAATTACTGCATTTTTTATCACTTTGATCTTTTGGTTTGTTGCAGCTAGCGGTGCCGTGTAATTCGCCGCACACAACACAAACAGAGGGTAAATTGCAGTATGTTTTTGTATGGCCATATTCTTGGCAATTATGGCACTGTACAGGACCTGAACGCTTATGTGGCTCTTCAACTGTGATTTTTCGGTACAAGAGGTATTTTAAATTATAAATTGGATGCGTCTCATTTTTTTTCAATTTTATATCATTAGGTTCTAGTTCAACACGAAATAGGGGTTGGGGAATCTTTTCTCTATTTATTATATTGGACACATTTTTTACCTTGAACCCCTGGAGGACGAGTGCATCTTTTATTTCTTCGGGGACAACATAAGAATCTATGCCCTTCAATACGATCTGCATGCCTTTAGCGCTCTTAAGCTGGTATGTGTAGAAGCTTGTTTTACTTTTTTCAAATTCAGCAACCATTTTGCGGAAATCTTTTTCGTCATAAATTTGGATTTTAGTTTCATCGATGTTGCCACGTTTTATTGGAACAATGTGAAATTTATTCTCACCAATGACCGAAATTAATTTTTTAATAAGGGCATTTGAATTTTTTTGTCTCAAATAGATTGTTGGCGGCTTGGATGTTTTGTTCGAGGATACCTCGGGTTTGTCGTTGTCATCTTGAAAATTTTTAAAGCGGTTTTGGCGATTAGTTGAGGCTGCGCTGTTATCCCTAGACACTATTGGAGCAGATGAGATTTTTGAAGAATTCGGGCTTCGCTCGCGCTTTAAAATTGTAATGTATCTGTCCATTCCAACTTGTACCTTGAGTTTCGAGCCGCTGTTATCTGTAGTGATAACTTTGTTAAGTGATAAACACGAGCCTGAAGGGGATGATATTACTGACTTAAATGAAGAAGTACTGGGCAACTGTAATGTTAACGCATCATTACTATTTGGCATTGGACAAAGCGAAGTTGATCGCTGACGAAAAATTGACGTTGCCGTTAACAAAAGATTTTCATCAGATTTATTTTTTATATTTTTTTCATTCAGAGTTTCAGAACTCACAGTAAAATAAGCATTTCTGCCGTTAGAACTCACTTCAAGTTTTTCTGTATTTGAGGAATTCATACAAAGAATTCCTCAAGGGTTATTCGTTTATGTTTTTTTTATTTTCGGTATTTTTTGTTTTTGTTATTTATGATTGTTTGTTTGACTTTGAGGTATTCCTCAATATCACTTGTTTAAGTTTTTTTTGCGGTTTTTTTGTTTTTGTTATTTTTACTATGTAAAAAATATTAGCAAAGACAGTATGTCTGTACCTATTACGAATAATATGTACTACTAATATTTTTTTTGTATATGTAATTTTTGTTTGTTTGGTAAGTAAGTAAAATTCCGCTATTCGACTGTTCGCTATGAAGGTACCACGAGAACTGTATAAAAAAAATATAAAAAATAAATCTGATGTAAATCTTTTTTTAACGGCAAAGCCAATTTTTCGTCAGCGATCAAATTCGCTTTGTCCAATGCCAAATAGTAATGATGCATTAACATTACAGTTGTCCAGTACTTCTTCATATAAGTTAGTAATATCATCCCCTTCATGCTCGTGTTCATCACTTAACAAAGTTATCACTACAGATAACAGCGGCTCGAAACTCAAGGTACAAGTTGGAATGGACAGATATATAACCGTACTAAAGCGTGGGCGAAGCCCGAATTCTTCAAAAATCTCATCTGCTCCAAAAGTGTCTAGGGATAACAGCGCAGCCTCAACTAATCGCCAAAACCGCTTTAAAATTTTTCAAGATGACAACGACAAACCCGAGGTATCCTCGAACAAAACATCCAAGCCGCCACCAATCTATTTGAGACAAAATTCAAATGCCCTTATTAAAAAATTAATTTCGGTCATTGGTGAGAATAAATTTCACATTGTTCCAATAAAACGTGGCAACATCGATGAAACTAAAATCCAAATATATGACGAAAAAGATTTTCGCAAAATGGTTGCTGAATTTGAAAAAAGTAAAACAAGCTTCTACACATACCAGCTTAAGAGCGCTAAAGGCATGCAGATCGTATTGAAGGGCATAGATTCTTATGTTGTCCCCGAAGAAATAAAAGATGCACTCGTCCTCCAGGGGTTCAAGGTAAAAAATGTGTCCAATATAATAAATAGAGAAAAGATTCCCCAACCCCTATTTCGTGTTGAACTAGAACCTAATGATATAAAATTGAAAAAAAATGAGACGCATCCAATTTATAATTTAAAATACCTCTTGTACCGAAAAATCACAGTTGAAGAGCCACATAAGCGTTCAGGTCCTGTACAGTGCCATAATTGCCAAGAATATGGCCATACAAAAACATACTGCAATTTACCTACTGTTTGTGTTGTGTGCGGCGAATTACACGGCACTGCTAGTTGCAATAAACCAAAAGATCAAAGTGGCAAAAAATGTAGTAATTGTGGAGAAAATCACACCGCTAACTACAGAGGTTGTCGTGTGTACTCTTTTGTAAAGAAGACTATGGTGCAAAAACCTAAATTAGCTCCAGCTCAATCAGCAAACGTTTACTCTGCCACTTTTCAGCAAATGAGCCAACCAGTTACTTCCCGTGTATCGTATGCAGATGCTGCTAAGGCTAGTTCTATTCCGACACAAAATGTTTCACCGCAAAATAATTCTACAAATACAAACTCAAACTTTAATTATAATCGCCTTGAAGCCACTATTGAAAATCTTGTGCAAACTATAAACAATTTTACAACAAATATGACTACCATGATGCAAGAAATGTTGCGAATGCAGAATACTCTGCTTCAAGCAATACTTAATAAGCCATGAACACGTTAACAATATGTTTCTGGAACGCAAACGGCATTCGCCAACATAAAAATGAACTTGAGCACTTCCTCACGGAAAAAAATATTGATATAATGTTAGTATCTGAGACTCATTTGACTTCGAGAAGTCTTTTTAAAATTTATGGCTACACTATATATGATACAAAGGACCCTAGAGGAAGGGCTTGCGGTGGATCAGCAATTCTAATAAAGTCAAGACTCAAGCACTATGTTCTTGATAACATTTGTGAAGAATACCTACAAGCAACAAATATTGGCATTGAAAGTTTTTGTTCAAATTTCGTTATATCATCAATTTACTCCCCTCCCAGATTTTCAATCACTGAGAATCAATATGAGGATTTCTACAAATCTCTTGGACCTTGTTTTGTAGCAGCTGGAGACTACAATGCGAAACATACGTTCTGGGGTTCGCGCCTTGTTACACCCAGAGGTCGAGCATTGTTCAACACTATTTCAAAAATGGGCTTGGATGTCATTTCGAGTGGGGAGCCCACTTATTGGCCTACTGACATACAAAAAATTCCGGATGTTATAGATTTTGGCGTCATAAAAAATATCTCTAGGGATTTAATTCAAGTTCAAGCTTCTCTTGATCTCTCGTCCGATCACTCCCCGACGATCATCACAATTTGTAGCCCATTAAGAAGTAACTTACCTGACCCATATGTGAAGAATATCAATCGTGTAAATTGGCTGGGGTTCAAAAAATATCTCAGCAGTCATTGTACGGAAAACATTACGCTTAGAACACCCGATGATATTGAATCGAACATTGCCAATCTCAGCGAGAATATTAAACAGGCTGCTGAACATGCCACTATCTCCCATCCGCAGATTGGGTTTAATAAAATTTATTCTACAGACATTGAACGTCTCGTACGTGAAAAAAGAAGGGCTAGAAGGGAATGGCAACAGCACAGATCACCACAAAATAAAATCAGATTTAAAGAGTGCACTAAACGACTCCAAGAGTTGCTTGCATCTGAAAAAATTGCATCTCTTAAAAATTATCTGGAGGGTCTTGATGTTACACCGGCGTCTAATTACTCCTTGTGGCGCGCTGCCAGAAAGCTTAAAACACCCGTTGAGTATAAGCCACCTCTACGCACATCTACCGGAGGTTGGGCAAGAAGCGATACTGAAAAAGGTAAAATATTTGCTGACCATTTAAAATACGTATTTACCCCAAACACATGTACTGGTGTTGCTGATTTGCCGAATAAGTATTATTACATAGCTAGAATAAATTTGAGAAAAAAATTAATTTGCAAAAAAGCTTGACAAATCACTTTTTCACTTGACACTTGACGTGCATTAAAAAACTTGACAATCTGGCACGCCTAGATCGGACTCACATTGTTACGCTTTTTAAATATCAAAATTACGCTATTTTGTGCACTTTTTAAATTTTGGTGTGCTTTAAGAACGAAAAAAGTTGGCATCACTGGTCAACAACTAAGAAAATACAAAAACAACTGGCTCTTTGTTGGTGTAAAAATAATGGATGAATGTCAAAAAAAGATGAATACAACCACACCTGGAAAACTTGCATTATTTTTGCATAACCACTAGTGTTGTTAGTTATTCGTCTTGTATATTTGTTCGAATGAAATTTCATGACTTTTTTCTTGTTCGAACAGACGAATAATTTTGAACTTTTGTTCGATTGTTCGAACGAACGAAGAAGAAACATGTAATATAAATACAATTGTACATACATACAATATATACCCTTGAAATTTGTAAAGTTAGTGTATTTTTATATAGACTATAACAATTAACACTAAAATTAAAAAAAAATTAATTAAAGGGTGTTCCATCAGTTAATGCAATTTTGACTATGTAATTTTGACAACTTGCTGTATCTTGGAAACGGTAAGAGCAAAACTCTTAAGATTTTCAAAAACGGTAAAATTATAAGATCGTCAAACCGAAAAAACTCGACGAAAACAAAAAAAAAATCGGCAAAACGAAAAAAAGCACCAAATTGAAAAAAAATTTCTAGGATTAAAATAAATCGCGAAAAACCGGAGAAATTGCCAAAATGAAAAAAATCGCCAGAATGAAAAAAACCCAAAAAATCGCAAAGGTGAAAAAACCCCAAAAACAAACAAATCGCCAAAATTAAAAAAACCCAAAAACAGAAAAAATCGCAAAAATGAAAACAAACCTCATAAACAAAAAAAAACTTTTAAACGAGAAAAAAGCGACAAAACTGAAAAAATCGTTTAAACTGAAAAAAAAAACAAAAACCCAAAAAAGTCACATTAAAAAATGCTCAAAACCAAATGTACGGAACCCTTCGTGCGCGAGTCAAAGTCGCACTTTACTGAATTTATTTTAATTGCAATGCGTACAATACAACAAGCATACAAAAATTTGCCACTTGCTACGATTTTACTGGTAATGCAAATTAGAATTCATTATCAGTAAAAAATTTTGTAATATTGTAGTAATCAGTAAATTTACTGCTTACTGCAATTTTTAATGCAGTACTTATAAGTATATATACTGCAGTGTGCCCATTTACTAACCAAATAAGTTAAATAAAACAAACAAAAACCAGCAAATTCCTATGTATTTACCATATTGAAAGTTTTGATACTTTTAATTGATTAATTAAAAAAATATACTTCCAACTTAAAAAAAATTTTTCATTATCGATCCATATCGATCGATAGTTCTTTCCGTCGAATTTTCCTTTCCGTGCGGAATCAATAATACCACCCAATAAATAGTGTTTTATTTTTGGGAATTGCTACAATTTAAGTTTAACATTTATTAACGCACTAATAATCCCAAATTATTATTTTACTTAATTAGTAAAATAACTTTTTTATTAAGAAAAAGCACTAAGTAGAGCTTTTAAGAAATTAGTGTATTTCTCAAAATTATTGTAATGAAAACTTGGTATAAAAAAATATATAAATTTTCAGTGTAGAACATACCTTATTCGTCTGATATATTTAATTAAAGATGAAAGAAATAGAGAATAGCTTAGAAAATATTAAACATTATTAAACATTAATCGTTTGGATCTTCAATCGTTTTTCACGTAAGTGCTTTTTACGCTTTTTAAATATCAAAATTACGCTATTTTGTGCACTTTTTAAATTTTGATGTGCTTTAAGAACGAAAAAAGTTGGCATCACTGGTCAACAACTAAGAAAATACAAAAACAACTGGCTCTTTGTTGGTGTAAAAATAATGGATGAATGTCAAAAAAAGATGAATACAACCACACCTGGAAAACTTGCATTATTTTTGCATAACCACTAGTGTTGTTAGTTATTCGTCTTGTATATTTGTTCGAATGAAATTTCATGACTTTTTCTTGTTCGAACAGACGAATAATTTTGAACTTTTGTTCGATTGTTCGAACATCTCCCCTGTCATCTGACTAGGCTTGCCAGATCTAATTTGCCAAAAAGCTTGACATTGACCAAAAAATACTTGATTTTGAAAAACAACTTGACAAATAAAAACACTCATACTATTGTTTTTTATTTAATTTTTTATTATTTTTTTCATAAAAATTATTAGAATAAGAACAAAAGTATCATAAAAATTAAAAATAACAGAAATAATATAAAAGAAACAAAAGCAATATAACAATAAAAATTCAGTCTTTATATATTTTAAAGAAAACTCGTTACTTGTTAAAACAAATTAAGGATGGGCAAAAAATATCGATATATCGACATTTGAGAAAATAAATATCGATATATATCGCCGATATTTCAAAAATCGATACATCGATTCTTATTTACTAGTATCGGGTTTCGATCATTTTAAGAGCTATAGCAGTTTTTTAACTACGATATTGGCATCACTACTAGTGATGCGAAGAAAAAAAGAAAAATTTCATAATAACAGCCCAATCACATCTATAAATTGAACGCACTAACCAGGTGACTTTTACTTGTTAACTAAGCTAAATGCCAAATTTGGATTGTGTGGGTCTAAGCCTAAGGGCAGAATTAGTTTTTATTTTCTGTTCTGCTGACTCTTTTTGGTTTATATAGATCTTATACAAGCCGTTAGTTTTTCTCTTTCATTATGTTCTGTTTCGGTTCTACCTCTGAAAATCAAAAAAAATGTTAAGTAATTGTAAGCGGCAACGTAAATAAAATAAAAACATTTCAAAATAAACTGTGAATTTAAAAAATTTAATTTTTACCAGAAAAACATAAACACTATATTGAAACATAACAATAGATGATAGAAATCTCATCAATTTAGTGGAAACTGCTAATTTATTACAGAAAAGGTAACTATTAAAATTTAGAAATAGAACGGCACAGCACAGAACAGCAACATAAAGTAAAGACTAATGAAGCCTTGCTTAAAACTTTTTGGCGATTATGGCACGATATGTTACCATGTTTATTTATTTTAGATTTGGAATAGTTTGGCAACATTTTTAGGCAAAAAATATCGATATATCGATACTGTTCAAAAATATCGATACAATAAATTTTGTTCATTTGCCCATCCCTAAAACAAACTAACAACCAAAAATATAAACTCACTTTTTTTTCAGAAACTTCAATATACGTATTGCAACTCAGCTGTTCAATGTTGTCAATTTACTAGTGTTGAGTAATGGGGTAAATATCACTGTTTGCACTTTTATTATAATTGTACAGAAAGAGAACTATACTCTTTAAACTATAATTGCATAGAAAACAAGTAAGAGTGCTATATTCGGCTGTGCCGAATCTTATATACCCTTTACCAACGTATGTACATATATATAGTATACAGACACATACATACATATTTGTTTTGTGAAAAAATTTATCATATTTTTAAAGTTTCCATCTTTGGAGCTGTAATTTTCATTTTTCAAATTTCATACGCCAAACTTTTCTTTGAGAAGCATAAAATATATTCAATTTATAAAGAAAAAGAAAAAAAATTAGACCTATTTAATTTTACATAACACAAAAAGTGTGAGTTTTCCAACCCTGGAGTCATAATTTTGGATTTTCCTGATTATTGATACCAATCTAGTTCTGTAAAAAATACATAAAATATGTTAAGTGAACAAAGCAAAAACGAAATAAGGAAAAACTTAGTTTCATTTAATTCCTTTAATATTAAAAAATTCAGTAAAGTGCGACTTTGAATCGCGCACAAAAGGTAGGCTTTTTTGCTTTTTTGAAGTTTTTTTCAGTTAAAACGATTTTTTCAGTTTTATCGCTTTTTTCTCGTTTTGGCGATTTTTTGGAGATTTTTTTCATTTACTTTTTGCAGCTGTTGTCAATGATGCAAATTTTATGTTTTTATAATGTTATGCGTTTTAAGCGACTACAATCACTAAAATAAAATTTAATTTAAAAATTAAGCAGCACTAGTATTTCAAAATGGTCAATTATGGTTTTTTGCGTTCCAGCAATTTTGGATTACTTTTGCACATTCAGAGAGTAATTTTGTTTTTACTCTCATTAGTCCGAACATTAACAAAATCTTGTGGAACACACCTAATATTTAAACATACTTAAGTAGAGTGATATAACTTCTTGCTAACCTAAATAGAAAATGGAAAAACAGAAAATTAATAGTGATACTTACAAATGTATTTACCAAAGGTAAATCAATAATTGTATACACAACCAATTCGCATATTCCATTTCATAGAAAATTTAAGTTAAATAGCTGATGAAACGCTGCAGCCACACGTTCAATAAATAGCTTTCAATTTCATCACATATACTGTTTGTCAAAATTCCTTTAAATTGATAGCTTTTGCACAAATTGATAGTCAATTTCATTTTTTAAATGCCACCGACAAAGAAACAACTAAAATTTGTAGCTTCAATCAATGTATGCTGTGACCAGCCGATCAAATTGAAAATTAAATTGCCATTTAAATGGATAGGTGGAATTGATAGCAATCTAGTTTTCAATTTAAAAAGTTTGAGTGTGTAAGTAAAAAAAGTGTAAGTGTATTGAAAATTGAATGAAATTGAAAGGCAAAAATTGAACGTGTGGCCCCCAAGTTAATAATAGTCTCTACCCCAGTAGATCGACATGAGTGCTGATGAAGTGCGTGGATGCACAGAAACATATCGGTATTTCCCTCAGCTAATAAAGTCTAGTTTAATTTTTCTTCCCTTCTTTAGAAACTCACATCTATCTATATATACATACTAGCTGACCCCGGTCCGCGTTGCTGGCCCTAAGCAAACATTAGTGTTGTATATGGCATTGGTGGTACAATATGAAAATTGGATTTTGCCCACAGAAACACTCCTTACGCCCCATAGAGCATGTATATAAAGTTTGGTCTAAATCGGTGCAGTAGTTCTTGAGTTACGTTGCAAAAGCACAAAAAACTAAATATGGTGCCATCTGCCGGACGAACTTTAAACTACACAAAAACACTCCTTACGCCCCATAGAGCATGTATATAAAGTTTGGTCTAAATCAGTGCAGTAGTTCTTGAGTTACGGTGCAAAATCACAAAAAAAAACTAAATATGGCGCCATTTGTCGGACGAACTTCAAACTACGCAGAAACACTCCTCACGCCCCAAAGAGCATGTATATAAGGTTTTATCAACATCGGTGCAGTAGTTCTTGAGTTACGGTGCAAAAACACAAAAATAATAAATACTGCGCCATCTGTCGGACGAACTTCAAACTACGCAGAAACAGTCCTCACGCCCCAAAATAAGGTTTTGTCAACATCGGTGCAGTAGTTCTTGAGTTACGGTGCAAAAACACAAGAATAATAAATACTGCGCCATCTGTCGCACGAACTTCAAACTACACAGAAACACTACTTACGCCCCATAGAGCATGTATATAAAGTTTGGTCAAAATCGGTGTAGTAGTTCTTGAGTTACGGTGCAGTAGTTCTTGAGTTACGGAGCAAAAACACAAAAATAATAAATACTGCGCCATCTGTCGGACGAACTTCAAACTACACAGAAACACTCCTCACGCCCCATAGAGCATGTATATAAAGTTTGGTCTAAATCGGTGTAGTAGTTCTTGAGTTACGGTGCAAAAACACAAAAAAACTAAATATGGCGCCATCTGTCGGACAAACTTCAAACTACACAGAAACACTACTTACGCCCTAGAAAGCATGTATATGAACTTTAGTCAACATCGGTGCAGTAGTTCTTGAGTTACGGTGCAAAATCACAAAAAAAAACTAAATATGGCGCCATTTGTCGGACGAACTTCAAACTACGCCGAAACACTCCTCACACCCCAAAGAGCATGTATATAAGGTTTTGTCAACATCGGTGCAGTAGTTCTTGAGTTACGGTGCAAAAACACAAAGAAACTAAATATGACGCCATCTGTCGGACAAACTTCAAACTACACAGAAACACTTCTTACGCCCTAGAAAGCATGTTTATGAAGTTTAGTCAACATCGGTGCAGTAGTTCTTGAGTTACGGTGCAGTAGTTCTTGAGTTACGGAGCAAAACACAAAAATAATAAATACTGCGCCATCTGTCGGACGATCTTCAAACTACACAGAAATACTCCTCACGCACCATAGAGCATGTTTATAAAGTTTGGTCTAAATCGGTGTAGTAGTTCTTGAGTTACGGTGCAGTAGTTCTTGAGTTACGGAGCAAAAACACAAAAATAATAAATACTGCGCCATCTGTCGGACGAACTTCAAACTACACAGAAACACTCCTCACGCCTCATAGAGCATGTATATAAAGTTTGGTCTAAATCGGTGCAGTAGTTCTTGAGTTACGGTGCAAAAACAAAAAAACTATATATGGCGCCATCTGTCGGACGAACTTCAAACTACACAGAAACACTTCTTACGCTGCATAGAGCATGTATAAAAAGTTTGGTCTAAATCGGTGCAGTAGTTCTTGAGTTAAGGTGCAGTAGTTCTTGAGTTACGGAGCAAAAACACAAAAATAATAAATACTGCGCCATCTGTCGGACGAACTTCAAACTACACAGAAACACTCCTCACGCCCCATAGAGCATGTATATAAAGTTTTGTCAACATCGGTGCAGTAGTTCTTGAGTTACGGTGAAAAAACACAAAATACTAAATATGGCGCCATCTGTCGGACGGCGTTATTGGATTTCAACCAAACTTCATATAAACCATATATGGGCCACAGCCTACGTAGTGTATAAGTTTGGTTGAAATCGCACGACGCGTTTATGAGTAGTTCGGCGACGTACATATACGGACTTATTTTTATATATATAGATGTGAGTATCTAAAGAAGAGAAGAAAAATTAAACTAGACACTATTAGCTGGGGGAAATACCGATATTTTTCTGTGCAGCCACGCACTTCATCAGCACCCATGTCTATCTACTGGGGTAGAGATTAATTAATAAAAATATTTCATTCATAAGAATTGAAATTACTGAACTCAAGCCTGATTAAAAAATTATTTCTGATTAAAAATTCACTATAGTTCAATTAAATCTAATAATGTCTCATTTAATTCATCATGGGCACGTGATAAAAATATGTTCACTTGGCGATCACTGTTCACTTGGCCAGAACTGCTTCAGAATGCTGGAAAGCTAAGTCAACTGTAGAAAGCAAAAACAAAGTAACATAAAGCCACTACAATAATACTTATATGTATGTACCGATGGTGCATCGAATAAGTAAAAATAATTAATGTGATGATCGTAAAAGATAAGTAAGAATAGTAAAACATACATAGGTAGAGTGATATAACTTCGTGCTAACCTAAATAGAAAATGGAAAAACAGAAAATGAATAGTGATACTTACAAATGTGTTTGCCAAAGGCAAATCAATAATTGTATACACAATCAATTCTCATATTCCATTTCATAGAAATTTAAGTTTAATAGCTGATGTTAATAATAATCTCTACCCCAGTAGATAGACATGGGTGCTGATGAAGTGCGTGGCTGCACAGAAAAATATCGGTATTTCCCCCAGCTAATAGTGTCTAGTTTAATTTTTCTTCTCTTCTTTAGATACTCACATTATTTAATAAAAATATTTCATTCATAAGAATTGAAATTACTGAACTCAAGCCTGATTAAGAAATTATTTCTGATTAAAAAATGGACAAAGTTACTTAAAAGTGTGCAACAAATAAACGTGCGTCTTATTTATACATACATACATATATAAGAAGTCAGCTAGAGTAGTATGTTTACGTTCCCTCTGGACCACTTTTTCCATACAAAATGTTGGCTCATGCCGACCAGTGTTACCACCCATGAAATTTAGTGGATGTGGGTCGGGTGTTGGTCAGTGTTACCACCGTGCAAAGGAAAAAAAAAAAAAAAAAAAAAAAAAAAAAATTTGCATACCTTAACCCTTTAACGGTCGATGGGGTTAAATTCGACCCCATGATATTTTATGTTATGAGACGACAGCGTGTTCGGTTTTGCTTAAAGTGTATGAGGCGACAGCGTGTTCGGTTTTGCTTAAAGTGAAGTCGTGGTGGATGTTATTTTTGTTGAAGTGAAGTCGTAACATTTAATGTGTTCGTTAGAGGGTTAATACAATATGAATTAGACTACATTAGGGCGGTTTACGAAAGTCTGTGATTTTTTGCTAGTATTTAATAAATAAAATTCATTTACTGCGGTATATATTAATCTCCCTAATACTACTCGTATTTGTTATCAGTATAAAATGTTAACCACATTATTTAAAAACAAAACACTAGTATTTAATAAATAAAATTCATTTACTGCGGTATATAATAACATCCCTAATACTATTCGTATTTGATATCAGTATAAAATGTTAACCACATTATTTAATTAAGTGTGTGGGTAATAAAATAAAATCAAATTAATAAAATATATTCATTGTTGTACTAAACTCTAAGGTGTGATTATACTTTTTGTTATTTATTAACAAAAAAAAAAAAAAAAAAAAAAAAAAAAAAAATAATAAAAAATTAATAAAATAAATTAAATTAAAATGGGTGGCAAATTTATTTGTGATATTTGTGCAAAAGCATACAAGCTGAATTCATCATTAAGAAGACATTATCGACTACATCACGAAGAACCATCGTCTTCGATTAAATGTATTCCATGTAGCAGATATTTCTCAGATCAGTCGAGTTACAAGATTCATCTTCTACAACATTCTAAGACTGGAGAAGGAGAAAGTAATAATATTAATTGTCTCGATTGTAATCAATATGTTGCTAAGTCCAATTGGTGCTATCATGTAAGAACAAATAAACACAAAATTAATTGTGCTAAGAAATCTAATGATGATAGTGACATTGATGAAATAGTACATGACAAATCAGTATTTAACAATCGCATTATAACATATTTAATTAAGAACAATAACAAATCGGATCTAATACCAGAGAATTTTTTATCGGGTATAAAATATAAAGTGGTTGAACTGTTACGGAATATGACACAAAAATTTATTAGCATAAAATTTAATCTTGAAATATTTTGTGAATACATGTTGGTTAAGGAAGAAGAAGAATCGTGTACCATTGAAATAAAGTCACATCAAAGCAAAATGACTGTAATAAACTGCTCATCGTCAACGGTAGAAGAGTCTAGCAATATTTATAATGCACACTGTGAAGAGATTGTGAGAAAGATGAGTGAATTTCAAGAGCGTGATAGCGGATGGGCATTAACAGAAATATTGCGTTTAGAAATAAACATTAATCAATATAAATGCATGAAGGGATCATCGTATATTGCTCTAACATCGGCAATACAGAGAAAACATGCATGTATCAATGTCCAAAATAATGATGAATATTGTTTCAAGTGGGCCATAATATCAGCCTTATTTCCAGTCGATGATCATTCAAATCGATGCACATCCTATAAAGTTATAAATATTGAAGATGACATTATAACGTTGGAAAACAATATTGTTATAAATTTTAAAAGTCTAAACTTTCCGCTATCAACACATAAAATTAAGATCTTTGAAATCAACAATCCAGAAATTAGTGTGAATGTATTTGGTTTGGATGATAAGGATGATATAATCGGACCCTACTATTCTACTTCAAAAGAAAAGGATAGACACATTAACTTGTTATTATTGGAAGATGGTGTGAAATTTCACTACGTATGGATTAAAAATATTTCAAGGTATATCTCAACTTAAAATTTTTACATTTCACACTTAATAATAATAGTTTTTTAACTTTTTAATTTTAGATTAATAAGGAGCCAACTGACAAGACATCGTAGATGTTTGTATTTATGCAATACATGTTTAAATCATTTTCAATCGGAATCTTTACTATTAAAACACAAAGAAGAGTGTAATAAAATTATAACTAGACTACCGACCCTAGTCAACAATATTGTGAGTTTTAAAAACTATAAAAAGCAAATGGATGTGCCTTTTGTAGTTTATGCGGATTTTGAGTGTATTTTACAATCAATTGATATTCAAAATTCAGTAAATGTAAAGTCCACACAAAGGCACAATCCAGTTGCTTATAGCTATTATATAAAATGTTCTTATAATAGTGCGTTAGATATATTTAGAATTTATAGTGGGGATAACCCATCAAGTCACTTTTTTTCAAATTTAGTCAAGGATTGTCTAGATATATATCATAATTATTTAAGTATAGTAAAACCAATGACAGTCCTAACATCCCTTCAACAACTAAAACAAAAAGAGGATAGAATATGTCACATTTGTACAAAGTTTTTATCTGCTGTAGATCGGGTAGCTGATCATTGTCACTTAACCGGCGAATATAGAGGACCGGCACATGTCAGTTGCAATCTAGAATATCAAATTGCAAAATTCATTCCCATATTTTTTCACAATCTTTCGTCATATGACTGTCATTTGTTTGTTAGAGAACTTTCATCGATTGAAGGCGATATAAATATAATTCCTATAAACAAAGAGTTATATATATCGATATCGAAAAGAATTGCCGTCGATGAAAGAAGTACTATTGAACTGCGTTTTCTAGATTCTTGTCGGTTTATGCCATCAAGTTTAGAAAAACTGGCAGGATACTTATCTGATGATGATCTGACGACCGTAAGATCTATTTTCCCTACACCAAATGAATTCGGTTTAATGAAACGCAAAGGTGTTTTTCCCTATGACTATCTAGATTCAGAGATTCGTCTTGAAGAGACAGAGCTACCACCCCGCTCATGCTTTTATAATAAACTTACGAATGAGTTGTGCAGTGAGGATGATTATGAACATGCTGAAAAAGTTTGGAATACGTTTAAATGCAACACACTCTTAGATTATCTTCTATTATATTTGAAAGTAGATGTTATGCTGCTGTGTGATGTTTTCGAAAATTTCCGTAAAGTTTGTAAAACCATTTATAATTTAGATCCTTGTCAATATTATACTACCCCAGGATTGTCCTGGGATGCTATGTTAAAAACAACTGAAATAGAATTGGAATTGTTGACCGATATTAATATGTACAATTTCGTTGCACGAGGTATTAGGGGGGGTATTGTACAATGTAGTAAACGGCATGCGATAGCCAACAATAAATATATTACTGATTATAATTATACAAAAGAGAATCAAAATTATATAATGTATTTTGATGTGAATAACTTATATGGATACGCAATGTCACAATATCTTCCCTTTAAAAATTTCGAATGGGTTGAAAACTGCGAAGACTTTAATGTAAACATTATAGCAGAAGATTCCGAATTTGGTTACATCTTAGAGGTAGATTTGGACTATCCAACCGCATTGCATGATTACCATAACGATTTTCCATTTTGTGCAGAAAACAAGAAAACTGAAAGCATGAAGCAAAGAAAATTAGTAACAGATTTAAACAATAAAAGCAATTATATAATACACTATCGCAATCTGCAACAATGCATTCGAAATGTTTTAATTCTGAGAAAAATTCATAGGATTCTTAAATTTAAGCAATCTAATTGGTTGAAAAAATATATTGATGAAAATAACTATCACAGAACATTGGCTAAAAACACATTTGAACAAAACTTTTTTAAATTGCTCAATAATGCTGTATATGGGAAGACTATGGAAAATGTTGACAAGAGAAAAGATGTTAAAATAGTATGTGAATGGGAAAATAGAGGTAAGCGATTAGGAGCTAGATCTCTTATTGCTAAACCCAACTTCCACAGTTGTCTCAAAATTCACGATGAAATGGTTGTCATTGAAATGAAAAGAGTACGAACGGAATACAACAAACCTATTTATGTAGGTTTTTCTGTTTTAGAACTATCGAAATGGAAAATGTATAATTTCCATTACGAGTATATGAAACCAAAATACTTTGAAAATATTAATCTCTGCTATATGGATACGGATTCATTTATTTATGATGTCACAACAAATGACATATACGATGATATTCGAAATGATCTCCCAATACATTTCGATACATCTGCATATCCAAAAGAAAATGTCTATCATTTTCCACTGATAAATAAAAAGGTTTTGGGCATGATGAAGGATGAATGTAATGGAAAAATAATTAGAGAGTTCATTGGTTTACGTGCTAAAATGTATTCTTTAAAAATAGATAAGGTAGATCAAGAAATTAAGAAAATTAAAGGTGTTAAGAGTAGTGTAACAGCTAGATTAAACATTAATGATTTCAAAAAATGTTTGCTGGAGAAAAAGTTGTATTATGATTCTATGTATGTATTTAGATCAAAGATTCATGAAATATATACTCAACACATTAGTAAATTAGCATTAAGTTATTTAGATGATAAGCGATTTATTAGAGATAATAGTATTAATACTTATGCATGGGGACATTATGCAATAAATAGTCAACAACCATCATCATCATATCCCAATGAAAATGCATTAACATCATCTTCAAGTGATAATATTGTACAATAGTATTAAGTGATTTTAGATTATAAGTGAATATATATATATATATATATATATATATATATATATATATATATATAACGTTAAAAAACAATAAATAAATAAATAAATAAAGAATATCATTAAAATATTTTAGTTTGTTTTTATTTTAAACTATAGTTATCTATTGAATAGGAATTTTAAACACAAGTAACCACAATTTGTTTTTGTGTGAATAAAAATTAATCGTGCTTGTTCTTAACCTTACTCAACTAAGTTGATATAAAATTTAATCGTTTAGAAATAAAAAAAATCAAAACAAAACTTTTTTATATATTATTTTATTTTTTTTTGAGAATTTTATAATAATATAATAAAAATAAATCTCATATTGAAGTATATATATATAATATTATTGAAGTTCATCTTTATTAATCCAAGAATTATGTTGATTGGAAAATCCCAACCATTTTACGTACGCCTGGTGCCCCTTAGTTTTAATCACATTTTCAATCAAGTATGTATTTGGAAAATGTGTCTTTAATAGTTCATGTTCATAGAATCCACCAACAATCGGATTCCTTTGATAGTCTTCCAATAAATAAGTAATGGGGTTTGTGTTCTGTAAAGTACGAATTTTAAAAATTTCAGTTGTCCAGTTTGGAGTATATCCTTTTGAAAAAATATGTTTATATTTGCTAATTCGAACGTAATCTCCAACTTTTAGTTTACCAAATTTAAATATTTTGGGATGATTATAAACTTGTTTTAGTATAGAACTTTCATTTTCTGTGTTAACAGACTTTGGTGTCATTCCAATTGTTCTATGCTTTTTATTATTATATTGATTAATTAAATCCTTACATATATGTATCCATTGATAATTTCCTTGTAGACTAAAATTTTTCCACATCATTCCTTTTAGAGTTCTATTAAATCGTTCTACAATAGACGCTTTCATGATACTATATGTAGAATAGTGGTTGATATTATGTTTTTTCATCAAGTTTTGAAATATTTTATTATAGAACTCTTTACCATTATCGGTTTGCAAGTTTTTTGGAATTCTCTTTAGCGAAAAAATAGATTGTATAGCATTGGTTATATCTTCACTACTTTTAGATTTTACGGGTACAGCCCAAGCAAACTTTGAAAATGTATCTATAACTGTTAAAATAAATCTATAGCCTTTGTTATATTTTGAGTAAGCACCCATTTCAACAAGATCTGCTTGCCAAAGATCATCAATTCCCTTGACCACCACTCGACGTCGAATGAAATTTCTACGTGCTTGCTTGTGAAGCTCCTGAACCACTTCTTGTCGCTCCATTTCTAACGTCTATCTTACAGATTACATCAATTTAAATGCTGTTGATATTGAATTTAAATCAAAAACGATTTATATATCTATCTTTAAATGCTTTGTAATGAGCTTCGTTTTTTCATTTAGACGTTCTTCAACTGAATCAATTTTGTAATTAAATAATGATGTCATTTCTTTTAGTGATTGATTGAGATTATTTGGTATTATACTTTGATCATGTATTAATTTACTTAAACGTGTTTCTACATTATCAAATTTTTCTGTAGTCAACACGTTTTGTTGATGTATTATTTCGTTAAAACGATCCTCCATTCCCTTAATTCTCTCCATATACATTGTATCCAGTTGTTTCTTTATTTCACTTAAATAAGTTTTCATATAAATTTTGTTTACGGCATCGTTTTCCAATACAGGACTAGCAATATTTTTTATTCTCCGCAAGTTAAAGTTGAAATTACGATCACTATCCAAATGAATCTTGAAATGTTGATTTTGATATCTTGCAGATTTTTCAATATAATGTCCAAACTTATCGATAGGCATTTTATGAATATGAATTGTTTGTACATTTTTAAGTCTATTTATATAATAATTTTTGCTTCTCTCAATTCCTCAATAATTGATACAATTTCATTATTATGATTTGAGTGACCAACTGTTGTTGATGAAATCAAAAGACGCAATCTATCAACCAATTCATTAGGATCATCCCAATAAACATAATTATGCTTTTTTCTATTCAATTTCATTAAACCTTTTCCCTCATGAATTTTCTGTTGTTGTTTAAATAGGTTTTTAATAATCGTTGTATATTTAATTGAACGATTTCCTTTAATTTGACCATTAATACTGTTATTTCGTTTATGGACATTAGTCATCTCCAATATTTGTTTATAATTATTTAAATCTGTTTTATTATAATTGTTTGGTTTCTTATAAACTAACAATTCATATAAGCCTGATGTGAAGGGCCATTTTAAATTACCTACAGTAATATTGATTGAATTGAAAGCGATGGGTTCATTACCCAGTCTCCATATTTGATTTTTATCCTTATGAGGACCATAGGTTTTATCATATATATTTAAGTTAACTTTTGATAAATTATATTGAACACTTTCATTGGGATGTATTGCAATGGTGTTATCATCATCATTGCTATCATCCTCATTATCAACATTATCATTATTATCATCATCATAATCATCATGATCATCATCATGATCATTTTCATCATCAAATGATTGAAACGTGTTTGAACTTTTCTCGATTTTCTTGTTATTAGAGCTTGGAGAAAACGTGTTATAATCAAGCTTACTCTTTTTATATGGTGTACTGAAGGCAACTTTATTATTCTCAAGATCATGTTTAAAAGAGTTATCCGGATAATTTTCATGTTTTATAATGTTATTATTATTATTATTATTATTATTATTAGTTGATTGAACTAATTCTTTTAATGGTTTTGATATTGGTTTCAATGTCTTTTCCAACAATTCATCATTTGCAATTTCTCCAAGCAAAATATTCTTATATTTCTTTTTTAAAATATTTCGAGTTTTAATAAGATTATTAACTAGATTTGTGTTCATATTTATAGGTTGAATTAGAAACAGATTCAAAACAGATCAGTTTAGCAGTTTAGCAGTTTAACAGTTTAGCAGTATAGCAGTATAGCAGTATAGCAGTATAGCAGTATAGCAGTTTAGCAGTTAGCAGTTTAATAGTTGAGAAGCTGTTAGTTTAATAATTAATCTTGTACTGATTTTAAAATATCTGTAATGTTTCTTTTATAGCTTTATAAATATATCGAAACCTTTTCTATATCGACCATTATTCATAGGATCATCTTTGTTAATAACTAGAAAACCATATTTTTCTTTCCAACACTCGGTACATAACTCATGAAATGTTTTCAAAGTCATATCAGAACCAACATGATCATTGTAAATATGCTTAATATTCAGTGCATCCTGTTTGAAAATTATAATCATATTAGCATTATCGCGAATCAAGTGTTTTGGTATACGTGTATATGTTTGACATAAATAAAAACTATCAATATCTTTATGACGACCCATACAGAAGTAGGCACGTACATGATTTTGTTTCTCACAAGCTATATCGTCGAATATAAATACTGAATTTGGTTTAACTTCGTCTGGCGATAGAACATCATCATTATTGGAAAATGATGAAAAATTTATCTCCTTAATGGGTTTAATTAGACTTTCTAAGTACTTATATTTCGGTTGTTGTGTTGATTTTGAATATAAGTAAATATTTTTAAATTTCAATCCATGAGGACTTTCAATAAGACTGATCATAACATTTGTTTTTCCGCAATTTGATGGACCCACAATAAGAGCTCGAATAGAATTCGGTAGTAATGAGCTATGACGAATTTTATTTGATGAATCGAACTTTGATTCGATATTCTTTACGTTAATCCTTTTATGTTGTTTAAAAAAGCGCATTCTGAAATCTAATGATAACATAATATATAAACCAGTCTCTTTTATTTGTTTTCAATCAATTTGATTTTAATCTTTAATCGACAAAGTATCAATAGATATGACAATCATTTATAAAAAGATATTCAGTCGTCATCCATACTTCATCGGTAGAGGTTTTCTGAATAAAATAATTAATAAACTTCCTATTGAACTTCATCTACCCGGTTATCAATTTTGCGGACCTGGTACAAAATTAAAGAAACGTTTAGCTAGAGGTGATCAAGGAATCAATCCATTGGATACTGCTTGCAGAGAGCATGATATAGCATACTCAAACAATAAAGATTTAGAGAAAAGACATATTGCTGATAGAATTTTAACTGAAAAGGCTTGGCAAAGGGTCAAAGCAAACGATAGTAGTTTGGGTGAAAAATCAAACGCTTGGTTTGTTGCTACTGCAATGAAAGCAAAAACAAAATTCGGTATGGGTAACGTTATTAGCAAAACTAAAAAGTCGTCTCCACTAAATACCCACAAACTGTTTACACATGCATTGAAAAGTGCAAGAAAGAATATAAAGAAAAGTGAAAACTTGAAAGATGCTATAAAGATTTCACGAAAAGTTGTAAACAATATTTTCAAGGGGAAGAAAAAATCGTTAATAAAAACACCTCGAATAATACCTCTACCTAAATCTGGAGGTTTTCTTCCACTTGCCCCTATATTTGCTGCACTGGGTGCACTTGGTGGTTTAGCTGGTGGTGTATCTGGTATTACAAAAGCAATCAATGCAGTCAAAAATGGAAAGGAACAATTGACTGAAGCAAAACGACATAATAGTACAATAGAAGCCATTGCGATGGGAAAAGGCATGTTCTTAAAACCATATAAAAAAGGACTTGGATTATATTTAAAACCTTATCAAAAAAATTTTTAATGAAGCTACCTGAAAGAGCTCTTTCTGATGTAGACTTGAGAAAATATGCAAAACATATTCCAAATTTTAGAGGTGTGTTTATGTGTAACACCCTTCCAAGCAGCAAACCATTTAAAAAAGAATGTGGAATAATCAATCTGGATACTTCAAAGGGCCCTGGCACACATTGGGTAGCATACTGGAAAAACAACAATCAAATCGAATATTTTGATAGCTTTGGCAATTTGCAACCACCAAAACAATTAATAAAATATTTAGGAAAAAACATAAGTTATAATTATGATAGATATCAAAATTTTAATACAATAAATTGTGGCCATTTATGTTTAAAATTTTTGTTTTCGAAGCTAAACTTAAAAGAAACTATAAATGTTTTTTAATAAAATACATTGATTAAGAATTTCTTTTATTTATAAATAAACATATTATTTCATTTATTAAAAAAATTTCAAAATAAATATAATTAAATAATTTTTCTAATTTCGCTTGTTAGAGGTGAGTATTCGATTAAACGATCATGAATAACTAAACAGTATGCTGATGTATTATCTGGAATTAGTTTGTTTGCTTCAGTATCAAATTCAATTCGTACATCAATAGGTCCAGTTTTAACAGTTTCATTTTGATGTGAAACATCAACAACAATAAGCGGTGCGTAAGACTTGTAATCATTAACATCCAGCAATGGTTCAGGTTCTCGCATGTAAAAGCCTTGTTGAAATTTTGCATACATATTATATAGAACAGAATACTGACCCATTTCGAAACGATTATTTAAATCATCATATGGATATGACTCTGAGTTTAGATATACTTTTAAATTAGAGATATTACAATGGTCAAATATATTTCCTTGTTCTTTACTTTTCTCTTTTTGTAAACCAATTATAAGAAATCGTGGTCTTTCGTTTTGTGGTGAAAGCTTTACATTCCATAAAACCTTTGTACTCTTTGGTAAAACAGGATTTACATGACAGTCCCAACTTCTAAACGCAATTGGTATAGAATGTTTGCTGTTGATTATCTTAAACATTTCCAATTTTGCAAAGTCCGATAGTTGAATGTGTGGCATTTTCCATGTTATATCCAGAATTGTTAACTTCAACTGATCAGTTACATTTGTAGAACAATATGATCTCTCATCGGATGTAGAACGTTGAAGGATAAGCTCATGTTTCGAATTTAATAGTATTTTGTTATAATCTTCAGCAAACCCCATCAACATTTTCAGAGGTATACAACAGCTAAAATGACTTTTTTCTAAAACAAAAGTTTCAGTAAGAGACCAACCAGCGTTTTTTAATACATCACTTTCAGCCTTATTCAATGATACAAAATTTTTCATGGTGGATGAAATTCCAAGTTTACGTGTACGATCAACTTCAAAACCATTAATTTCATAACGAATTTCATCGAACAAATATGAAACAAAGTTGTTTTTTAATTTCACATCTATAGCTGGAACCTCTTTGGTTGCTTCCTTCTTTACTATAAAACCATGAATGTAAATCATACTCTCACTTGGTAAGACAAAGAGATCCTGATTTTGAATTGGTATACGAATTTCATCATTGTTGTTGAATGATTTTAGATATGGAGAGTAACTATGATATTCCCTTTTTACAATACTCTCATCATATATAGGTTTTTGAAGGACATTTAGTATTTCATTCATTGTTGAAGATTAAATCCCAACGATTTTAAGTATTCTATATTATATGATGTTAACGGGTTTTTTTTATTTTTTATACTTTCTCGAATGCGAGTTGATGAGGGATTGAATGGAAATCCTCTTTGCATTACGTTTTTATTGTAAATTATCATTATTCTGGTTTGAAGTGGAGTCTAAGAGTGATTTTTTCTCCTCTAAAATTTATAAGTTCACCGTCTTGATTTAAGATTCTAATCGTTATGTTGTTTATTTGTTGACAGTTGACGGGTAAATAAATAACATTTCGAGGTTTTTCGTTTATTTTATATCCTGGAGGAATATCAAGAGGAAATTCATGAATAGCATGATTCGAAGTATTATTAATAAATGAACCGGTTGTTAAGTTGCTTTCAATGCGTATTGTATTAACATTCGTAATATGTGTAGGTAAATCAGATTCAAATAACTTTGTAGTATTCAATGAATTAACATCTACAATCATCACTTCCAAAGATTTATCATTTTTAAGATTTTGATTAGTATTATAATAGTAAGTTGAATTTACTTCTAGTTTTCTTTTACTAAATCCAAGTAACTTTCCTATACTGTTTGGTTGTGAAAAATCTATATCCATTGATGAGGTTATTTCAGTTTTAAGTGTGTTATTGTTAGCTTCAATTGTTAGAAAAATTGGTTCATCAATATCTTGTAAGCTTGAGTTTAAGAAAAAACCAATATCTTCAAGTTCGTATGAACCAACTGGAATGGTAATAATATGATTTCCTATATGAAACAAATTGTTGTGAACATCTACATTGGGTATGGAATTGAATGTTACAAAATCAATAAGTCCACAAACATATTTTGTAGGGAGTTCAATTGGAGGAAAATATTCTCCAACCAGAGTTGAAGTGTTTCCGCTTAAAGATATTGTTATTGACATTTCGAGTATTCAGAATGAACTGATGTTTGATGATTATTTTACCTGATTTAAGTGTTAAATAATAAATCCAAAAAAAGAAAAAATGTCTTTTATAATTTTATGTTTTCTTTATTAATATTTGATTTAATAAACTTTCTTAAGAGTATTACATTTTTTTGAGCACATATACAATATTTTCTATGATAACAACAAACATTTACAGATTCATCATTTTGATATAATGTTTTTAAATTTGGACAATTTAAATCATCCAGGTTATAAAAATAAATTTTATCCTTAAAAATATTTTGAATCCACTTAATTTTTTCTAATCCTTTAGCATAATAAATATAATTTTTATCTTTAACTTGCGCAATATAATATTCCACAATATTTGTTAAGGATGAATCGCCATCTTTCCATTTTAATCCATGATGATGATTATAAAGCCAATTAATTGAATATTTTTCTTTTGTTGTCAACGATGAATATGGAAAAGGTGGTTTAATAATAAATGTTTGAACTTGTGAGTCGTCAATTGAAATACTCAGTTCTTTTACAATGAATTTATTGTTGAGATAAAAACCTTGTACGTCTACAACTAATATTCTCTCCTCCGACATTGTTTAGTACTAATCAAGTCACAACGACGACTGTAGAACTGTTTATAAAGTCTATGTTTTTAAATTATTATAAAAATTCATTATATATAATGCTTGATCCCAACTGTTATCGATAAGGGAACATTTACAGGTATCAGGTCCACAAGTTGTTTCATCGTTGGACCACACACAATTATTATAATGATATCCAAATTTTGATTTACTTTTCTTATAAAATGCATTATCATCGAATTGAGCTTTTAATTTCTTCAAAATAATCTCATATTCATACCACAAAAACCTTTCTTCATTCAAGAAGTCATGTACAATTTTCGAATAAAACTGATTATTCATTATTTTTTCTTATTTTTTTATATTAAATAAATCTTCTTAACACATCAACAACAAAGTTTATATTAAGTGGTAGTAGTAAATGTATTTCATCATATTAGTTAATTTATGATATTTCCATATCCAAATCATGTGTATAATCTTGAATGTTGATTAATGTCATATCGGATCGGTATGTAGTATCATCCTCAGAAACCGTCTCAATTTCACCATTACTTAAAATTCTCTCGTATTCAACTTGACGGTATTCGAAACATGAAATATTTAATCGACGTTTCAAGTAATTGCTGTTATATGTACAACGGATTCTCAATTTTATATTATCTTTGTATTGAAGTTGAAAATGTCTATAAAATGGAGCCGAACTTTCAATTATTCCTGCAATATTTTTTTCTTTTTTTACTAAATCTTGCCTAAATGCTTCAATAGCTTGTTCAACAGTAAAAGATTGATTTATAGGTGGTGGTGGTGGGGAGTCTTCTTGTTCTTCGTTTGATTCATATTCTGCTTTTGTTGTTGTTGTTGTTGTTGACTCGATGTTTTTATTTAAATCATTACTATACTTTAAAAGTTTGAAATTTAGTTGTATGCTCACAGTATCATTATTCGGTAATTTTATTGCAAATTCTGTATTTTTAAGTTCATTTTCACTCAAATCAATAGGTAATGAAGCTGAAAACACTTGTATGATATAGATATATGAAAACAATATGATAAAAATATTTTTCATTTTAGTTTTTCTTTTTAATATATATGTTCTTAGGTTAGCGATATATTTTTGAATGAGATGATAAGAATTGTTTCTCATATTTATATACTAATTTAATAATCTTCATATTGAAATGAGTCATCATCACCACCGCTAGCACCACCAGCTGCTTTCTTAACTATACTATTATTAACCATTTTTTGAGGGAGGAGGAGGAGGAGAGGTTTTTGTTGATTTTTATTCAATGAATGGATACCAGTCTTACCATTATAAGATTTAGTTGCATATTCATCTATTTCACTATACGCGCATGATGGTTTATATGAGTGTACATTTATATCTTTAAAACCACCTTCATAGACTGTTCCGACTAGTGATATCATACCACCAATAACCTCAATTTTTATATGTTGATTGTGACTAAATTGAAATATTGGAATATTTGTTGGCATTTGTTGTCCTCTATTAAGAGAAAAAATTTGCGTTCTAGTCCCTCCTTCTGCAGTTAGAAACACCTGCATTATAATATCCAAAACTATTGCATTTATTATTTGAAAAGTTTTCCACTGTGCATGACAAGTACAATATTTATCACCAGTTTTTAAAAATTGACCCCAATACATATTTATCAAAGTTTTAATTTAACTGAATCTCTTTTTATATATGCATATATATATATATATATATATATATATATATATATATATATATATATATATATCTATATATATATATATGTATATGTATGCATACACGTATACTTAACCGCAACTGATAAGAAGTTATTGAAATATCTAAAAACGTCTTATACTATCAATTATTGAATATAAAGAATCAGTTTGAAAGTTCGTCTTACGGTGAAAAGTTGAAAGCAAAAAAAAATGAGGGCAAGCTTAAGAAAATTGTTTCAAAGTCCTAATATTTCATACTTACCTTTAAAGAATATGGAAGAAAATACTATATATGAAATCAACAAGATAGATCGAGTAGATACAAAATATGGTGAAAGTATAAGATGTGATCTAAATAACGAATATTACATTTATTTACCTAAACGATTTCTGATTATTACTAAAAATCAGATGGATTATCTAAACACAACTCCACACATTTTAAAGAAAGTTAAAGAAGTGAAGGGATCATATACTCTAGTCCTTAAAAAGAAGAAGCAATTTGTATTCTACAACAACTTGTATAACAGCACTGAAGAAGACGATGATGATGATGATGATGATGATGAAATAGAAAACACATTTTAAACAATCCACGAAACAGAAACCTTTTAAAATTAAAATCATATATATCAACAAAACTCTGCATACATTAAAATTTCTTTCACATTTGATTAAATAGAAACTTTATAAAAACGGAAAAACCGCAACAGAAACTTTTTTACAATTAAAACGCACAACATTAAAATTGCAACCACATTTTTTTTTTCCTGTTTAGAAACAAAATTATATTTCAGAATTTTGTATTTTTAAATAAACCTCGAAATAGAAACTTTTTTTAAATTATGAAAACATATATATCAATAAAAAAAAAAAACCCTACAACATCTAAAATTTCTCACGTATTTGATAAATTTGGGACCTTATAAAATGAAAAACCGCAACGGAAGCTTTTTAAAATTAAAACACACAACATTAAAATTGAAACCACATTTTTTCCTGTTTAGAAACAAAATTATATTTCTGAATTTTGTATAAAAACCTCCACCAATTTTACTTTAAGTATCATTCAAGTTAAGTAAATCATCAAAAATGGAATCACATTTAAAAAAAATTTTTAAAAAATCACAAAATAAAACCATTCTCCCTATAAAGGAGATGGTTTTTGATCATAATTATAAAATAATAAAGATGGAGCGTGTTCAGACACGCTTTGGAATGAAAATTCGGTGTCTGGTAGAGGGAACTCATTATATATACCTCCCGAGTATATTTATTGAGACGATAGACGATGATGCTATTTCAGAAGTTAATGTTAATACATACTACATTTCCAAAATAAAGAAAGGAAGCAGTGGGTTATACTATGAATTAACCATTATTGCGGAAACATCAGGTAATTTCTGGTAAAATAATTTTTATTTTTATTTTTTGATTATTAAATATAATAATAATTGATTATTTTCGTTTAAGCTCAAGATACACCAGAGAAATAAATTGAGTATTGAAGACAAAAAAAACAACAACAGCAACCACCGAAACAATGTGTGCCAGATCCCTTTGAAGTATCCAGATTTTATAATTTTTTTATTTTCTTTTTTTAGTATAACATATTTACTTAAATAAAAATGTTAATGCAATTTTAATTTAACTATTTGTTTGTTTGTTCATTTTTATTATTTATACACTTAACCACAACTTTTTATCAAAGTTTTAAAAATAACATCCACCACGACTTCACTTTAAGCAAAACCGAACACGCTGTCGTCTCATAACATAAAATATCATGGGGTCGAATTTAACCCCATCGACCGTTAAAGGGTTAAGGTATGCACATTTTTTTTTTTTTTTTTTTTTTTTTTTTTTTCCTTTGCACGGTGGTAACACTGACCAACACCCGACCCACATCCACTAAATTTCATGGGTGGTAACACTGGTCGGCATGAGCCAACATTTTGTATGGAAAAAGTGGTCCAGAGGGAACGTAAACATACTACTAGCTAGTACTAGCTGGGCCCGGCAAAAGTTGTCTTAACCCCACAATTAAGAATTCGCATTGTGTTGAGTTGATACATGAAGAAATGCAGCGCATTGTGGCAATTAAATGCAATAGGAAATGTTAAGGTATGCTTGAATATTTATTTCTATTTTAATTTGTAATATATGTATCTGTTTAAGGTTTAACAAATTGCAAGGAAAAATTGTTGATGTGGTGAAAACGCTATTGCATCGTCGTTTACCAGCCACCAATTTCATTGTTGAGAATTTGGGAGCCATTGAATTGGGCTTTGTATATAAATATTACACATCCAGATTTTCATAAACATGTCTAGTCAACTAAAAGCTGACATGATGGAACGAGCAAATACTCTTTGCCTCAAGTAATGCAGAACGTTTGATAAAATCTTATTTCTATATTGTGCGAAAATCCGTGCAAGATTCTGTATCAAAGACTATCATGCATTATAGGCGAGACACATTGGTAGAAATATTTGGTATTAGATAAAATTTTTTTAAAATCATCAATAAACTGATGCAATTAATCATTTTGCAAGAGTTAATTGAGAATGCATAGGTTAAGAAGGAGATCCAATTGGTTCCATTGCGATAAGTATTCATACAATATAATTCTTTTTACTTTAAAATATATTTTTTAAACATAAAGAACGATATAATTTGTTTCACTTTAAATGTAAACAAACATTAGATAGAAGAAGAGATTTTGACAGTTGGGGTTTAAGCGTCTTCGAACACCTGATAATCATCAGGACTGTTAGGGTCACCTGTTATGAATTCGCCTTGCATATGTCTACATTTAAATTTTTACGAACTTTTTCTTCCTTTAATTCTAGCATTGTTTTACTCACTTTCTTCTGTTAGTTTGCTTTACCAATTAAAATAAGAAGAAACAATAAGGTATAGTGTTCTATTTCTTTCAAATTTGTTGTGCTTTGAAAGATTCTCAGTGTAGCCTAAAAAAGATTTTTATTTAATAACGACCAAATTAAAATTTACTTACCTGTACATATGTATGTATGTATGTATATGTATGTCTAAAAGCTACCGGCCTGTTCCACAATATCACCAGAAATCGTGGGACAGGTCGTACTAGTATAATTACTAGAATAGCAAGAACTAGTGCAAAAAGATTTAACGTTGTGTAAAATTACTAGTGCTGATGAGTTTAAAACTATCCCCTTGTCGCGCTTTTTTAAAAAAAATTTACTTAATGTTGCGCTAAACGTATAGTTTTTCAGTTTAGCCCTTTTTAGTCCTTTTTTCAAAAATTTTTACGCTTTTTGAGTCTCAAAAGTTGGCATCACTGGTGGTAATAGTTGGTCTTCTGATAACCATAATTGTTCTCTGCCGACAATAAGGGAAAATATAAGTAAAATTCTCACAAAGCGGGTTGAATAGGGCAATTGTTAGAAATACGATGGTTAGGAAAAGATTTCCCACTGAAGAATCTACTCCCGACATCTAAGTTAGACGACCATTACGTTTTATTGGGCCTTCATACCTAGACCATTAAAATTTTTTTTCCACAGATTTACAATTCTAAAACAGACTACACTTCCCTTTAAATTATTTATATGTATTATAAAAATAAATAAAAGTTTTTGTGTATTAACCGAATTTTTTTTCTTCTTTCATAGCACCCATAACTTCCGACCATAGAATACTAACAACAACTTTGTACCTCTTTGTACTTTAGATCGAAGACAACAGAAAAACTATAGAAACTATAATATAACAAAGATTTCTGCTGAGAATATTAATATAGGAGCAGTTGTATTAAATTTTGAAGGCCTAGAGTTTCCATTCCCATTGAAGCAGCTTAAACAATTCGAACGTCAAAATAATATGAGCATCAACGTATTTGGTCACAATGGAACATCGCTTATAGGACCATTCTATATAACAAAAGGAGAACAACATGTTCATATTAATCTGTTATTGCTCCAGTCCAATGAAAACTTCCACTATGTGCTCATCAAGAATATATCAAATTAAGTTTAATTTTTGCATTTATGCAAAATGTGTTTTAATCTCTATTTAAAAAGTTACTTCTTACTGTTATATTTATTTATTTCTTATTTGTATTTTCTATATTTTCTTCAGACTTCTTCGTTCCAACATTACATATCATGATCATTAGATACATATGTGCAACACCTGCCTATTTTATACACATGATGATTATGTGTATAATCACCATAAAAATGTTTGTGGGAAAAAAGTCATCAGAATGCCCGAAGATGAATCTATCATCAAGTTTGAAAACTACCACAAACAGTTAGATGTACCATTAGTAATCTACGCAGACTTCGAATCTATTTTGGAAAAAGTTGATGATCCTGTAAGTAAAAGCACTACGAATGTACAGAAACATCATGCTTGAGCATTCGCTTATTTTATTAATTGTAGCTTTAAGAGAAAATAATTTATATAGACATTATTTTGGTGAAGATTCGGCGAACATATTTATAAAAAAAATAGTTGAAGATTGTACAGATATTTATCTAAATTATTTACTTAAAGTTAAGAAAATGTTCATGACCCCAATAGAAATAGCTCAATATAATAATGCACAAAATTGTCATATATGTAAGAAAATATTAAATAATGATACAAGTTAGATATCATTGTCATCTTACGGGTAATTATCGTGGGGCAGCTCATAGCGACTGTAATTTGAGTTATAAAACACCTCATTTTATACCGGTTATCTTGAATAATCTTACTGCATACGATATGCACTTATTTTTCAAAGAACTTTCTACTATAAAATATTCCACAATAAAAGTGATTCCCCAGAACGCAGAGCGTTATATTTCTCTTTCAATTTTCATCAGATTAGATGAAAAACATGGACTCGAAATAAGATTTATAGACTCGTTTAAATTTATGGCTTCAAGTTTAGATACGTTAGCGAAAAATCTTGATAGCAATGATTTTAATACTATTCGATCATGTTTCGTTGATGAAGCTCATTTCAAGCTGATTAGAAGAGAGGGTGTATTTCCGTACTCTTACAGGGATTCCATGACTAAGTTTAAGGAAATTCAACTCCCTAGTAGAGAAGAGTTCTTCAATATTCTAACGAATGAAGACTGTGATGTAGTCGAGTATGAAAATGCGCAAAAAATATGGAGAGAGTTTAACTGTAAAACCCTTCTTGACTATACTGAACTCTATTTAAAGACAGATGTTCTTCTTTTAACCGACGTGTTTGAAAATTTTAGGAAAATTTGTAAAGATATATACAATTAGGACCCCTGCCACTATTATACAGCACCAGGCTTATCTTGGGATGCAATGTTGAAAACCACAGAAGTTTCACTCGAACTGTTCACTGATTCCGAAATGTATATGTTTATGCAAAACGGAATAAGAGGTGGACTAGTTCAATGCTCGCAAAGATATTCGAAGGCGAATAATAAGTATTTTGAAGATTTTGATGCATCAAAACCATCGGAATTTCTTGTCTATTTAGACGCCAACAATTTGTATGGTTGGGCGATGTTGGAATATCTTCCTTGCGGTGAATTTGAGTGGGTATGTGATACTGATTTTGATGTTTAAAAAATTTCTGATACTGCAGAGTATGGGTACATTTTGGAAGTGGATATAGATTATCCTGATTCAGCGCATGATCTACATAATGATTTGCCATTTTGTCCTCAAAATAAGCCCGTGGGGGGATCCAAAATCAAAAAATTAGTTGCAGACTTACACTCAAAAACAAATTACACCATACACTATAGAGTTTTAAAACAAGCATTTCAAATGGCCTCATCTTAAAACAAATCCATAGAATACTCGGATTTAAGCAATCCCCTTGGCTTAAAAAATACATTGACTTAAACACATTTTATAGGACAAAAGCTAAAAATAATTTTGAAAAAGATTTCTTCAAACTTTTAAACAATGCTGTTTACGGGAAGACAATGGAAAACATTGAAAAACGTAGGGACATTAGAATTACTTCTTCTTGGGAAACAACAAACAGGAATCATTTAGGTCTCACAGCATTAATTGCGAAACCAAATTTTAAGCAGTTAACAAAATTTTCTGACGATATGTATGCGGTAGAGTTAGAAAAAATGGAACCACTATATGATAAACCTATATATGTTGGTTTCACAGCACTGGAGTTATCCAAGTGGAGAATGTATGACTTCCATTATGGCTTCATGAAGCCTAAATTTACAGAGAACATTTCTCTCAACTATATGGATACTGACTCATTTATTTATTCAATTAAAACTGATGATTTTTACGATGACATCCGTAATGATATTAGTTTGAATTTTGATACTTCAGAATATCCTATAGATTACCAATTTCGTTTGCCGCTACTCAATAAGAAGGTTTTGGGAATAATGAAAGATGAAAACAACGGGAATATAATGACAAAGTGTGTTGGTTTAAGAGCAAAAATGTATTCTCTGTCAACTCTTCGCTCGGAAGCTGTTAAAAAATCTAAAGGGGTCAAAAAGTCTGTAATTTAAAAGTTGTCCATTAATGATTACAAAAGTTGCTTATTTGAATCCAAAATTATCTCGGATGGAATGTTTTTGTTTAGATCGAAAACACATCAACTATATACCCAAAAACTACATAAAATAGCACTTAGCTTTTCTGATGATAAAAGAAATAATTTTTTTTTTCATATATATATTTATTTATTGTATCTTCAAAAATGAACTAACAATAAGTAATCAAATCTTAAATCTAAATATAATTATTAGGCCAGACCAGTATCGGACATAAATTTAGTGATAGTTATAAATAATACATAAGTAGTGATAATCAAAAAGGAAAAATAAAGAAGTCAGTCTCATCTGGAGTGTTGCGTATAAGAGCCCTTGTGTCCCTCTTTTTTTAGGCGGATATGTCCAGTAAAGCTCAAAATATTACGGGCAAGCGGATTAGGATGTGACTCGAGTTTTGTTTAATATTTGCCTGCGTATTTTTCAATTTCTTCACTCACTAGTGGCATATTTAAATCACGATGTATATTTCAAATTTTAATGTACCATGGAGCCGATGTTATCAAACGTAAAATTTTGTTTTGCCTACGTTCGATTTTCTCAATATTTGAAGCTGAAGCAGTGGGCCCATAGCTGAATTCCATAGCACCATATTGGCTTCAAAAGCGACTTGTATATCAAAGTTTCCAGTCCAGGCTGAGTGTTGAATTTCTGCCAATTAACCAATATATTTGAGTTAATTTAAGTTTCATTTGGGTTAGCTTAGAGTCAATATGGTATTTCCATGTAAGCTTCGATCAAGGTGTATGCCAAGGTATTTCACATGAGAATGTTGAGGAATATTTTGATTGTTGATTCGAATGAGGGAACAGGTATCTTTTCTAGGGTAAACGTTATATGAACACACTTTGGTTCATTTACTTTAATTCTCCATAAGATCAACCATATTTCAAGCTGAGTTTGCTCAATAGGGCTATGCTGACTTCTAAAGCCAAATTGATGGTCCTGGATGCACCCACTATCAGCTAAAATTGTGGACAATTTAGTCATGAGCAGCTAATCGAAAAGCTTTGAAATTGTTGATAGTAAGCTATAGGCCTATATGACTCAGTCTTGGTAAGATCTTTGCCTGGCTTTGGAATCATTTTAATCTTGGCAAGTTTCCAGTTATGTGGAAAATACTGCATTCGTAAAATTGCATTTAAAATAAATAGCAAGATTCTTATTGCACTATGAGGCAAGTTCATCAGCATCTTGTTACTAATTGCCATCAATACCTGGAGCTTTCTCGGGTCGAGTTCAGCAACTATTTTTTGTAGTTCACGCATCTTAAACCTTAAGGGACGAGGGGGTAGAGATACTACACTCGGTAATCCGGCAGCACCCGTACATGACTTTGCGGAGTGATACAGATTTTAAATGCTCAGAAAATAAGTTACCTTTCTCACTATCGCTTCTTGCCCAGCCTCCGGTTGAAGTACGCAGTGGTGATTTGAGATCAACGGTGTCTTTTAAGATTTCTAGTAGCACGCCATAAAGAGTAATTAGATGTTTGACGTTACATCAAGACCTTCTAAATACTTTTCCAGTAATGCAGTCTTTTCCGACGATAGGCAGCTCTTTGAGTCGTTTAGTACATTCTTTAAGTCTGACTTTATTTAGGGGTGATCGGTGTTGTTGCCATTCTCTTCTAGCTCTCCTTTTTTCACATACAAGACGTTCAATTTCCGTAGAATAAATTCTATTAAAGCCAGTCTGCGGATAGGAAGTAGTGGCATGTTCAGCAGCCTGTTTAATATATTCGTTTAAGATTGGCAATATTAAATTCAATATCATCAGGTGATCTTAGCTGAATGTTTTCTACGCAGTGACTACTAATATATTTTTTGAATCCTAGCCAGTTGACCCTATTAATCGTTTTCGCATATGAGTTAGTTAAATCACTCCTTAGTGGGTTGAAAATTGTAACTATTGTGGGAGAGTGATCGGAGGAGGCCGATCTACAGAGCCCTCTACGTGAATTAAGTCCCTATGGATATTTTCGTGACGCCAAAATCTATAACATCTGGAATTTTTCTTACGTCAGTAGGCCTAGTAAGTAGGCTCCCCACTCGAAATGACATCTAAGCCCATTTTTGAAATTGTATTAAACAACGCTCTACCTCTAGGTGTAACAAGACGCGAGCCCCAGTACGTATGTTTTGCATTGTAGTCACCAGCTGCCACGAAACAAGATCCAAGCGATTTGTAGAACTTCTCATACTGAGCTTCGGTAACTGAAAATCTGGGAGGTGAGTAAATTGATGATATCACGAAGTTCGCACAAAAATTTTCTACGAAAATATTCGTAGCTTGCATATATTCTTCACTAACGTTCTCAAGGATATAGTGCTTGAGTCTTGACTTAATTAGAATTGCTGATCCACCGCATGCTCTCCCTCTCGGGTCCTTTGAATCATATAGAGTGTAACCATTTATTTTAAAGCAGCTTCTCGAAGTCAAGTGAGTCTCAGAGACCATCATTATATCAATATTTTTTTCCGTGAGGAAGTGCTCAAGTTCATTTTGATGTTGGCGAATGCCGTTTGCGTTCCAGAAACATAGTTTTAACGTGTTCATGGTTTGTTGACTAATGCTTGAAGCAGAGTATTCTGCATTCTCAGCATTTCTTGCATCATGCTAGTCATATTTGTTGTAAAGTTGTTTATAGTTAGCACCAGATTCTCAATAGTAGCTTCAAGACGACTAAAGTTAAAGCTAGAGTTTGCATTCGTTGAATTATTTGGCGGTGGAACATTTTGTGTGGGAATAGAAGTAGTCTTAGCAGCATCGGCATACGATACACGTGAAGTAACTAGTTGGCTAGTTTGAGGAAGAGTGGCGGAGTAAGCATTTGCTGATTGAACTGGAGCTAATTTAGATTTTTGACCCATAGCCTGTTTAACCAAAGAATATACAGGGCATCCTCTGTAGTTAGCGGTGTGATTACCTCCACAATTACTGCATTTTTTTCTGCTTGTACTTTTGGCTTGGTACAGTACCATGCAATTCACCGCAGATAACACAATTTGTAGGTAATTTGCAGTAAGTTTTTGTGTGGCCATATTCTTGGCAATTATGGCACTGTACGGGACCTGAACGCTTACGTGGCTCTTCAACTGTGATTTTTCGGTGTAAAAGGTATTTTAGACTATAAAGTGGGTGCGTCTCGTTTTTTTCAACTTTATATCATCAGAGTTCTCGTTGTACCTTCATAGTGAACAGACGTATTAGCGGAATTTTTTTTACATACATGCTAAACAAAAAAAAAACATACAAAAAAATATTTGTAGTACATAATATTCGTTGTACATTAACTTTGATAAACAAGCTTTTTTTGCTTTGCTAATATTTTTTTTTACATAGACAGTAATAACTAAAACAAAAAAACAAACAAAAAACAACCGTAAACAAAATAACTCAAAGTGCCCTTGAGGAATATACTTACAAAGTGCCCTTGAAGAATATTCTATATGAGTACTTCAAAAACAAATAATTGTGAAGTGAGTTATAACGGTAGAAATGCCTATCTTACTGTGAGCTCTGATGATCTCAATGATAACAATAAAAATAAAAAATCTGATAATAGACTTACTGTGAGTTCTGATGATCTTAATTTAAATAAAATAAATAAACAACCTAATGATAGACTTTTTTTAACGGCTAAGCCAATTTTTCGTCAGCGATCAACTTCGCTTTGTCCTTTGTTAACATTACAGTTGCCTACTACTTCGTCATTTAAATCAGCGATATCATCCGATTCATCACTTACCCAATTAGTCACTGTAAATAAGAGTAGCCCAAAGCCCAAGGTCCAAGTCGGAATGGACCGATATATTATTGTGGGAAAGCGCGGGCGAAGCCCAAAGTCTACTAAAATTGCATCTGCTTCAAAGGTATCTAGGGATAACAGCGCATCCTCCACTAATCGTTTTCAAATATTGCAAGATGACAACGACACACCTGATATATCCGCGAACAAAACCTCCAAGCCGCCACCAATCTATTTGAGACAAAAAAATTCAAACGCTCTTATTAAGAAATTTATTTCGGTCATTGGAGAGAAAAAATTTCACATTGTTCCAATAAAACGTGGCAATATCGATGAAACGAAAATTCAAATTTATGACGAAACAGATTTCCGCAAAATGGTTTCTGAATTTGAAAAAAATAAAACAATTTTCTACACATACCAGCTCAAGAGTGCTAAAGGACTGCAGATCGTATTGAAGGGCATAGATTCTTATGTTGTTCCCGAAGAAATAAAAGATGTACTCGTCCTCCAGGGATTCAAGGTAAAAATGTTTCCAATATAATAAATAGGGAGAAGAACCCCCAGCCTCTATTTTGCGTTGAACTTGAGCCGAATGATATAAAATTGAGAAAAAATGAGACGCACCCAATTTATAATTTAAAATATCTTTTATACCGAAAAATAACAGTTGAAGAACCACACAAGCGTTCTGGACCCGTACAGGTCCATAAGTGTCAAGAATATGGCCACACAAAAACTTATTGCAAATTACCTACAGTTTGTGTTATTTGCGGTGAATTGCACGGTACTGCTAGTTGTACTAAACCAAAAGATCAAGCAGAAAAAAAATGCAGTAATTAAGGAGGTATTCACACCGCTAACTATAGAGGATGTCCTGTATATTCTTTCGTTAAAGGACTATGGGGCAAAAACCTAAAGTAGCTCCAGCGCAAACATCAAACACTTACTCCGCCACTCTTGCCCTAGTGAGCTAACCAGGTAATTCACGTGTATCGTATGCCGATGCTGCTAAGACAAGCTCTATTCCCACACAAAATTTTTCACGGCCAAATACTTCAACAAATACAAACTCAGGCTTTAATTTTAATCGCCTTGAAGCTACTATTGAAAATCTGGTGCAAACTATAAACAATTTTACAACAAGTATGACTAGCATGATGCAAGAAATGCTGCGAATGCAGAATACTCTTCTTCAAGCATTAGTCAACAAACCATGAACACGTTAAAAATATGTTTCTGGAACGCAAACGGCATTCGCCAACACAAAAATGAACTTGAGCACTTCCTCACGGAAAAAAAAATATTGATATAATGTTGGTCTCTGAGACTCATTTGACTTCGAGAAGCCTTTTTAAAATTTATGGCTACACCTTATATGATTCAAAGGACCCGAAGAAAGAGCATGCGGTGGATCAACAATTTTAATAAAGTCAAGACTCAAGCATTATATTATTGACAACATTTGTGAAGAACATTTACAAGCAACGAATATTTGTGTCGAAAATTTTTGCACTAATTTTGTCATATCATCAATTTACTCTCCTCCTAGATTCGCAATTACTGAAGATCAATACAAGGATTTTTACAAATCTCTGGGCCCTTGTTTCGTAGCAGCTGGCGACTATAATGCTAAACACACGTTCTGGGGTTCGTGTCTTATTACACCCAGAGGTCGAGCGTTGTTCAATACAATTTTCCAAAATAGGCTTGGATGTCATTTCGAGCGGGGAGCCCATTTATTGGCCTGCCGACATGCACAAAATTCCGGATGTAATAGATTTTGGCGTTATGAAAAATATCTCTAGCGATTTAATTCAAATTGAAGCTTCTCTAGATCTCTCGTCCGATCACTCTCCCACTATCGTTACAATTTGTAGCCCATTAAGAAGTGACTTACCTCACCCATATGCGAATTTGATAAATCGTGTTAATTGGCTGCGATTTAAAAAATATCTTAGTAGTCATTACACGGAAAATATTAGGCTAAGAACACACGATGATATTGAATCTAACATTGCCCACCTTAATGAAAATATTAAACAGGCTGCTGAACATGCCACTACCACCCATCCTCAGACTAGGGTAAATAGAATTTATTCTACGGATATTGAACGTCTCGTAAGTGAAAAAAGAAGGGCTAGAAGAGAATGGCAACAGCACAGATCACCTCAACTTAAAATCAGATTTAAAGAGTGTACTAAACGACTCCAAGAGTTGCTTGCATTTGAAAAAACTGCATCTCTTAAAAATTATTTGGAAGGTCTTGATGTCACACCAGCATCTAATTACTCTTTGTGGCGCGCTGCTAGAAAGCTTAAAACACCAGTTGAGTTTAAACCACCTCTGCGCACATCTACAGGAGGTTGGACAAGAAGCGATACTGAAAGAGGTAAAATATTTGGTGAGCATTTAAAATCCGTATTCACCCCAAACACATGTTCTGGTGCTGTTCATTTGCCAAATGTAGTTGCGCTACCCCCTCGACCAACAAAATTTAAGACGCGTGATATACAAAAAATAATTGCAGAACTTAACCCGAAAAAAGCTCCGGGTATTGATGGAATTAGTAACCAGATGCTGATGAAGTTGCCTCGTATAGCTATTAGAATCCTGTTATTCATTTTTAATGCCATTTTACGACTGGAGTATTATCCAAACAGCTGGAAGCTTGCCAAGGTTAAAATGATTCCAAAGCCGGGCAAAGATCTTGCCAAAGCTGAGTCATATATAGGCCAATAAGTTTACTGTCAACAATGTCAAAGCTTTTCGAAAAACTGCTCATGACAAAATTGTCCCCAATTTTAGTTAGTAGTGCGTGCATACCGGATCATCAATTTGGTTTTAGAAGTCAGCATAGCTCCATTGAACAAACTCATAGATTGGTTCAATTTATAAGAAAAACTTTTGAAGAAAAAAGTATTGCTCTGCGCTATTCATTGACGTTTCTCAGGCATTTGATAAAGTGTGGCATGAAGGCCTAATTTTAAAATTAAAGTCTTACCTACCAATCAGTTCTCGTTGTACCTTCATAGTGAACAGACGTAATAGCGGAATTTTTCTTACATACAAACAAAACAAAAAAAAATCATACAAAAAATATTCGTAGTACATATTAACTTTGATAAATAAGCTTTTTTTTTTGCTTTGCTAATATTTTTTTACATATAGAAATAACAAAATCAAAAAAGAACCGTAAACAAAAAAGCATACAAAGTACCCTTGAGGAATACTCTTTATGAGTACCCCAAAGGAAAAAAATAGTGAAGTGAGTTCTAACGGCAGAAATGCCTATTTTACTGTGAGTTTTGATGCTCATAATGATAACAATAAAAATAAAAAATCTGATAATAGACTTGCTGTGAGCTCTGAAGCTCTTAATAAAAACCAAAAATCTGATAATAGACTTTATCTAACGGCAAAACCACAGTTTCGTCAGCGATCAACTTCGCTTTGTCCAATGCCATCTAGTGAATCGTTGACATTATTGCCTAGTACTTCTAAATTTAACTCAGCGATATCATCCGCTTCGGGCTCGTTGTCATCACTTAAACAAGTTGTCACTGAAGATAAGAGCACCCCAAAGCCCAAGGCCCAAGTCGGAATGGACAGATACATTACAATTTTAAAGCGCGGGCGCAGCCCAAATTCTACTAAAATTGCATCTGTTCCAAAGATGTCCAGGGATAACAGCGCATCCTCTACTAATCGGCAAAACCGTTTTAAAATATTGCAAGATGATAATGAAAAACCCGCTGAATCTGCGAATAAAACCTCCAAGCCGCCACCAATCTATTTAAGAGAAAAAAACTCAAACGCTCTAATTAAAAAATTAATTTCGGTCATTGGTGAGAATAAATTTCACATTGTTCCAATAAGACGTGGTAATATTGATGAAACGAAAATTCAAATTTATGAAGAAAAAGATTTTCGCACAATGGTTTCTGAACTTGAAAAAAGTAAAACAAATTTCTACACATATCAGCTCAAGAGTGCTAAAGGTATGCAGATTGTGTTGAAGGGCATAGATTCCTATGTTGCTCCCGAAGAAGTAAAAGTTGCTCTCGTCCTCCAGGGCTTTAAAGTAAAAAATGTATCGAACATAATAAATAGGGAAAAGATCCCTCAACCTCTATTTCGCGTTGAACTTGAGCCAAATGATATAAAATTGAAAAAGAGTGAGACCCATCCAATATATAATTTAAGATATCTCTTATATCGAAAAATAACCGTTGAAGAACCACACAAGCGTTCAGGACCCGTACAGTGCCATAATTGTCAAGAATATGTCCATACTAAAACTTACTGCAAATTACCTACTGTTTGTGTCGTGTGCGGCGAGTTGCACGGCACTGCTAGTTGCAATAAACCGAAAGATCAAAGTAACAAAAAATGCAGTAATTGTGGAGAAAATCACACTGCTAACTACAGAGGTTGTCGTGTGTACTCTTTGGTAAAGAAGACTACGGTGCAAAAACCTAAATTAGCTCCAGCTCAATCAGCAAACGTTTACTCTGCCACTTTTCAGCAAATGAGCCAACCAGTTACTTCCCGTGTATCGTATGCAGATGCTGCTAAGGCTAGTTCTATTCCAACACAAAATGTTTCACCGCAAAATAATTCTACAAATACACACTCAAACTTTAATTATAATCGCCTTGAAGCCACTATTGAAAATCTTGTGCAAACTATAAACAATTTTACAACAAATATGACTAGCATGATGCAAGAAATGTTGCGAATGCAGAATACTCTGCTTCAAGCTTTAGTTAACAAACCATGAACACGTTAAAAATATGTTTCTGGAACGCAAACGGCATTCGCCAACATAAAAATGAACTTGAGCACTTCCTCACGGAAAAAAATATTGATATAATGTTGGTCTCTGAGACTCATTTGACTTCGAGAAGCCTTTTTAAAATTTATGGCTACACCTTATATGATTCAAAGGACCCGAGAGGAAGAGCATGCGGTGGATCAGCAATTTTAATAAAGTCAAGACTCAAGCATTATATTATTGATAACATTTGTGAAGAACATTTACAAGCAACGAATATTTGTATTGAAAATTTTTCCAATAATTTTGTCATATCATCAATTTACTCTCCTCCTAGATTCGCAATTACTGAGCATCAATACGAGGATTTTTACAAATCTCTGGGCCCTTGTTTCGTAGAAGCTGGCGACTATAATGCTAAACACACGTTCTGGGGTTCGCGTCTTATTACACCCAGAGGTCGAGCGTTGTTCAATACAATTTCCAAAATGGGCTTGGATGCCATTTCAAGTGGGGAGCCCACTTATTGGCCTACTGACATACATAAAATTCCGGATGTAATAGACTTTGGCGTTATGAAAAATATCTCTAGGGATTTAATTCAAATTGAAGCTTCTCTAGATCTCTCGTCCGATCACTCTCCCACGATCGTTACAATTTGTAGCCCATTAAGAAGTGATTTACCTCACCCATATGCCAATTTGATAAATCGTGTAAATTGGCTGCGATTCAAAAAATATCTTAGTAGTCATTGCACGGAAAACATTACACTAAGAACACCTGATGATGTTGAATCTAACATTGCCAATCTTAACGAAAATATTAAGCAGGCTGCTAAACATGCCACTACCTCCTATCCGCAGACTGGGTTTAATAGACTATATTCTACAGATATTGAACGTCTCGTATGTGAAAAAAGAAGAGCTAGAAGGGAATGACAACAGCACAGATCACCCCAGAATAAAATTAGATTTAAAGAGTGCACTAAACGACTCCAAGAGCTGCTTGCACATGAAAAAAGTGCATCTCTTAAAAACTATCTGGAAAATCTTGATGTCACACCAGCATCTGATTACTCTTTATGGCGTGCTGCTAGAAAGCTTAAAACACCCGTTGAGTTTAAACCACCTCTGCGCACATCTACCGGAGGTTGGGCAAGAAGCGATACTGAAAAAGGTAACATATTTGCTGCCCATTTAAAATACGTATTTACCCCAAACACATGTACTGGTGTAATTGATTTGCCAAATGTAGTCGCTCTACCCCCTCAACAAATAAAGTTTAAGACGCGTGATGTGCAAAAACTAATTTCTGAACTCAACCCAAAGAAAGCTCTGGGTTTTGATGGAATTAGTAACCAGATGCTAATAAAGTTGCCTCGTATTGCAATTAGAATACTGTTATTTATTTTTAACGCCATTTTACGATAATACATCCAAATAGCTGGAAGCTTGCCAAAGTTAAAATGATTCCAAAGCCGGGCAAAGACCTTACCAAGGCTGAGTCATACAGGCCAATAAGTCTCCTATCAACAATGTCAAAGCTTTTCGAAAAACTGCTCATGACAAAATTGTCCCCAATTCTAGTTAATAGTGGGTGCATACCGGACCATCAATTTGGTTTTAGAAGTCAGCATAGCACCATTGAACAAACTCATAGATTGGTCCAATTTATAAGAAGAACATTTGAAGAAAAGAAGTATTGTTCTGCGCTGTTTATCGACGTTTCTCAGGCATTTGATAAAGTGTGGCATGAAGGCCTAATTTTAAAATTAAAAACATACCTGCCAATAAACGTTGTAAGTCTTTTGAAAAGTTACATTACTGCCCGGAAGTTCACTGTTGTGGAAGGAGACTTTATGAGCATGCCTGAAACTATCTCATCCGGTGTGCCACAGGGGAGTATACTGGGGCCAGTTTTGTATTTGATTTATACTTGTGATATGCCTCTGAGCAGCAATATCCACACTTCCACATTTGCTGATGATACAGCCTGCCTTAGTATGCATGAAAATCCTTACGAGGCATCCCGATATCTTCAAGAACACATTACCCAGCTGGAACTATGGTTAAACTTATGGAAAATTAAGGTAAACGAACAAAAGTGTGTTCAAGTAACATATACATTACGAAGTGATACGTGTTTACCCATTCGGATTAACAATCAAGTTGTCCCTCAACATACTCATGTGAAATATCTTGGTATACACCTTGATCGACGGCTTACTTGGAAACACCACATTGACTCTAAGTTAACCCAAATGAAACTAAAATTAACTCAGGTACATTGGCTGATTGGTAGAAATTCAACCCTCAGTCTAGATTGCAAACTTTTGATATACAAGTCTATTTTGAAACCGATATGGTGCTACGGAATTCAACTATGGGGCACTGCTTCAGCTTCCAATGTCGAGAGAATCCAACGAAGGCAAAATAAAATTTTGCGATTAATAACATCGGCTCCATGGTATATAAAAAACTCAAATATACATCGTGATTTGAATATGCCACTAGTGGTTGAAGAAATTGCAAAATATTCAGGCAAATATTTAACAAAACTCGAGTCACATCCTAATCCGCTTGCTCGTAATATTTTGAACTTTACTGGATACGTCCGCCTAAAAAAGAGGGATACAAGTGCTCTTATACTCAACACTCCAGATGGGACTGCTTGAAAATACTTTTTATTTTATTTTATTTTTTCTTCCTTTTGATTATCACTACTTATGTATTATTTATAACTATCTCTAAATTTATGTCCGACAGTGGTCGGGCCTAATAATTATATTTTAGATTTAAGATTTGAATACTTATTGTTAGTTCATATTTGAAGATACAATAAATAAAAATATGTATTGAAAAAAAAAAAAAATATATATCATTCGGCTCCAGTTCAACACGAAATAGAGGCTGGGGAATCTTCTCTCTATTGATTATATTGGTAACATTTTTTACCTTAAATCCTTGTTCGATAAGTGCACTTTTTACTTCTTCGGGCTCAACATATGAATCTATGCCCTTTAATACTATTTGTAGGCCTTTAGCACTCTTAAGTTGATATGTGTAAAAATTTGTTTTATTTTTTTCAAACTCACTAACAATTTTTCGGAAATCTTTTTCATCATATATTTGGATTTTAGTTTCATCAATATTACCTCGTTTAATTGGAATGATGTGAAAAGTATTTTCACCAATGGTCGACAGTAGATTTTTTAGAAGTGCGTTAGAATTTTTTTCTCTCAGATAAATAGGTGGTGGCTTAAAAGACTTTTGCGATGATGCAGCGGGCTTGTCGTTTTTGTCTTGCAATAATGAAAAACGATTTTGACGATTGATAGAAGATGTGCTGTTACCCCTAGACATCTTTGGGGCGGATCCAATTTTAGTAGAATTTGGGCTTCGCCCGCGCTTTAAAATTGTAATGTATCTGCCCTTCCGACTTGGACCTTGGGTTATGGGCTGCTCTTATCTTCAGTCACAACTTGTTTAAGTGATGACCACGAGCCCGAAGCGGATGATATCGCTGAGTTAAATGTAGAAATACTAGGCAATAATGTCAACGATTCACTAGTTGGCATTGGACAAAGCGAAGTTGATCGCTGACGAAACTGTGGTTTTGCCGTCTATTATCAGATTTTTGATTTTTATTAAGAGCTTCAGAACTCACAGCAAGTCTATTATCAGATATTTTATTTTTATTGATATCATTATGAGCATCAAAACTCACTTACGGTTTTTTTTTGTTTTTGTTATTTCTATATGTAAAAATATTAGCAAAGCAAAAAAAAAAGCTTATTTATCAAAGTTAATATGTACTACGAATATTTTTTGTATGATTTTTTTTGTTTAGTTTGAATGTAAGAAAAATTCCGCTATTACGTCTGTTCACTATGAAGGTACAACGAGAACTCCGGAAAAAATATAAAAAATAAAAAGTATTTTCAGGAAGTCCTAAGTCCTAAGCCAATTTTTCGTCAGCGATCAACTTCGCTTTGTCCAATGTCAACTAGTGATTTGTTAACATTACAGTTGCCTACTACTTCGTCATTTAAATCAGCGATGTCATCCGATTCAGGCTCGTGTTCATCACTTACCCAAATTGTCAATATAAATAAGAGTAGCCCAAAACCCAAGGTCCAAGTCGGAATGGACCGATATATAATGGTGGGAAAGCGCGGGAGTTAAATATATAAAAACAAACACTAATACTTACATTAAGAATGACGCTATAGACGAATTTATTGCAAATATAATTACTAATAAATAAATAAAAATGTAATATTAAACCCATTTCCGATTTGTTTAAAGAAAATATTATTAAATTCATAAATCATAAATATTTTTCGGTCGCAATTCCAAGAATTGCAACCGTCCCAATTTAATATAGAAGAATTAACTTCATTACTAAATTAAAGCACTAAATGAAGAAAATGTAACAAAGTATATTTTTCGGTCGCAATTCTGAGAATTGCAACCGTCCCAATTTAACTAACTTTTCACCAATAAATTAATTTGCAATGGATATTGTCAAATAGCAATTATTGCATTTCCGTTCCCAAACGAAAATGCAATATTAACATTTTTTACTAACAAACAAAACCATAATTTTAGTCAATAAGAAAGACTTGTAATTAGGATAAGTCAGTCTTGTTCCTCCGGTTCGGTCGAGAAGTGATTAAATTTAAAGAAAAGAAATAAAATTAGTTTTCTTTTTTAAAAAATAAATCGGTTACACTAAAAACATAATTGGCGCAGTCGGTAGGATCCTTTTTTAAAGGATTCAGTGATTCGTAACCTTCAACAAAAACAATTCATTGGTGCAGTGAAAGCTTAGATATAAAAACTTCAAGCCAACACCATCAAAGTACAGTGAACATTTTTAACGTGAAAGTGAATCACCACAAAAAAGAAAGCAGTGAAAGCTTAGTTAAAATTTCAAGCCAACACCTTTAAAAGTGCAGTGAACATTTCTTGCGTAAAAGTGAACCACAGAAAGCAGTAAAAGCTGCTAAAATTTTCAAAATCAATCTAAAAGCTAGAAGACAACGAGAATTCGACCAAAAGAGAATGACGGAGGAACAGCCTCAAATTGCAACTGTAAATCTGATCGAGGAGCTGGCCAGAAAAGATGCCCAACTGGAACGCCTGAGGACAGCATTCATGGAACTGCAGCAACAACAACAGGTGCAACAACAACAATTCCAACAACAACAGTTTCAACAACAACAACCCCAACAACAACAATTTCAACCACAACAACACAATCAGCTCAAGAGAATTTATAAAAATGTAGCATATCTACCAACATTTACTGGTATAGGAGACATAACAATAAACTCCTTCTTTAGCAGCGTGGAGTATCTGCTATCCAACATAGAAGACGAGGAACTGAAGAGGGAAGCCACAAAGGCCATTTTCTACCGTAATATACAAGGAGAAGCAAAAAATGTAGTCATCAACATACAGCAACCAGACAACTGGCAGATAATAAAAAGGACTTTGAAGCTGAGATACCGCCCGAACTTGGAACCTCACCAAATCTATAGGAAAATTAATGAACTTCGAGTTAACACCGTAAGTGAATTAGCTGTAGAATTACAAAATCTTAAATATAAAAATGATGAATTAAGTGTATATTATCAAGATGATCAGTGTATAGATTTGTCCAACGTAGACAGTTTACTGGTTAATATAGCCAAAGAAATAACCCAAGGCATTCTATTAGACAAGATATACCCAGAAAGAGATCTAAGTACAATAATAGAAATAATGATGAAACGTAGATATGAAGATAGTTGTATTAGGCAGGAATTTAGAAAATTTCGCGGAAATTATCCCAGTACCTTTAAACAAGCAAATAAACATAATAGTTCAAACCCTAATTACAATAGAAATCAGATTTATCAGAACAAAGGACAGGGCAATTTTAATTTTAGATCCAATAATAATTACAATAATAATGAATATAATAATAGATATATGAATAATTCAGGACAATATAGGCAGAATAATAATGGAAGAATCAACAATTTCAATAAATATCCAAATTCAGGTAATTTCCAAAGGTTCACACAGGCAGGACACCCTGGTCCAAATTTTAACCAAAACAGTTGGAATCAACCCAGGCAAAGCCAAAATGAACCCATGGAAATAGACAATATTCAAATGAATAGGCAAATAAATAAAGCGAATTATAATGAAAACAATCAGGTAAATAATAAGAATCAAGAAACCGCCCAGTTAGGAAACCCTAGAGCAGAAGGCAGCCAATATCGCTTGCCGCAACCTAGGCAAGAACGAAACGGATTTTTTGAACATAATTGTGAAGAAATAAACTATGATCAATTGGCAGGACACTCGGAACCAGACCTGTGTCACAGTAACACAGCTCCATCCCGACAAAGCCAGGATCAGTTTTTTTTTAGAACGACATCAGACTACCTACCCATCATAACAATAACAATTAAAAATAAGAAATATAATGCACTAATAGACACCGGTGCAAATATAAGTTTAATTGATCAAGATATAAAAGGATTTGAGAAAATACTACTAAGAGAGCCATTAGAATTTAGTACGATAAATGGAAAAGATATAATTAGATTTGAAGTAATGACAGACGCACCTTTAGAATTTAATGTAGAGAAAAATGCGAAAATTAAATGGAAAATTACTAAATTAAAAGGAAGAAAATATGAGTTCATTATTGGGATTGATTTAATGAATTGTTTCAACACAATGGTGGATTTAGTAGAAGGACAAATATCTTTTAATAAAAAAAAAAACTAGTTTTATAATAAACCCGTATAAAAATGTAAAAGTTTGTACATTAGAAGCAACTAACTTTGATTGGAACAGAATACAATTAGACCACTTAAATAAAGAAGAATATGACGCAATAGTAAAGGTTTTGAATAATTTCAAAGGACTATTTTTTAAAGAAGGTGGTCAGTTAACTAGCACAATGGAGATCCTACACGAAATTAGAACGGTGACAGATGAACAGATAAATTCTAAACTATATCGGTACCCCCCACAACACGAAATGGAAGTAAGGAAACAAATACAGGAAATGGAAGAACAGGGAATAATAAGAAAAAGTTGCTCAAGATATTCAAGCCCTTTGATAGTAGTACCGAAAAAAGTTGACAATTCAGGAGAAAAAAAATATAGGATCGTAGTTGATTACCGAAAACTCAACGAAGTGACTATTGACGATAAATTCCCACTACCAAATATAGACTCAATTTTAGACAAGTTAGGACGAGCTCAGTATTTCACAACTTTAGACCTCGCGAAAGGATATCATCAGATTTTAATAAGGGAACAAGATAGGGAAAAAACAGCTTTTGTGACACCACATGGACTATATGAATTCATAAGGATGCCATTTGGGTTGAAAAATGCCCCGGCAACTTTTCAAAGACTTATGAATGAAATACTACGTGACTTCATTAACAAAACATGTGTGGTTTACCTAGACGACATTCTTATATTTAGTACATCTCTTCAAGAACATATAAAATCTATAACGGACATTTTCAGAGTTTTGAAACAAGCTAATTTAAAAATACAGATTGACAAGTGCAACTTTATGAAAAGAGAGACAGAATTTTTAGGCCATATACTAACAAAGGAAGGACTCAAACCAAACCCCAATAAAATTAAAACCATTCAGGACTTAACTTTACCAAAAACCGAAAAACAAATTAAAAGTTTTTTAGGACTTACCGGTTATTACCGTAAATTTGTGAAAGATTACGCAAAAATTGCGCAACCTATAACAAAATATTTGAAAAAAGGAGTTAAAATAAATACTCTGGACCCAACATATATAGAAGGTTTTGAAAAACTTAAATTACTAATCATTTCGCATCCAATTTTGAGATATCCAAATTTCGAAAAACAATTCACGTTAACAACAGACGCCTCAAACTATGCCCTGGGCGCAGTTTTATCCCAAGAGGGACACCCAATTTGCTTCGCATCAAGAACATTAAATAATCATGAACGAAACTACTCTGCTACAGATAAAGAATTTCTCGCCATATTGTGGAGCGTTCAGTATCTGCGACCTTACCTTTATGGAAGAAAATTTAAAATCCTTACAGATCATCAACCGATCAAATTTCTACACTCAAAATACAGAGGAAAAGATATGTCCCCAAGACATCAAAGATGGCTACTGAAACTGGGAGAGTACGACTTTGAAATCGAGTATATCAAAGGAAAAGAAAATAGAGTAGCAGATTTTCTAAGTAGACTTGAAAATGAGAAGGACGAAAATAAATTGAACGATACCGAATCCAATTTAAATTTAATACACAATATTGAGGAAGATAACGTATCAATGATAACAATTCACTCTGCCGATGAGAATCTTTTAGATCATTTTTTTATAAAAGAGGAAATAGTTAATAAATACAAAACTCAGATAATATTGACCAATAATAAGACAGAGGAGTCAAAAACATTACATGGAAAAATAATAATTTATATAGCCGAATGTGACTTTAATATAATGGGTGATATATTTAAGAATTATATCACAAAAGGAAAGATAGGCATATATTCAGAACTTTCAGATCATAGCTATAACTTAGTACAGGAAAAACTGAGAGATATGTATTCAAACGATAAACAAATTGAATTCATCAAGTGCACGATGAGGGCACAAGATATTGAAACGGAAGTAGAGGCAGTTAAACAAATATCGTTTTATCACATAAGAGAAAGCATACATTCGGGAATCAATGAAACTTATAATAATATTAAAAATAGGATATATTTTCCAAAACTTATGGAACTAATTCATCTAGTAATAAATCAATGTGACCTTTGTCAACAGGTAAAATATGATAGGCACCCAATTAAAAATAAATTTCAGTTTACCGAGACACCGTCGAATAAAAACCAAATTATTCATATCGATACATATGTAATAAAAGGCCATCATTTTCTAACAATAATCGATAAGTTTTCTAAATTTGGAGCTGCTTATTCGCTAAGCGACAGAAACCACGTAACCATAATAGAAAAATTAGAAGAACACATTACAAAAATAGGAAAACCAAATAAAATAATAGCAGATAACGAATTTAAAGCATTAAGGATAAAAGAATTTCTAATAGAGCAAGGGATAGAGTTACACCTAACAAAACCAAATAGCCACACGGGAAACTCAGATATAGAAAGATTTCATAACACCATATCAGAAAAATTTAGAATTTTATATCAAACAAACAGAGAGTTACCGATACAGCAACTAATTCAAAGAACAATAAGAAATTACAATGAAAGGTTTCACACTAGCATAAAATACACACCAAAAGAAGTACAGGAAGGACGTATAAATTTAGATAAAATCAAGCAAAATTTAAAAGAATGTAAGGAAAAGAAGATTGATAGACTCAATTTAAAAAGAGAGGAGTACAGGGAAACAAGAGATGAGGGATTCATAAAAAACTATAAAGCACTAAGACACAAAGAACAACCGAAATATAAAAAAGCAAAACTAGAAGGAATACACCCGAGTAATATTAAAAGACCGTTAAAATTTACAGATAATGACCATCTTCATGCTAGTAATAATGTGGACACCGATGACTAAAGGAGAACTGACTACCAAACGACTTACGGAACAAGCAGGATTTATAAATATCTATATGAAAAACATAGATATAGTTAAGGAATCGGACATAATACTACATATAGTAAATTTACACGAAATAGAAAACATTTTAAACCAGATGAAAGAAAATATCAGTTTATTGAAAATAAAAAATAAACATTTACTTCAATTAGAATTGTTAGATGCAAGAAACAAATTAGTTACTTTAATACCAAAACAAAACCGACAACGAAGAGGACTAATTAACGGAATAGGCAGTATATCGAAATGGTTATTCGGGACTATGGACGACGAAGACAGACAAAATATTCAGAAACATCTTTTTAGTATTGACGAACTTAAAGAAAATAATAACCAACAAATTCTAATTAATGACTATTTTAATGAAACTATAAGCCATTTAAAAATTATCGTCAAAAATGACAGAAAAATAATAGAAAGAGAATTAAATTCTATCAATAAATTTTTAGAAACCGAAAATGATAAACACATATATTTAGAACAACTATCAAATATACAACTAATTAAACATAGAATAGAACATTTACAGGATAATGTAATATCCGCAAAATATGGAATTGCACATCCTAGTATTTTGACTTATAATGAAATAGAAAAATATGCAATAGATTATAATAAGCTAAAATATATTCAGATAGGAACTACATTTTTTAATAATTCATGTTTAATTTTTGGGATAAAAATACCCAAAACATTTGTAACTCTTAAGCTTAAATATATTGTTCCACTACCGAATGATCACAATGACGAGATAGACTCTGTAATAGAGCAAACAATTGAGTTTGAAAATAAAACATACAAGTTTGAAGAAAATAAACATTTAAAGAATTTAAAATTAAGCAATCACTGTCTAATAAAAAATAACTGTCAATTAATAAAGAATAATGACTTAGAAATTATACAATTAGATATAGATACAGTTATAATTAAGAATGCAATAAATATTAGTATCAATCAAAATTGTAATTTTGAAAACATTATGCTAAACGGAAATTATCTCATAAATTTCAATAATTGTTCAGTTAGAGTAAAAGACTATTATTTTTCAAATATAATTGAAAACATGGAAGAAAAACAAATAATTGAAAATATACACATAGAAAAAAACTTTTCACATAAAATAACATTTCAAGAAATCAAAACATTAAATAACAATAATCTTAAAAATATTAAAGCACTAAAATATCATAGTAATATATCCTATGGACTCAATCTCCTATTAATAATAATTATTATTATTTTCTTAATTTTTGTAATTATAAAGCAAAGATATATTAAACTAATGTTAAATAAAAGAATTCAGGAGAATTCTAATTTAAAGGAGGGAGAAGTTAAATATATAAAAACAAACACTAATACTTACATTAAGAATGACGCTATAGACGAATTTATTGCAAATATAATTACTAATAAATAAATAAAAATGTAATATTAAACCCATTTCCGATTTGTTTAAAGAAAATATTATTAAATTCATAAATCATAAATATTTTTCGGTCGCAATTCCAAGAATTGCAACCGTCCCAATTTAATATAGAAGAATTAACTTCATTACTAAATTAAAGCACTAAATGAAGAAAATGTAACAAAGTATATTTTTCGGTCGCAATTCTGAGAATTGCAACCGTCCCAATTTAACTAACTTTTCACCAATAAATTAATTTGCAATGGATATTGTCAAATAGCAATTATTGCATTTCCGTTCCCAAACGAAAATGCAATATTAACATTTTTTACTAACAAACAAAACCATAATTTTAGTCAATAAGAAAGACTTGTAATTAGGATAAGTCAGTCTTGTTCCTCCGGTTCGGTCGAGAAGTGATTAAATTTAAAGAAAAGAAATAAAATTAGTTTTCTTTTTTAAAAAATAAATCGGTTACACTAAAAACATAATTCGGGCGAAGCCCAAATTCTAATAAAATTGCATCTGCTTCAAAGGTATCTAGGGATAACAGCGCATCCTCCACTAATCGTTTTCAAATATTGCAAGATGACAACGACACACCTGATATATCTGAGAAAAAAACCTCCAAGCCGCCACCAATATATTTGAGAGAAAAAAATTCAAACGCTCTTATTAAGAAATTAATTTCGGTCATTGGTGAGAAAAAATTTCACATTGTTCCAATAAAACGTGGCAATATCGATGAAACGAAAATTCAAATTTATGACGAAACAGATTTCCGTAAAATGGTTTCTGAATTTGAAAAAAATAAAACAAGTTTCTACACATACCAGCTCAAGAGTGCTAAAGGCCTGCAGATCGTATTGAAGGGCATAGATTCTTATGTTGTTCCCGAAGAAATAAAAGACGCACTCGTCCTCCAGGGATTCAAGGTAAAAAATGTTTCAAATATAATAAATAGGGAGAAGATCCCCCAGCCTCTATTTCGCGTTGAACTTGAGCCGAATGATATAAAATTGAGAAAAAATGAGACGCACCCAATTTATAATTTAAAATATCTTTTATACCGAAAAATAACAGTTGAAGAACCACACAAGCGTTCTGGACCCGTACAGTGCCATAATTGTCAAGAATATGGCCACACAAAAACTTACTGCAAATTACCTACAGTTTGTGTTATTTGCGGTGAATTGCACGGTACTGCTAGTTGCAATAAACCGAAAGATCAAAGTAACAAAAAATGCAGTAATTGTGGAGAAAATCACACTGCTAACTACAGAGGTTGTCGTGTATATTCTTTCGTTAAAAAGACAATGGGGCAAAAACCTAAAGTAGCTCCAGCACAAACAGCAAACACTTACTCCGCCACTCTTGCCCAAGTGAGCCAACCAGTTAATTCACGTGTATCGTATGCCGATGCTGCAAAAACAAGCTCTATTCCCACACAAAATGTTTCACGGCCAAATACTTCAATAAATACAAACTCAGGCTTTAATTTTAATCGCCTTGAAGCTACTATTGAAAGTCTGGTGCAAACTATAAACAATTTTACAACAAGTATGACTAGCATGATGCAAGAAATGCTGCGAATGCAGAATACTCTGCTTCAAGCAATACTTAATAAGCCATGAACACGTTAACAATATGTTTCTGGAACGCAAACGGCATTCGCCAACATAAAAATGAACTTGAGCACTTCCTCACGGAAAAAAATATTGATATAATGTTGGTCTCTGAGACTCATTTGACTTCGAGAAGCCTTTTTAAAATTTATGGCTACACCTTATATGATTCAAAGGACCCGAGAGGAAGAGCATGCGGTGGATCAGCAATTTTAATAAAGTCAAGACTCAAGCATTATATTATTGACAACATTTGCGAAGAACATTTACAAGCAACGAATATTTGTATCGAAAATTTTTGCACTAATTTTGTCATATCATCAATTTACTCCCCTCCTAGGTTCGCAATTACTGAGGACCAATACGAGAATTTCTACAAATCCCTTGGCCCTTGCTTCGTAGCAGCTGGCGACTACAATGCAAAACATACGTTCTGGGGTTCGCGTCTTATTACACCTAGAGGTCGGGCATTGTTCAACACAATTTCAAAAATGGGCTTGGACGTCATTTCGAGTGGGGAGCCCACTTACTGGCCTACGGACATACAAAAAATTCCGGATGTTATAGATTTTGGAGTCATGAAAAATATTTCTAGGGAATTAGTTCATGTTGAAGCGTCTCAAGATCTTTCCTCCGATCACTCTCCCACGATCGTTACAATTTGTAGCCCACTAAGTAGTGACTTACCTCACCCGTATGTGAAGACGATCAACCGTGTTAATTGGCTGGGGTTGAGAAAATATCTCAGTACTCATTGTACGGAAAACATTATACTAAGAACATCCGAAGATATTGAATTTAACATTGGCAATCTTATCAAAAATATAAGACAGGCTGCTGAACATGCGATTACCTCCTACCCGCAGACTGGATTTAATAGAATTTATTCTACGGATATTGAACGTCTTGTAAGTGAAAAAAGAAGAGCTAGAAGGGAATGGCAACAGCACAGATCACCACAACATAAAATCAGATTTAAAGAGTGCACTAAACGACTCCAAGACTTGCTTGCATTTGAAAAAACTGCATCTTTTAAAAACTATCTGGAAGGTCTTGATGCCACACCAGCATCTAATTACTCCTTGTGGCGCGCTGCTAGAAAGCTTAAAACACCTGTTGCGTTTAAACCACCTCTGCGTACATCTACAGGGGGTTGGGCAAGAAGCGATACTGAAAAAGGTAAACTATTTGCTGAGCATTTAAAATCAGTATTTACCCCTAACTCGTGTACTGGTGTTATTGATTTGCCGAATGTAGTGGCGCTACCCCCTCGACCCATAAAATTTAGAACGTGTGATGTACAAAAAGTAATTGCTGAACTTAACCCGAAGAAAGCTCCGGGTATTGATGGAATTAGTAACCAGATGCTAATAAAGTTGCCTCGTATTGCAATTAGAATCCTATTATTTATTTTTAACGCCATTTTACGACTGGAGTATTTTCCAAATAGCTGGAAGCTTGCCAAAGTTAAAATGATTCCAAAGCCGGGCAAAGACCTTACCAAGGCTGAGTCATACAGGCCAATAAGTCTGCTATCAACAATGTCAAAACTTTTCGAAAAACTGCTCATGACAAAATTGTCCCCAATTCTAGTTAGTAATGGGTGCATACCGGACCATCAATTTGGTTTTAGAAGTCAGCATAGCACCATCGAACAAACTCATAGATTGGTTCAATTTATAAGAAGAACATTTGAAGAAAAGAAGTATTGTTCTGCGCTGTTTATCGACGTTTCTCAGGCATTTGATAAAGTGTGGCATGAAGGTCTTATTTTAAAATTGAAATCATATTTACCAATAAATTTTCTGAAGCTATTAGAAAGTTATATTACTACCCGGAAGTTTACGGTTGTGGAAGGAGACTTCATGAGTGTGCCCGAATCTATATCATCCGGTGTGCCACAGGGGAGCATACTGGGGCCAGTTTTGTATTTGATTTACACTTGTGATATGCCTTTGAGCAGCAATATTCATACATCTACGTTTGCCGATGATACAGCCTGCCTTAGTATGCACGAAAACCCTCACGAGGCTTCCCGATATCTACAAGAACATATTACACAACTGGAACTATGGTTAAATTTATGGAGAATCAAAGTAAACGAGCAAAAGTGTGTCCAGGTAACATTTACCCTGCGAAGAGATACTTGTTCCCCTATTCGAATCAACAATCAAGTTGTTCTTCAACATTCACACGTAAAATACCTTGGTATACACCTTGATCGACGGCTTACATGGAAGCCCCATATTGACTCAAAGCTAACACAAATGAAACTGAAATTAACTCAGCTACATTGGCTGATTGGTAGAAATTCTTCACTCAGTCTAGATTGTAAACTTTTAATATACAAGACGATTTTGAAACCAATATGGTGCTACGGAATACAGTTATGGGGCACTGCTTCAGCTTCTAATGTCGAGAGAATCCAACGAAGGCAAAACAAAATTTTACGCTTAATAACATTGGCTCCATGGTATATAAAAAATTCAAATATACATCGTGATTTAAATATGCCACTAGTGACTGAAGAAATTGCAAAATACGCTGGCAAATATTTAACAAAACTCGAGTCACATCCTAATCCGCTTGCCCGTAATATTTTGAACTTTACTGGACACATCCGCCTAAAAAAGAGGGACACATGGGCTCTTATTCATAGCACTCCAGATGGGACTTCTTGAAAATACTTTATTTTTTTCCTTTTGACTATCACTACTTATGTATTATATATAACTATTACTAAGCTTATGTCCGACACTGGTCGGGCCTAATTATATTTTTAGATTTAAGATTTGAATACTTATTGTTAGTTCATATATGAAGATACAATAAATAAAAAATCATGCATTCAAAAAAAAAAAAAAAAAAAAAAAGGAAGTCCTATCTGGAGTGCTGTGAATAAGAGCCCTTGTGTCCCTCTTTTTTAGGCGGATGTGTTCAGTAAAGTACAAAATATTACGGGCAAGCGGATTAGGATGTGACTCGAGTTTTGTTAAATATTTGCCAGCGTTTTTTGCGATTTCTTCAGTCACTAGTGGCATATTTAAATCACGATGTATATTTAAATTTTTTATATACCAGCCGATGTCATTAACCGTAAAATTTTGTTTTGCCTTCGTTGGATTCTCTCGACATTAGAAGCTGAAGCAGTACCCCATAGCTGAATTCCGTAGCACAATATAGGTTTTAAGAGCGACTTGTATATTAAAAGTTTACAATCTAGGGTGAGGGTTGAATTTCTACCAACCAGCCAATGTATCTGAGTTAGTTTAAGTTTCATTAGAGTCAATGTGGTATTTCCATGTGAGCCTTCGATCAAGATGTATACCAAGGTAGTTCACATGTAAGTTTTGAGGAACAATTTGATTATTGAGTGTAACGGGGGAACAAGTGTCTTTTCTTAAGGTAAATATTACCTGAGCACACTTCTGTTCGTTTACCTTTATTCTCCACATGTTTAACCAAAGTTCTAGCTGAGTAATATGTTGCTGAAGATATCGGGAAGCCTCGTGAGGGTTTTCGTGCATACTAAGGCAGGCTGTATCATCGGCAAATGTAGATGTGTGAATATTACTGCTCAATGGCATATCACAAGTATAAATCAAATATACAACTGGCCCCAGTATACTCGCCTGTGGTACACCGGATGAGATTATTTCAGGCTTACTCATAAAGTTTCCTTCCACATCAGTGAACTTCCGGGCAATAATGCAACTTTCCAGCAGATTTAGAATGTTTATTGGTAGGTAAGTCCTTAATTTTAAAATTAGGCCTTCATGCCACACTTTATCAAATGCCTGAGAAACGTCAATGAACAGCGCAAAGCAATACTTTTTTTCAAAAGTTTTTCTTATAAATTGAACCAATCTATGAGTTTGTTCAATGGTGCTATGCTGACTTCTAAATCCAAATTGATGATCCGGTATGCACTCATTATCAGTTAGAATTGGGGACAATATTATCATGAGTAACTTTTCAAAGAGCTTTGACATTGTTGACAGTAAACTTATTGGCCTATATATGACTCAGCTTTGGCAAGATCTTTGCCCGGCTTTGGAATCATTTTAACCTTGGCAAGCTTCCAGCTGTTTGGATAATACTCCAGTCGTAAAATGGCATTAAAAATGAATAACAGGATTCTAATAGCTATACGAGGCAACTTCATCAGCATCTGGTTAGTAATTCCATCAACACCCGGAGCTTTTTTCGGGTTGAGTTCTGCAATTATTTTTTGTATATCACGCGTCTTAAATTTTGTTGGTCGAGGGGGTAGCGCAACTACATTTGGCAAATGAACAGCACCAGAACATGTGTTTGGGGTGAATACGGATTTTAAATGCTCACCAAATATTTTACCTTTTTCAGTATCGCTTCTTGTCCAACCTCCTGTAGATGTGCGCAGAGGTGGTTTAAACTCAACTGGTGTTTTAAGCTTTCTAGCAGCGCGCCACAAAGAGTAATTAGATGCTGGTGTGACATTAAAGGCAGAATTACCCGACTGTAAATGTAGAACTGTAAATGTAAATGTGTCAGCTGATCGAATCTGTTGCATGAAAAGCTATGCAAATGCTTACCTGACTGAAATGTCACGTAAATGTAATGTCTGAACCTGCAGAAAATAGAATTTCATGACGACGTTACGTGACATTTGTAGACAGTGATGGGATGTATGTATATTGAATGAGAGTGTGGCACAATAGCCCTATTTTGGTACCATTGTTTCTTTTGATAATTTAAGCTTTTGAGTTGCTAAATTTGTATACGTACATGACATATTTAATAAATTTAGTTTTTTAATAAAGTTTTTTTTATAAAATCTAACCACAGACTGCCAATCATATATGTTTATTTATTTTTTTGTTAATATACATATACAATAATGTATGAATATGTAACATGCATATATTACATTTGTGCGAACAAACAGCATACAAGCGCACAAAAACTATTTTTAATTAAAAATACCAAAAAAAATTATAGCATGTGCGTTTAATCATAACAATTATAATGATAATAAAAATATAAATATTTTTATAATTATAATACATTATAATGTATGTATGTATATATACATATGAAGCTAAAATTGTAATTTCACTAAATATCAAAGTCATAACATTGTTTGTAAGTATAAAATAACGATTTGATACCACTTAAATAATTTTCGTACTTTTTCCACACAATCAAAAATAATGTGAAGATATTGAACTCCCATCAATGTTTCGAACAGCTGTTGAGCATTTTATTTGAATTTGTTATACTGATAAACACCCAGCAAACAAAAAGTAGTATATATGTGTTCTTGTTCAAAAATATACATATGTATTTAAATGTATATTGTTTGTGATTAAAATTAATTATTATTAGTACGTACGGACATTAATAAGAAAAGGATAAAACGATAAAGTGAATATATAATAATGTTTTTATATGATTGAGGTGCTACTGAAACCATAGGAATTCCTGGAAATTAAGGAGTCAAGCACTTCGTATTTCCGATGAAATTGCTCAAAATCTGTTTTGCTACTTGTAGTTATACGCAAATATTACGGTTAGAGGCTTAAACGTTACAGCTGCTATGAAAATTATTACAATTGAGTTCTTTTACATAAAATAATAATTTTTAAAACCTCTAGCACATTTTCATTATAAAAGCTGTCTTATTTCAAAAACTCCATTACTTTTTTCCAACAGTATAAAACTTGCCATCAAAAGAAAGTAAATTATAATAGCTTCACCGAAATTATTAAAGAAATCTTGGATTAATTGAAGCATTACCATTTTATATATTATTAACTTATAAGCAGTAATGCATACATACATATGTATGTATGACACACAATCCATATATGTACATTTCAATCAAAATGAATTCCATGAATTTAAATATTATATGAACTTTCACGTTTGACTTCACATAACTCGCAATTTAAAATCAAAAGTGAGTGTTTGCTGGGCACAAAGCAATAAGCATGTATGGATGTGTGCACAAGGAAGTTTTTTTGTTTGTGTCGAAAACACATGACACGTTTTTAAGCATTCTATAAGCGCTCAAACATTTACATTTACATTACATTTACATTTACATTACATCTACGATTTCTACAGTCGGCTAACGAGGCCTTAAGACCTTCCAAATAATTTTTAAGAGATGCAGTTTTTTCAAATGCAAGCAACTCTTGAAGACGTTTAGTACACTCTTTAAATCTGATTTTATGTTGGGGTGATCTTCTAGCTCTTCTTTTTTTACTTACGAGATGTTCAATATCCGTAGAATAAATTCTATTTACCCTAGTCTGCGGATGGGAGGTAGTGGCATGTTCAACAGCCTGTTTAATATTTTCATTAAGGTTGGCAATGTTAGATTCAATATCATTAGGTCTTCTTAGCATAATATTTTCCGTGTAATGACTACTAAGATATTTTTTAAATCCCAGCCAATTAACACGATTTATCAAATTCGCATATGGGTGAGGTAAGTCACTTCTTAAGGGGCTACAAATTGTAACGATCGTGGGAGAGGGATCGGACGAGAGATCTAGAGATCTAGAAGTCAAAATCTATTACATCCGGAATTTTATGTATGTCAGTAGGCCAATAAGTGGGCTCCCCACTCGAAATGACATCCAAGCCCATTTTGGAAATTGTATTGAACAACGCTCGACCTCTGGGTGTAATAAGACGCGAACCCCAGAACGTGTGTTTAGCATTATAGTCGCCAGCTTCTACGAAACAAGGGCCCAGAGATTTGTAAAAATCCTCGTATTGATCCTCAGTAATTGCGAATCTAGGAGGAGAGTAAATTGATGATATAACAAAATTAGTGCAAAAATGTTCAACACAAATATTCGTTGCTTGTAAATGTTCTTCACAAATGTTGTCAATAATATAATGCTTCAGTCTTGACTTTATTCAAATTGCTGATCCACCGCATGCTCTTCCTCTCGGGTCCTTTGAATCATATAAGGTGTAGCCATAAATTTTAAAAAGGCTTCTCGAAGTCAAATGAGTCTCAGAGACCAACATTATATCAATATTTTTTTCCGTGAGGAAGTGCTCAAGTTCATTTTTATGTTGGCGAATGCCGTTTGCGTTACAGAAACATATTTTTAACGTGTTCATGGTTTGTTAACTAAAGCTTGAATCAATGTATTCTGCATTCGCAGCATTTCTTGCATCATGCTAGTCATATTTGTTGTAAGGTTATTTATAGTTTGCACCAGATTATCAATAGTAGCTTCAAGACGATTGAAATTAAAGTTCGAGTTTGAATTTGTTGAATTATTTGGTGGTGAAACATTTTGTTTATAAATAGAACTTGTCTTAGCAGCATCGGCATACGATACGCCTGAACTAACTGGTTGGCTCACTTGCGCAATAGTGGCTGATAAAGCGTTTGCTGATTGGGCTGGGGCCAATATATGTATGTGTGCGTCATAGTCTCTTTGAGGAAAGAGTACACAGGACAACCTCTGTAGTTAGCGGTGTGATTACCTCCACAATAACTGCATTTTTTGTCACTTTGATCTCTTGGTTTATTGCAACTTGCAGTGCCGTTTAACTCGCCGCACACAACACAAACAGTAGGTAATTTGCAGTAACTTTTAGTATGGCCATATTCTTGACAATTATGGCATTGTACGGGTCCTGAACTGTGTAGAAATTGGTTTTACTTTTTTTCAAATTCAGAAACCATTTTGCGAAAATCTTTTTCTTCGTAAATTTGAATGGTTAAATATATGGAGAACAAAGGTAAACGAACAGAAATGTGCTCAGGTAACATTTACCTTAAGAAAGGACACTTGTTCCCCCATTACAATTAATAATCAAATTGTTCCTCAAAACTTACATGTGAAATACCTTGGTATACATCTTTATCGAAGGCTCACATGGCAATACCACATTGACTCTAAGCTAACGCAAATGAAACTTAAACTAACTCAGATACATTGTATGATGTATTATATATAACTATTACTAAGCTTATGTCCGACACTGGTCGGGCCTAATTATATTTTTAGATTTAAGATTTGAATACTTATTGTTAGTTCATATATGAAGATGCAATAAATAAAAATCATGTATTAAAAAAATGTTTATTAAGTAATTTTCAAGGTTGGAAAACCTTAGGCTAGGTCAGTCAATTTTACACTGTAAGGAAGCAATTAAGAAAAAGAATTCAATGGTGAAACCACCAGTCATCTTTGGGAAAATATAAATATGTATTTATATGTATGTATGTGTATGTAATTATATAAGTGTATGTATTATAAATATATACAAAAATAAGAAATTTTTAGATTTAATTGAACTGTAGTGAATTTTAATCAGAAATAATTTCTTAATCAGGCTTGAGTTCAGTAATTTCAATTCTTATTGAATGAAATATTTTTATTAATTATTGTGAGAATCTAAAGAAGAGAAAAAAAATAAAACTAGACTTTAGTAGCTGGGGGAAATGCCAATATATACAAAAATTATAATTTAATTTTTTATTATTTGACATATTGTCATAAGTTTATTTGAATTTGAAATTTATTTGCTGGTGGTTCAGCGATGTCTATATGCATTTCATTGTTGCTGTTACAAATCGTCAGTAGACTTCAACCACACATTTTGAAATATTATTATTTGTGAATTCTGAAATAGTTTTTGAAAGTCTGTACATAAGATAAGAGGTTTGTGACTGTTCAAAATGTGTGGTTGAACTCTACTGAGTTCTCGTTGTACCTTCAGAGTTCTCGTTGTACCTTCATAGTGAACAGACGTAATAGCGGAATTTTTCTTACATACAAACAAAACAAAAAAAAAATCATACAAAAAATATTCGTAGTACATATTAACTTTGATAAATAAGCTTTTCTTTTTGCTTTGCTAATATGTTTTTACATATAGAAATAACAAAATCAAAAAAGAACCGTAAACAAAAAAACATACAAAGTACCCTTGAGGAATACTCTTTATGAGTACCCCAAAGGAAAAAAATAGTGAAGTGAGTTCTAACGGCAGAAATGCCTATTTTACTGTGAGTTTTGATGCTCATAATGATAACAATAAAAATAAAAAATCTGATAATAGACTTGCTGTGAGTTCTGAAGCTCTTAATAAAAACCAAAAATCTGATAATAGACTTTCTCTAACGGCAAAACCACAGTTTCGTCAGCGATCAACTTCGCTTTGTCCAATGCCATCTAGTGAATCGTTGACATTATTGCCTAGTACTTCTAAATTAAACTCAGTGATATCATCCGCTTCGGGCTCGTTGTCATCACTTAAACAAGTTGTCACTGAAGATAAGAGCACCCCAAAGCCCAAGGTCCAAGTCGGAATGGACAGATACATTACAATTTTAAAGCGCGGGCGCAGCCCAAATTCTACTAAAATTGCATCTGTTCCAAAGATGTCCAGGGATAACAGCGCATCCTCTACTAATCGGCAAAACCGTTTTAAAATATTGCAAGATGATAATGAAAAACCCGCTGAATCTGCGAATAAAACCTCCAAGCCGCCACCAATCTATTTAAGAGAAAAAAACTCAAACGCTCTAACTAAAAAATTAATTTCGGTCATTGGTGAGAATAAATTTCACATTGTTCCAATAAAACGTGGTAATATTGATGAAACGAAAATTCAAATTTATGAAGAAAAAGATTTTCGCACAATGGTTTCTGAACTTGAAAAAAGTAAAACAAATTTCTACACATATCAGCTCAAGAGTGCTAAAGGTATGCAGATTGTGTTGAAGGGCATAGATTCCTATGTTGCTCCCGAAGAAGTAAAAGATGCTCTCGTCCTCCAGGGCTTTAAAGTAAAAAATGTATCGAACATAATAAATAGGGAAAAGATCCCTCAACCTCTATTTCGCGTTGAACTTGAGCCAAATGATATAAAATTGAAAAAGAGTGAGACCCATCCAATATATAATTTAAGATATCTCTTATATCGAAAAATAACCGTTGAAGAACCACACAAGCGTTCAGGACCCGTACAGTGCCATAATTGTCAAGAATATGTCCATACTAAAACTTACTGCAAATTACCTACTGTTTGTGTCGTGTGCGGCGAGTTGCACGGCACTGCTAGTTGCAATAAACCGAAAGATCAAAGTAACAAAAAATGCAGTAATTGTGGAGAAAATCACACTGCTAACTACAGAGGTTGTCGTGTGTACTCTTTGGTAAAGAAGACTATGGTGCAAAAACCTAAATTAGCTCCAGCTCAATCAGCAAACGTTTACTCTGCCACTTTTCAGCAAATGAGCCAACCAGTTACTTCCCGTGTATCGTATGCAGATGCTGCTAAGGCTAGTTCTATTCCGACACAAAATGTTTCACCGCAAAATAATTCTACAAATACACACTCAAACTTTAATTATAATCGCCTTGAAGCCACTATTGAAAATCTTGTGCAAACTATAAACAATTTTACAACAAATATGACTAGCATAATGCAAGAAATGTTGCGAATGCAGAATACTCTGCTTCAAGCTTTAGTTAACAAACCATGAACACGTTAAAAATATGTTTCTGGAACGCAAACGGCATTCGCCAACATAAAAATGAACTTGAGCAGTTCCTCACGGAAAAAAATATTGATATAATGTTGGTCTCTGAGACTCATTTGACTTCGAGAAGCCTTTTTAAAATTTATGGCTACACCTTATATGATTCAAAGGACCCGAGAGGAAGAGCATGCGGTGGATCAGCAATTTTAATAAAGTCAAGACTCAAGCATTATATTATTGATAACATTTGTGAAGAACATTTACAAGCAACGAATATTTGTATTGAAAATTTTTCCAATAATTTTGTCATATCATCAATTTACTCTCCTCCTAGATTCGCAATTACTGAGCATCAATACGAAGATTTTTACAAATCTCTGGGTCCTTGTTTCGTAGCAGCTGGCGACTATAATGCTAAACACACGTTCTGGGGTTCGCGTCTTATTACACCCAGAGGTCGAGCGTTGTTCAATACAATTTCCAAAATGGGCTTGGATGTCATTTCAAGTGGGGAGCCCACTTATTGGCCTACTGACATACATAAAATTCCGGATGTAATAGACTTTGGCGTTATGAAAAATATCTCTAGGGATTTAATTCAAATTGAAGCTTCTCTAGATCTCTCGTCCGATCACTCTCCCACGATCGTTACAATTTGTAGCCCATTAAGAAGTGATTTACCTCACCCATATGCCAATTTGATAAATCGTGTAAATTGGCTGCGATTCAAAAAATATCTTAGTAGTCATTGCACGGAAAACATTACACTAAGAACACCTGATGATGTTGAATCTAACATTGCCAATCTTAACGAAAATATTAAGCAGGCTGCTAAACATGCCACTACCTCCTATCCGCAGACTGGGTTTAATAGACTATATTCTACAGATATTGAACGTCTCGTATGTGAAAAAAGAAGAGCTAGAAGGGAATGGCAACAGCACAGATCACCCCAGAATAAAATTAGATTTAAAGAGTGCACTAAACGACTCCAAGAGCTGCTTGCACATGAAAAAAGTGCATCTCTTAAAAACTATCTGGAAAATCTTGATGTCACACCAGCATCTGATTACTCTTTATGGCGTGCTGCTAGAAAGCTTAAAACACCCGTTGAGTTTAAACCACCTCTGCGCACATCTACCGGAGGTTGGGCAAGAAGCGATACTGAAAAAGGTAACATATTTGCTGCCCATTTAAAATACGTATTTACCCCAAACACATGTACTGGTGTAATTGATTTGCCAAATGTAGTCGCTCTACCCCCTCAACAAATAAAGTTTAAGACGCGTGATGTGCAAAAACTAATTTCTGAACTCAACCCAAAGAAAGCTCCGGGTTTTGATGGAATTAGTAACCAGATGCTAATAAAGTTGCCTCGTATTGCAATTAGAATACTGTTATTTATTTTTAACGCCATTTTACGACTGCAGTATTATCCAAATAGCTGGAAGCTTGCCAAAGTTAAAATGATTCCAAAGCCGGGCAAAGACCTTACCAAGGCTGAGTCATACAGGCCAATAAGTCTCCTATCAACAATGTCAAAGCTTTTCGAAAAACTGCTCATGACAAAATTGTCCCCAATTCTAGTTAATAGTGGGTGCATACCGGACCATCAATTTGGTTTTAGAAGTCAGCATAGCACCATTGAACAAACTCATAGATTGGTCCAATTTATAAGAAGAACATTTGAAGAAAAGAAGTATTGTTCTGCGCTGTTTATCGACGTTTCTCAGGCATTTGATAAAGTGTGGCATGAAGGCCTAATTTTAAAATTAAAAACATACCTGCCAATAAACGTTGTAAGTCTTTTGAAAAGTTACATTACTGCCCGGAAGTTCACTGTTGTGGAAGGAGACTTTATGAGCATGCCTGAAACTATCTCATCCAGTGTGCCACAGGGGAGTATACTGGGGCCAGTTTTGTATTTGATTTATACTTGTGATATGCCTCTGAGCAGCAATATCCACACTTCCACATTTGCTGATGATACAGCCTGCCTTAGTATGCATGAAAATCCTTACGAGGCATCCCGATATCTTCAAGAACACATTACCCAGCTGGAACTATGGTTAAACTTATGGAAAATTAAGGTAAACGAACAAAAGTGTGTTCAAGTAACATATACATTACGAAGTGATACGTGTTTACCCATTCGGATTAACAATCAAGTTGTCCCTCAACATACTCATGTGAAATATCTTGGTATACACCTTGATCGACGGCTTACTTGGAAACATCATATTGACTCTAAGTTAACCCAAATGAAACTAAAATTAACTCAGGTACATTGGCTGATTGGTAGAAATTCAACCCTCAGTCTAGATTGCAAACTTTTGATATACAAGTCTATTTTGAAACCCATATGGTGCTACGGAATTCAACTATGGGGCACTGCTTCAGCTTCCAATGTCGAGAGAATCCAACGAAGGCAAAATAAAATTTTGCGATTAATAACATCGGCTCCATGGTATATAAAAAACTCAAATATACATCGTGATTTGAATATGCCACTAGTGGTTGAAGAAATTGCAAAATATGCAGGCAAATATTTAACAAAACTCGAGTCACATCCTAATCCGCTTGCTCGTAATATTTTGAACTTTACTGGACACGTCCGCCTAAAAAAGAGGGATACAAGTGCTCTTATACTCAACACTCCAGATGGGACTGCTTGAAAATACTTTTTATTTTATTTTATTTTTTCTTCCTTTTGATTATCACTACTTATGTATTATTTATAACTATCTCTAAATTTATGTCCGACAGTGGTCGGGCCTAATAATTATATTTTAGATTTAAGATTTGAATACTTATTGTTAGTTCATAATTGAAGATACAATAAATAAAAATATGTATTAAAAAAAAAAAAAAAGTCTACTGACGATTTGTTACAGCAACAATGAAATGCATATAGAAATCGCTGAACCACAAGCAAATAAATTTCAAAACAAAAATAATAATAAAAAAATTAATAAATAACTCGGTGTTGTAGTTTGCAACGGTGGGTCTGATGTTACTGGTTGGAATAGTAACAAGCGAAAAGGGACTGTATATCGAAGAATTACGTTCAGATGAAGGTTACGTTGAAATAAGTTTGGATTAAACCAGTATAGTATGCAGGTACGATTATATCATACACAGGGTTAATTTACCCGAAAATCGAAAAATTATAGAACAACTTAACAGTACGCTGGATTTACTTGATGAATTAACATACAAAACCTTAGCCATGCATGAAACTGCCGATTTAGAGAAGATGTTACATACCCTTCAACCACAAAGATTTAAACGAGGTTTAATTAATGCAGGAGGTTCGTTATTTAAATTCGAATGGGGAACTATGGATGATGACGAAAGGCAAAACATAGAAGCCAATCAGTAAGTAATAGATAAAAATAACCACAGATTGATCGAAACGGTAAATTAGCAAGTATTGATTAACAGTAATTTTAACAAATCAATTGCAACACTAAACGATGTTATAGAGGCGGATCAAAAAAGGATTAAGGAAAGCTGAGAAGCTGTATCAGAGCTTGGAAGCAAGATAATTAACTGTAGCACAACTTATCCAAATTCAAGTCCTAAGAAACAAATTAAAAGTTATACAACCGACTGTCGCTTCCGCTAAGCAAGGAATCATATCCCCCGCCTTACTAACTCAACGAGAAGTCGAAGTTTTTCACATCGACTTCAACAAACTACAGGATCTAAGAATGGGATTGGTGCAGTGGGTAAACAACAATTAAAATTTGGTTATAAAAGTACCATCAACCACGGTAGTAACAAAGAAAAAACTAATTGTACCAATTCCCAACCAAAAACTGAACGAGATAGTAAGTGATCCAGAATTGATTGTAGAAGTCAACAATACCTTCTATAGCTGGGAAGAAGAAAAATCAATTTTGAGCTTAAACCTACAAAAAATTGTGTTATCAGGAAGAGGTGTGCGGTAAAAACTGAGACAACAGAAAAAATAATTGAAATAAACAGCAACCAGATAGTACTAATAAATTTTAAACACCACACTTTAACAAGCAATTGCGACCAAAGAGCTGTACAATTGATTGGGAATTACTTTTTGAATTTCAATAATTGTACAATCAAAATTAATAATACCAATTTCGGTATTATTATTTTACAACAACAGGAAAACATAAAAACCATCGAAGAACGGAGGTTCCATAAAAATACTACTATGGCTGCCGGAGGAGCGGTGGTAGTGGTAATCAGTGATGCCAACTTAGCCCTTTTCGGGCTAGATTTAGCCCGTTTTGAGTCACTCAAAACCCGAAAAAACATTTTTGGCCCGAAACTAAAAAACGCGCTAATCTAGCACTTTTTACAATTATCTTTCAGCCCTTTTAGCACCTTTTTACTTTTTGCTCCATATGTCCAAGGCGAATTCGTAACAGGTGGCCTTATCGCTACAAAAATACAACAATAATAAAAACAACATGCAATTCGTCTGGCTTCAAAAAACCCCATCTGTCAAAAACAGTTGACTCAAATACCAATATATTCACATTTATAAAAACATATTTTACTATCCATGTGCATCTATCATCAACAACACAGAAAACAATATTTGTAAAATAAATGTAATTAAAATGTTGAAAGACGGTTCAGATGATCTTGATATTTTTGGACAACGTAAAGAAACCTTACTTGCTGCCTTATTGCAATCCTTCCGATGGTTTTTTGGACGCGAAATCAGTGGTATAAAATGTGTTTCACAGGCTCATCATGGCCGTTAACACAAAATTATGCTTAAATGCATGAAATTGTTCACAAAAATGGACAAAGTTACTTAAAAGTGTGCAACAAATAAACGTGCGTCTTATTTATACATACATACATATATAAGAAGTCAGCTAGTACTAGCTGGGCCCGGCAAAAGTTGTCTTAACCCCACAATTAAGAATTCGCATTGTGTTGAGTTGATACATGAAGAAATGCAGCGCATTGTGGCAATTAAATGCAATAGGAAATGTTAAGGTATGCTTGAATATTTATTTCTATTTTAATTTGTAATATATGTATCTGTTTAAGTTTTAACAAATTGCACGGAAAAATTGTTGATGTGGTGAAAATGCTATTGCATCGTCGTTTACCAGCCACCAATTTCATTGTTGAGAATTTGGGAGCCATTGAATTGGGCTTTGTATATAAATATTACACATCCAGATTTTCATAAACATGTCTAGTCAACTAAAAGCTGACATGATGGAACGAGCAAATACTCTTTGCCTCAAGTAATGCAGAACGTTTGATAAAATCTTATTTCTATATTGTGCGAAAATCCGTGCAAGATTCTGTATCAAAGACTATCATGCATTATAGGCGAGACACATTGGTAGAAATATTTGGTATTAGATAAAATTTTTTTAAAATCATCAATAAACTGATGCAATTAATCATTTTGCAAGAGTTAATTGAGAATGCATAGGTTAAGAAGGAGATCCAATTGGTTCCATTGCGATAAGTATTCATACAATATAATTCTTTTTACTTTAAAATATATTTTTTAAACATAAAGAACGATATAATTTGTTTCACTTTAAATGTAAACAAACATTAGATAGAAGAAGAGATTTTGACAGTTGGGGTTTAAGCGTCTTCGAACACCTGATAATCATCAGGACTGTTAGGGTCACCTGTTATGAATTCGCCTTGCATATGTCTACATTTAAATTTTTACGAACTTTTTCTTCCTTTAATTCTAGCATTGTTTTACTCACTTTCTTCTGTTAGTTTGCTTTACCAATTAAAATAAGAAGAAACAATAAGGTATAGTGTTCTATTTCTTCCAAATTTGTTGTGCTTTGAAAGATTCTCAGTGTAGCCTAAAAAAGATTTTTATTTAATAACGACCAAATTAAAATTTACTTACCTGTACATATGTATGTATGTATATGTATGTCTAAAAGCTACCGGCCTGTTCCACAATATCACCAGAAATCGTGGGACAGGTCGTACTAGTATAATTACTAGAATAGCAAGAACTAGTGCAAAAAGATTTAACGTTGTGTAAAATTACTAGTGCTGATGAGTTTAAAACTATCCCCTTGTCGCGCTTTTTTTAAAAAATTTACTTAATGTTGCGCTAAACGTATAGTTTTTCAGTTTAGCCCTTTTTAGTCCTTTTTTCAAAAATTTTTACGCTTTTTGAGTCTCAAAAGTTGGCATCACTGGTGGTAATAGTTGGTCTTCTGATAACCATAATTGTTCTCTGCCGACAATAAGGGAAAATATAAGTAAAATTCTCACAAAGCGGGTTGAATAGGGCAATTGTTAGAAATACGATGATTAGGAAAAGATTTCCCACTGAAGAATCTACTCCCGACATCTAAGTTAGACGACCATTACGTTTTATTGGGCCTTCATACCTAGACCATTAAAATTTTTTTTCCACAGATTTACAATTCTAAAACAGACTACACTTCCCTTTAAATTATTTATATGTATTATAAAAATAAATAAAAGTTTTTGTGTATTAACCGAATTTTTTTCTTCTTTCATAGCACCCATAACTTCCGACCATAGAATACTAACAACAACTTTGTACCTCTAAATAGTCACAAAAAATTAGAAAAATGTACCGTTCCACATACTGCGGATACAAGGTGAATAACCGATACATAGAACTGACAATAGAGGATGTGAATACTGTTGTAAGAAATAAATGGCTAAGAGATAAGCACATCGACGTTTTTTCACATTGGGTTTCCAGGGTAAATTTGAGGCAGAAATTGGAAGGAAAAGTTCACATCTGTAATGCGCAGTTTTTTACTGCAATTAAGAGATGGGCTATGGAACCGAACAAGGTTAATAGGGAAAGAATACTGTTGTCAAATCGAAAGGTCAACATATTACGAAAGAAACACCTTTTCATTCCAATCTGCGAAGCCAATCATTGGATGTTGGCCGTAATTACGGGACACTCCCTATATATTTTAGACTCCTTGGAACCTCGAAATGTCACCCAAATAGGAGAAATTATTACAAAATACTTGCAGTATGAGTCGGAACGTTTAGAAAGTGCAATGAATATTAAGAATTTACAGATTAGTCGACCAATTTGCACTCAGCAAGACAATATGACGCATTGTGGGGTGTTTATAATAAAGTACCTAAAATATTGCATTAAGCAAATAAATAACTCTGCCTCCTTAATACTGGATAACGTTGATGTAAAATCAAGTAGGATAAACAGAACAACCATGGTTAAGGCAATGTGTAGATGGACTAATAAATTTAGAATAGATAAAACAGAGAACATAAATATGGAATATCTACAACAGTTACAGGTTGTGATGCAGGAATATAGGAACACCTGGAAGGAGGATCAATACGAATAGCAGGTGCTGACTACGTTTTTATAGTGGGGAGGAAAGGGATAGAGAAAATAAAGAAACTGTAGGCTGATAACAATAAAAACCAGCTATATCAGATAGCTACGTGAATATCTGATACCAGCTAAAAATAAATCCTTGCTTATGAGATCCGTAATTTTCTTTTTATTTAACCACTGTTTACTATGTGAAGCAACAAGAATGGATGAAAGCAAGTCTATCTATTTTTGTGTTATAAATAGTAGTACAGTATTCACACAAAAAAATTATATAAATAATTTTGTATTATCAATTAAAATATTATTAAATAAAAAAAATCAGAAATAATTTTAATCAGGCTTGAGTTCAGTAATTTCAATTCTTATTAAATAAAATATTTTTATTAATTAATGTGAGTATCTAAAGAAGAGAAGAAAAATTAAACTAGACTTTAGTAGATGGGGGAAATACCGATATTTTTCTGTGCAGCCACGCACTTCATCAGCACCCATGTCTATCTACTGGGGTAGAGATTATTATTAACATCAGCTATTTAACTTAAATTTCTATGAAATGGAATATGAGAATTGATTGTGTATACAATTATTGTTTTACCTTTGGTAAACACATTTGTAAGTATCACTATTCATTTTCTGTTTTTCCATTTTCTATTTAGGTTAGCACGAAGTTATATCAGTATACCTAAGTATATTTAACTATTCTTTACTTATCTTTTACGATCATCACATTAATTATTTTTACTTATTTGATGCACCATCGGTACATACATATAAGTATTATTGTAGTGGCTTTATGTTACTTTGTTTTTGCTTTCTACAGTTGACTTCACTTTCCAACATTCTGAAGCAATGATTGCCAAGTGAACAGTGATCGCCAAGTGAACAGTGATCGCCAAGTGAACATATTTTTGTCACGTGCCCATGATGAATTAAATGAGACATTTTTAGATTAAATTGAACTGTAGTGAATTTTAATCAGAAATAATTTCTTAATCAGGCTTGAGTTCAGTAATTTCAATTCTTATTGAAATTTATTTTTATTAATTAATGTGAGTATCTAAAGAAGAGAAGAAAATGGAAAATGGTAAAAGTATTATCTTTACGTACATGAACCGAACCCGGACAATTTGTTAACGATTTGTACTTTTTTGTCAGCATATAGTCACTGTAAAATATGATTTTTTTGAAAATGTGCCCTATTTTCATCGATATATTTTTAACCGCTTTACCAATTAAAGATCCAATTATACATATTGATTTGTCATCTTAATACTTTTTATTTGAATACCAAGAACGACCCAAGAACAACTAAAAAAATCACAATATCTCAAAAACTGTTCCATAAAAAAAATTTAGCCTTGATTTTCGAATTCAACGGAAAATACATAAGGAAAATTACCTCTCATCAATTGTACATTTTCGGTGTAAGCTAGTGTAATTTAAATTTTTTTTTTTTTTTTTTTTTTTCATATACAAATTTATTTATTGTATCTTCAAAAATGAAATAACAATAAGTAATCAAATCTTAAATCTAAATATAATTATTAGGCCCGACCAATATCGGACATAAGCTTAGTGATAGTTATAAATAATACATAAGTAGTGATAATCAAAAAGAAGTATTTTTAAGCAGTCCCATCTGGAGTGTTGGGTATAAGAGCCCTTGTGTCCCTTTTTTTTAAGCGGATGTGTCCAGTAAAGCTCAAAATATTACGGGCAAGCGGATTAGGATGTGACTCGAGTTTAGTTAAATATTTGCCTGCGTATTTTGCAATTTTAATTTTTTCAAGTTTTTTAAGTTGCTGTTTTCTTGTAATTGAATGATTTCTGTTCCTAAGTAATATTTATTAATAGCGTATTTTTATTGTGAAGGAAACGAAATATTAGTAATCCTTTTATTTTGCACGTCGATATTGTTATTTTTATCAAAGAGAATTCGAAAGACTTGAAGAATGTTTCTTTTTCCTTTTTCAGTTTTAATAATATCGCTTGAGCTATAACCAAATTTGTTAATAGATATATTATGTCCTAACTCTTCTAACACCATCAGTAATCTGAACCTAACAACATATATATATATATATTAGTGTTGTCATTCGAACAAAAATTTTTCGAATACTCGAACTTTTTATAATTTTTGTTCGAACGAACAAAAATTTTCAATTCAGAATAAAAAATTATTCGAATCAGTTTTGTCGAATATTCGAACAATTTCCTTAACTACTTTGTATGAAAAGCATTTTACATTTCATAACTTTTTAATTTGTTAACAATAGGATGTTAAGTAATCAAATTACTCCAAATTATAAATACTTGTGTAAGATTGTTTGTATGTTCGCTACAAGCATCTCGTTTTCCTTCTGGGAAAAGACAATGCTTCTTTAATGGAATTAGAAGGTGTCATCCAATTTCTGATAAAGAGTTTACAAAGAAATAACAGCTTTTCTCTAATCAAAAGCCTTAAGAATCGAATTATTGAACAACCTAAAAAATTATTAAATGCCTTAGTATTATTCCTCAGCTTTCCTATACAATACTAACTTTTTAAAATACACCACAGTAGAGTGTTAATGGCGGAGGACGACATGTTTTTGGAATTCAAAACCGGGAAAAATCAAAAAGGTGGCAACCCTGTTACAAATGGGGGATTTTTATGCTTTGATTTTCTTGGCTATATATGTGTGTGTGTGTGTGAGTATGTGTGTGTGTGTGTATGAGGATGTGTGTATGCATGTATGTATGTATGAGTGTGTGTTTTTGTATTTACTTATATGTTTGATGGTGTCCGATACTTTTGTTATAGTGAAAATTTTAAAATGTGCTGACTAGCTTTTGACTAGCTTGTCACCAGTCCTACTCTATAATTATTTAGCATGTGCTTGTCATTGAAACCCTACTAATAAAAAGATAATTGACTAGGTACTGACTACGTAATTCTTATGGGAATATGGAGACATACTAATCAGACAGTTAGTTACTGGTACATTTCTATAATTTACGTACATACAAATGTATGTATATTGACAATTCCACCGCTCTCCTTCTTTTATACTGGTGGATAGTAGAAAAATTATTATACCAAAGTTGTAACTAGAACTTTAGTGTTGTTCCCAGTGCGACTGCAGGGTAGTGACAAGGGATCAGTGTATTTGTGTGCATGTAGTGATTGTTATTTGATAGACTTTGGGTTGATGTTTTGAGTTATCGTTGGTATGCTTATGTAGGGTTATTGTAAGTATGCATTTATGTTTGCGATCTCTGGGGAAAAAATCTAATAGCTGCAGAGAAGAATATCATTGCTTGTGTGTATTGTTTGGCCTTCGAGAGTTTTTCATACATATTTACAAATGAATGTGTATATGTTTTCTAGGTTATTGACGTTGCTATTTTTATGGAGATAGAAAAAATTGTGTTGGCATAGATTTTATATATACAAGTGAATTTCAGATGTTAAATGTTTTGAATAAAATCAGGTTGATAAGCAGAGCTTTTGAATAGGGGTGATGATATTATTATTTCAGTATATTACACTTTAATTTAGTGATTATAGGAAGTAGCTTTTGGAGAAATACAACAAAAATTTTTCTTATACCTTTGTATTACAAACTGATGCTAGAGATTTTGTTCTGGGTGTTGCGGTGTATATTAATTTCATCATATATCGTAATACCAACAGAGAATTGTGTAAATGTGTGTGTATGTGTGTGTGTGTATGAGTTTCATCATATATCATAATACCAACAGAGAATTGTGGAAATCTGTGTGTGTGTGTGTGTATGTATGAATTTCATCATATGTCGTAATAAATTAGATTTGATAACTACTACGCGATTCTCATATAAAGTATTTTCCCCATAAGGATCATTCTAATTAGAATAGTTATGGGCATTCTGGCACAGTAGAATATTTATGGGCATTCTGGCACACGTGTATTTTCCCCATAAGGATCATTCTAATTAGAATAGTTATGGGCATTCTGGCACAGTAGTATATTTATGGGCATTCTGGCACACGTGTAATGTATGTATGTATGTATGTATATATTTCTATGAAGGACAAACAAATATTTTTTTTCCCATAAGGACGGATATTCCAATACATGTATTTTCTCATAAGAAAGGATATTCTAATACATATATATATTCCTACAACAAAGTTAACTTCAAATGAGAATATATATTTTTCTCATAAAAAGTTTAACGAAGACATTTTCGTAAATGGAACAATTCGAATGAGATTCTCATTTGAGTAATTGTATTAAAATGAGAATTCGATTGACTCACAAATATGTATATAAAAGACCAATTAGAAATTAGTTTTAGTTATTGTTATTCAAAGATCCTTGAAATTACGTTCAACAACAATGGTAAGAATGAAGTTTAACATAACATTAGAATTTTTTTATTTATTATATGAAAGTTTAAGAAATACATATAAAATTTAACTAATTTTTTTGTTTGTTTTTAGATCTATCAACAAATAATTAACATTGCGCAAGGAATAAAATCTGAATACACAAAAATTGATGATATTCCCTTAAATGAACCTTACAAGATTTTAAATTTTGAATGGGAGGTTACACAATATGGATCCAAAGTTATTGCATATTTAAACAACAATAAGTGGTTTTATCTTCCGCACAGAATCGTTAAATATTTAAACAGAGAGGATCCTTACTTATCAAAAATGAATGACAAAATTTGGACAATTATTTACAAAGGACGTCAATCACCTAATGGTTCAGCAATATTCGAACTAAACTATAGCTAAATTTTTATTTGTCATAAGAAATTTTATGTAGTTACACAATTTTTAAAACAATAAATATATTTAGTAAAGTGAAGTGACCCCTATTATTTATTGATTTTTGTTTTTATGTTAAACATGCACATGCACGTTAACAAAGTGAATTTGAAATCCATTTCAGGAAAATTTAGTTCAAAAAATTAAAATAAAATGCATATATTTCAAATTCATTTAAATTTTATGAAAATGAGAGTTTATGCTTAAAATAAGTTATCTTATTTATTTTCATTTTAAGAAAAAGGATAGGACATTTAAAAATTTGATGAAAGTTAAACATGCATGTACAAGACATGAAATTTAAACATGCATGTGCAAGACACATGGTCATATGTATATGTATGCATTACAAGTTTTTATTACTTTTTGCACTTATATAGAAATTTTCAAAATTCTCACCAAAAAAATAAATTACATGAAAAAATATTCCTATAAGGAAGGATATTTCCATTGCATGTAGTGCGTAAGCTTTTTTTCCATTGCATGCTTTTTCATGTCATAGCATTTAGATGTATTTTGCTTTACTCTAATTTTCATTTTAAAAGAAAAAAAAGGATAGGACATTAAAAATTAACATGCTCATGCAAGACACATGATATTAAGTATTTTTAAAGTATTAAGAACGAGAGACATGCGTATGCATGCTTTTTGCGCGTGTAGATTTACGTGGGTGCCTTGGTGAAATTTACATTTTATTTGTTCTGATAAAAAGGGTATGCGAAAAAACTAATTATAAAAAAAATATCTTTCTATGAAGGACAAACAAATATTTTTCCTTTATTGCTTAAACTCACTAATTTACAAGATCATAAATGTAGATAAATAGGAAGATTTTCCAATTACAGGTAATTTTCTATAGATGAATGTATGCATATATTGCGTGTAGAAAAAAAAGTATAAAATAAAACATTTTTCTGAACAAAATTCTAGTCTTGTGACATTATTCAAAAACGAAGTGTTGTGTGAAAAAAAAGAAAACTCGAAATTTTTATTGTTATATACATATGTGTATAGATTTAAATATTTTTAATTCATAATAGGTAAGTTAAATAATTTTAAAAATAGTAAGCATTGATTTCTAACGTTTAACGTTTTACACAAACAGTCTGTAAATTTGTTTTATACATTTTTAGTATATTTAAAAACGTTTATACAAAAATAAAAAGATATCGAATTTAGAATGCAAAGAATGCAAAAGAGCTTTCCTAACTGAGGAAAATTACAGAGAGCACGAACGAAGTCATGCTTCAAGCTCCAGTCGTGTAAAGCTTGTAAAAAGTGCGTTTAAAAAAAGACTTGTGACACTTGTTTACATAAACGACAACGAGGAATGTCTCCTCCCAGAGGTGTTTATGAAAGAAGCTGTGGAGTCATTAAAAAAAGAAGTTGACTACTTTTTAAAAAATAATGGTGCTCTAAAATATAATATGGAGATGTATGGCTTATATGCTTGTCCCAAAATGAGCGACCTAGAAAATACACCAATAGAGGTAAAACATTTCCAAACCAAAATGAAAGAAGTTTTCGATATTGATGAATTCACAAATGAATATTTCACTAATATTCAAAATATATTAACAAAGATGGAAGAGTTTCAAGAGCGGGATAGTGGTTGGACTCTAGTTCAACTTTTAAAACTTTACCTGAACTTAAATAAATATCAACCACTGAAAGGTTCTAGTTTTATAGCTCTCCCGCCTAAACTGATGTCAAAAAAAGCATGTATAAATGTACAAAATGATGATGATTTTTGTTTCAAATGGGCAATTTTATCAGCCATATCAACTCATAGAAATGCGCAACGAACTAGTATTTATGGGATCAACATTGCTGATGAGATAATAAATCTAAATGGATTTTCTTTAAATTTTAGTGGGTTATGCTTCCCACTTAAAATAAAAGATATACACATTTTTGAGACCAATAATCCTAATATTAGTATAAACGGTTTTGGCTATGAGATGGAAAAAGACTTAGTTGTTGGCCCATATTACAAAACAAAAGCAATAAAATCTAAGCATATACAGCTATTGTTTTTACAGAAAGATAATCGAGGAAATATAGTTTCACACTATGTATATATCAAAAATATTTCAAGGTAAATGTGATTATTATAAAAAAAAAAAAAATCATAATAATTATATGTTTAATTTTTATATTTATTTTACATAGATTGATTCGATCACAACAAACTAGCCATCATGGAAGCATTATTCTCTGTGATGACTGTTTACAGAGTTTCCATTATCAACAAGACTTAGAAAAAAAAGACAGGTTTCTTATGCCCCCCAACAAGATAAGTCAATATTAGAATTTAATAATTATAATAATAGTATAAATGTACCTTTTGTAATATACGCTGATTCGGAATGCATATTTGAAAATATTCAAACTTGCATTCCGCGTGGTGATGTTTCGTCAACAACATTAGTTGATAGACATATTCCCTACGCAATGTCGTATTTTATTAAATGTAGTTTTAATGACAAATTAAACAAGTTACGTACCTTTAAAGGATTAGAATCGGCTAAACTATTTATAGAAAGTTTAATTCGGGATATAAGAGATTTAAATAATAATTATTTGACAAAAGTAAAACCATTGACCCCATTAACTGAAGTGGAAAATTTAAACTTCCATGCTAATAATATATGCCACATTTGCTCTAAAATAATTTTAGATGAATCAAAAGTTAGAGATCATTGTCATTTGACTGGTAAATATAGGGGGGTTGCACATAGTTCTTGTAATCTTAATTATAAAGTACCGAAATTTGTCCTGGTTATTTTTCACAGTTTTTCTAGTTATGACTGTCACTTATTTGTGAAGGAGCTAAATAATATAAATGATGGTCCAATTAATATCATTCCACTCAATAAAGAGCTATATATAACACTCTCTAAAACCATAAGCGACAACAATAATGGTAATATAGAAATTCGATTTTTAGATTCCTATAGATTTTTACAATCAAGCTTAAATGATTTAGTTAAAAATTTAGGTAAGCAGGATTTGAAAATAGTTAAATCAATGTTTGGTGAAAATGAAAGTAAATTTAATTTACTTGTTAGAAAAGGTGTCTTTCCATATAGTTATTTAAATTCTATCGAAAAACTCAAAGAAACTTCTCTACCGAATATTGAGAATTTTTATAATAAATTAACAGATGAAGATTGTTCTCAAGAAGATTACACACATGCGAAAGAGGTATGGAGTACTTTTGAGTGTACAACTTTAGAAGATTATTTAATTTTATATTTGAAAACTGATGTTTTGTTATTAGCTGATGTTTTCGAAAACTTTAGATTTCTTTGCACTGATATTTATAAACTAGATCCTTGTTATTACTATACCGCTCCAGGATTTTCTTGGGACGCAATGTTAAAAATAACAGATATTAAATTAGAGTTATTGACTGACATAGATATGATTTTATTCATACAAAATGGTAAGTTATTATGAATATCATGAATTTCTATTGGATACGTCAAATCTACTTCTAATATATATCCAGTAGTTGAATCTTCTGGTATAGTATCCAAACAAAAATTTTCAATGTCTGTTTCCCATTCAAAATTACCTTCTGGTACAGCTTCAGACATTGCCCAACCATATAAATTATTTGCATCTAAATACATTAAATATTTAGATGGAAGATGTTCATTGTAATCACTCATATATTTATTGTTTGCAATGGCATGTCGTTGAGAACATTGTACTATTCCTCCCCTTATCCCCTTTTGTATGAATAAAATCATATCTATGTCGCTCAATAACTCTAATTTAATATCTGTTATTTTTAACATTGCGTCCCAAGAAAATCCTGGAGCGGTATAGTAATAACAAGGTCATTGGTGAGAATAAATTTCACATTGTTCCAATAAAACGTGGCAACATCGATGAAACTAAAATCCAAATTTATGACGAAAAAGATTTCCGCAAAATGGTTGCTGAATTTGAAAAAAGTAAAACAAGCTTCTACACATACCAGCTTAAGAGCGCTAAAGGCATGCAGATCGTATTGAAGGGCATAGATTCTTATGTTGTCCCCGAAGAAATAAAAGATGCACTCGTCCTCCAGGGGTTCAAGGTAAAAAATGTGTCCAATATAATAAATAGAGAAAAGATTCCCCAACCCCTATTTCGTGTTGAACTAGAACCTAATGATATAAAATTGAAAAAAAATGAGACGCATCCAATTTATAATTTAAAATACCTCTTGTACCGAAAAATCACAGTTGAAGAGCCACATAAGCGTTCAGGTCCTGTACAGTGCCATAATTGCCAAGAATATGGCCATACAAAAACATACTGCAATTTACCCTCTGTTTGTGTTGTGTGCGCCGAATTACACGGCACCGCTAGCTGCAACAAACCAAAAGATCAAAGTGATAAAAAAATGCAGTAATTGTGGAGGTAATCACACCGCTAACTACAGAGGTTGTCGTGTGTACTCTTTGGTAAAGAAGACTATGGTGCAAAAACCTAAATTAGTTCCAGCTCAATCAGCAAACGTTTACTCTGCCACTTTTCAGCAAATGAGCCAACCAGTTACTTCCCGTGTATCGTATGCAGATGCTGCTAAGGCTAGTTCTATTCCGACACAAAATGTTTCACCGCAAAATAATTCTACAAATACACACTCAAACTTTAATTATAATCGCCTTGAAGCCACTATTGAAAATCTTGTGCAAACTATAAACAATTTTACAACAAATATGACTACCATGATGCAAGAAATGTTGCGAATGCAGAATACTCTGCTTCAAGCAATACTTAATAAGCCATGAACACGTTAACAATATGTTTCTGGAACGCAAACGGCATTCGCCAACATAAAAATGAACTTGAGCACTTCCTCACGGAAAAAAATATTGATATAATGTTAGTATCTGAGACTCATTTGACTTCGAGAAGTCTTTTTAAAATTTATGGCTACACTATATATGATACAAAGGACCCTAGAGGAAGGGCTTGCGGTGGATCAGCAATTCTAATAAAGTCAAGACTCAAGCACTATGTTCTTGATAACATTTGTGAAGAATACCTACAAGCAACAAATATTGGCATTGAAAGTTTTTGTTCAAATTTCGTTATATCATCAATTTACTCCCCTCCCAGATTTTCAATCACTGAGAATCAATATGAGGATTTCTACAAATCTCTTGGACCTTGTTTTGTAGCAGCTGGAGACTACAATGCGAAACATACGTTCTGGGGTTCGCGCCTTGTTACACCCAGAGGTCGAGCATTGTTCAACACTATTTCAAAAATGGGCTTGGATGTCATTTCGAGTGGGGAGCCCACTTATTGGCCTACTGACATACAAAAAATTCCGGACGTTATAGATTTTGGCGTCATAAAAAATATCTCTAGGGATTTAATTCAAGTTCAAGCTTCTCTTGATCTCTCGTCCGATCACTCCCCGACGATCATCACAATTTGTAGCCCATTAAGAAGTAACTTACCTGACCCATATGTGAATATGATCAATCGTGTAAATTGGCTGGGGTTCAAAAAATATCTCAGCAGTCATTGTACGGAAAACATTACGCTTAGAACACCCGATGATATTGAATCGAACATTGCCAATCTCAGCGAGAATATTAAACAGGCTGCTGAACATGCCACTATCTCCCATCCGCAGATTGGCTTTAATAAAATTTATTCTACAGACATTGAACGTCTCGTACGTGCAAAAAGAAGGGCTAGAAGGGAATGGCAACAGCACAGATCACCACAAAATAAAATCAGATTTAAAGAGTGCACTAAACGACTCCAAGAGTTGCTTGCATCTGAAAAAATTGCATCTCTTAAAAATTATCTGGAGGGTCTTGATGTTACACCGGCGTCTAATTACTCCTTGTGGCGCGCTGCCAGAAAGCTTAAAACACCCGTTGAGTATAAGCCACCTCTACGCACATCTACCGGAGGTTGGGCAAGAAGCGATACTGAAAAAGGTAAAATATTTGCTGAGCACTTAAAATCCGTTTTTACGCCAAATATATGTACTGGTGTTGCTGATTTGCCGAATATAGTCGCTCTACCCCCTCAACACATAAAGTTTAAGACGCGTGATTTACAAAAATTAATTGCCGAACTCAACCCGAAGAAAGCTCCGGGTATTGATGGAATTAGTAATCAGATGCTGATGAACTTGCCTCGTATTGCAATGAGAATCCTGTTATTCATATTTAATGCTATTTTACGACTGGAGTATTATCCACACAACTGGAAACTTGCCAAGGTTAAAATGATTCCAAAGCCGGGCAAAGATATAACAAAGGCTGAGTCATATAGGCCAATAAGTCTACTATCTACAATGTCAAAGCTTTTCGAAAAACTGCTCAAAACAAAATTGTCCCCAATTCTAATTAGTAGTGGGTGCATACCAGACCATCAATTTGGTTTTAGAAGTCAGCATAGCACCATTGAACAAACTCACAGATTAGTTCAATTTATAAGAACTTTTGAGGGAAAAAAGTATTGTTCTGCGCTGTTTATTGACGTTTCCCAGGCATTTGATAAAGTGTGGCATGAAGGCCTTATTTTAAAATTGAAGACTTACTTACCAATAAACATTCTAAATCTTTTGGAAAGTTACATTATTTCCCGTAAGTTCACTGTTGCGGAAGGAGACTTTACAAGTAGGCCTGAAACAATTTCATCTGGTGTGCCACAGGGGAGTATACTGGGACCAGTTTTATATTTAATTTATACTTGTGATATGCCTGTGAGCAGTAGTATCCATACTTCCACATTTGCCGACGATACAGCCTGCCTTAGTATGCATGAAAACCCTGATGAGGCATCCCGCAAACTCCAGGAACACATTAGCCAGATGGAGCTTTGGTTAAACTTATGGAGAATCAAGGTAAATGAACAAAAGTGTGTTCAAGTAACATTTACTTTACGAAGAGATACTTGTTCCCCCATTCGGATTAACAATCAAGTTGTTTCTCAACATTCACATGTGAAATATCTTGGTATACACCTTGATCGACGACTTACATGGAAACACCACATTGATTCTAAGTTAACTCAAATGAAACTTAAACTAACTCAGGTACATTGGCTGATTGGTCGAAATTCAACACTTAGCCTAGACTGTAAACTTTTAATATACAAGTCGCTTTTAAAGCCAATATGGTGCTACGGAATTCAACTATGGGGCACTGCTTCAGCTTCAAATGTAGAGAAAATTCAACGCAGGCAAAATAAAATTTTACGCATGATAACATCGGCTCCATGGTACATCAAAAATTCAAATATACATCGTGATTTGAATATGCCACTAGTGACTGAAGAAATTGCAAAATACGCAGGCAAATATTTAACAAAACTCGAGTCACATCCTAATCCGCTTGCCCGTAATATTTTGAACTTTACTGGACACATCCGCCTAAAAAAGAGCGACACAATGGCTCTTATTCACAGCACTCCAGATGGGACTTCTTGAAAATACTTTTATTTTTTTTTCCTTTTGATTATCACTACTTACATATGTATTATATATAACTACTACTAAGCTTATGTCCGACATTGGTCGGGCCTAATTATATTTTTTAGATTTAAGATTTGAATACTTATTGTTAGTTCATATATGAAGATACAATAAATAAAAATTCATGCATAAAAAAAAAAAAAAAAAATATTAGTGAAATATTCATTTGTGAATTCATCAATATCGAAAACTTCTTTCATTTTGGTTTGGAAATGTTTTACCTCTATTGGTGTATTTTCTAGGTCGCTCATTTTGGGACAAGCATATAAGCCATACATCTCCATATTATATTTTAGAGCACCATTATTTTTTAAAAAGTAGTCAACTTCTTTTTTTAATGACTCCACAGCTTCTTTCATAAACACCTCTGGGAGGAGACATTCCTCGTTGTCGTTTATGTAAACAAGTGTCACAAGTCTTTTTTTAAACGCACTTTTTACAAGCTTTACACGACTGGAGCTTGAAGCATGACTTCGTCCGTGCTCTCTGTAATTTTCCTCAGTTAGGAAAGCTCTTTTGCATTCTTTGCATTCTAAATTCGATATCATTTTATTTTTGTATAAACGTTTTTAAATATACTAAAAATGTATAAAACAAATTTACAGACTGTTTGTGTAAAACGTTAAACGTTAGAAATCAATGCTTACTATTTTTAAAATTATTTAACTTACCTATTATGAATTAAAAATATTTAAATCTATACACATATGTATATAACAATAAAAATTTCGAGTTTTCTTTTTTTCACACAACACTTCGTTTTTGAATAATGTCACAAGACTAGAATTTTGTTCAGAAAAATGTTTTATTTTATACTTTTTTTTCTACACGCAATATATGCATACATTCATCTATAGAAAATTACCTGTAATTGGAAAATCTTCATATTTATCTACATTTATGATCTTGTAAATTAGTGAGTTTAAGCAATAAAGGAAAAATATTTGTTTGTCCTTCATAGAAAGATATTTTTTTTATAATTAGTTTTTTCGCATACCCTTTTTCTCAGAACAAATAAAATGTAAATTTCACCAAGGCACCCACGTAAATCTACACGCGCAAAAAGCATGCATACGCATGTCTCTCGTTCTTAATACTTTAAAAATACTTAATATCATGTGTCTTGCATGAGCATGTTAATTTTTAATGTCCTATCCTTTTTTTTCTTTTAAAATGAAAATTAGAGTAAAGCAAAATACATCTAAATGCTATGACATGAAAAAGCATGCAATGGAAAAAAAGCTTACGCACTACATGCAATGGAAATATCCTTCCTTATAGGAATATTTTTTCATGTAATTTATTTTTTTGGTGAGAATTTTGAAAATTTCTATATAAGTGCAAAAAGTAATAAAAACTTGTAATGCATACATATACATATGACCATGTGTCTTGCACATGCATGTTTAAATTTCATGTCTTGTACATGCATGTTTAACTTTCATCAAATTTTTAAATGTCCTATCCTTTTTCTTAAAATGAAAATAAATAAGATAACTTATTTTAAGCATAAACTCTCATTTTCATAAAATTTAAATGAATTTGAAATATAGGCATTTTATTTTAATTTTTTGAACTAAATTTTCCTGAAATGGATTTCAAATTCACTTTGTTAACGTGCATGTGCATGTTTAACATAAAAACAAAAATCAATAAATAATAGGGGTCACTTCACTTTACTAAATATATTTATTGTTTTAAAAATTGTGTAACTACATAAAATTTCTTATGACAAATAAAAATTTAGCTATAGTTTAGTTCGAATATTGCTGAACCATTTGGTGATTGACGTCCTTTGTAAATAATTGTCCAAATTTTGTCATTCATTTTTGATAAGTAAGGATCCTCTCTGTTTAAATATTTAACGATTCTTTGCGGAAGATAAAACCACTTATTGTTGTTTAAATATGCAATAACTTTGGATCCATATTGTGTAACCTTCCATTCAAAATTTAAAATCTTGTAAGGTTCATTTAAAGGAATATCATCAATTTTTGTGTATTCAGATTTTATTCCTTGCGCAATGTTAATTATTTGTTGATAGATCTAAAAACAAACAAAAAAATTAGTTAAATTTTATATGTACAGTATTTTTCGGTTAATTGCACATCAAAATTTGCACAACTTTTTGTTCAATTAACCGGGGAACCAATTAGCCGATACCCGCTTAATTGAACAATTCGTTCAATTACAAGAATCCCATTTAATTGAACAGTTTGTTCAATTGCAGAAATCACGCATAATTGGAACTACTAATGAATTAAAAGAAATCGCATATGTGCACTTTAAGTTTTTCAAAATAATTTTTTTTACCTTAAACGAAAAAAATGCAAGTAACAGAAAAAAATTTACATATACATATGTGTATACGCAGGTATTTATTATTATTTCAATTAGTAGAGATGCCATCCAGTGTTTTTCACAAATGATGTCAAATATGTATGTGCAAAAATGCTAGATTATTATTCAATAATAGGTATGTTTTATTCGAAATTTATATAAATATTCAGAACAAATTTAAGTGTGTATAAACTTATTAAGTAGCTATAGCTATAGCTGCTTAAAAATTAAGTAGGTATACGTTTCGAATAAAACATACCTAATAATGCAATTAACCGGGTAAAAGTAAGAGGAAATTTATTTTTGATGACATGAATTTTGAACCAATTAAGCGGGAAAATCAATTAACCGGGTTCAATTATCCGAGGAAATTTACATGTGCTTTCGTATTCAATATTTTTTTGCCCGATCATATGGTTCAATTAAGCGTGGAAACCAATTAACCGTAGGGTCAATTAACCGAAAAATACTGTATTTCTTAAACTTTCATATAATAAATAAAAAAATTCTAATGTTATGTTAAACTTCATTCTTACCATTGTTGTTGAACGTAATTTCAAGGATCTTTGAATAACAATAACTAAAACTAATTTCTAATTGGTCTTTTATATACATATTTGTGAGTCAATCGAATTCTCATTTTAATACAATTACTCAAATGAGAATCTCATTCGAATTGTTCCATTTACGAAAATGTCTTCGTTAAACTTTTTATGAGAAAAATATATATTCTCATTTGAAGTTAACTTTGTTGTAGGAATATATATATGTATTAGAATATCCTTTCTTTTGAGAAAATACATGTATTGGAATATCCGTCCTTATGGGAAAAGAAATATTTGTTTGTCCTTCATAGAAATATATACATACATACATACATACATTACACGTGTGCCAGAATGCCCATAAATATACTACTGTGCCAGAATGCCCATAACTATTCTAATTAGAATGATCCTTATGGGGAAAATACACGTGTGCCAGAATGCCCATAAATATACTATTTATAAGTAGAAGAAATAATGTAGATTGTCATCAGTCTGCTTTGATATCTCAACAAGTGACAACCTATTTTCCCAACAAAAAATTTAAAGTGTTTAAAATCCAAAAACTATAAAAGTGCTAGAACTAATTACTGTTTGTTAAACAAGTTTATAGTGCATAAAAAATAATTAAATAAATTGTTTATAACTAAAATAAATTGTTTATAAATAAAATCGATGAAACTAAAATCCAAATTTATGACGAAAAAATTTCCGCAAAATGGTTGCTGAATTTGAAAAAAGTAAAACAAGCTTCTACACATACCAGCTTAAGAGCGCTAAAGGCATGCAGATCGTATTGAAGGGCATAGATTCTTATGTTGTCCCCGAATAAATAAAAGATGCACTCGTCCTCCAGGGGTTCAAGGTAAAAAATGTGTCCAATATAATAAATAGAGAAAAGATTCCCCAACCCCTATTTCGTGTTGAACTAGAACCTAATGATATAAAATTGAAAAAAAATGAGACGCATCCAATTTATAATTTAAAATACCTCTTGTACCGAAAAATCACAGTTGAAGAGCCACATAAGCGTTCAGATCCTGTACAGTGCCATAATTGCCAAGAATATGGCCATACAAAAACATACTGCAATTTACCCTCTGTTTGTGTTGTGTGCGGCGTATTACACGGCACCGCTAGCTGCAACAAACCAAAAGATCAAAGTGATAAAAAATGCAGTAATTGTGGAGGTAATCACTCCGCTAACTACAGAGGTTGTCCTGTGTACTCTTTTGTAGAGAAGACTATGGTGCAAAAACCTAAATTAGCTCCAGCTCAATCAGCAAACGCTTACTCTGCCACTTTTCAGCAAATGAGCCAACCAGTTACTTCCCGTGTATCGTATGCAGATGCTGCTAAGGCTAGTTCTATTCCGACACAAAATGTTTCACCGCAAAACAATTCAACAAATACAAACTCAAACATTAATTTTAATTGCCTTGAAGCCACTATTGAAAATCTTGTGCAAACTATAAACAATTTTACAACAAATATGACTAGCATGATGCAAGAAATGTTGCGAATGCAGAATACTCTGCTTCAAGCAATACTTAATAAGCCATGAACACGTTAACAATATGTTTCTGGAACGCAAACGGCATTCGCCAACATAAAAATGAACTTGAGCACTTCCTCACGGAAAAAAATATTGATATAATGTTAGTATCTGAGACTCATTTGACTTCGAGAAGTCTTTTTAAAATTTATGGCTACACTATATATGATACAAAGGACCCTAGAGGAAGGGGTTGCGGTGGATCAGCAATTCTAATAAAGTCAAGACTCAAGCACTATGTTCTTGATAACATTTGTGAAGAATACCTACAAGCAACAAATATTGGCATTGAAAGTTTTTGTTCAAATTTCGTTATATCATCAATTTACTCCCCTCCCAGATTTTCAATCACTGAGAATCAATATGAGGATTTCTACAAATCTCTTGGACCTTGTTTTGTAGCAGCTGGAGACTACAATGCGAAACATACGTTCTGGGGTTCGCGCCTTGTTACACCCAGAGGTCGAGCATTGTTCAACACTATTTCAAAAATGGGCTTGGATGTCATTTCGAGTGGGGAGCCCACTTATTGGCCTACTGACATACAAAAAATTCCGGATGTTATAGATTTTGGCGTCATAAAAAATATCTCTAGGGATTCAATTCAAGTTCAAGCTTCTCTTGATCTCTCGTCCGATCACTCCCCGACGATCATCACAATTTGTAGCCCATTAAGAAGTAACTTACCTGACCCATATGTGAAGATGATCAATCGTGTAAATTGGCTGGGGTTCAAAAAATATCTCGGCAGTCATTGTACGGAAAACATTACGCTTAGAACACCCGATGATATTGAATCGAACATTGCCAATCTCAGCGAGAATATTAAACAGGCTGCTGAACATGCCACTATCTCCCATCCGCAGATTGGGTTTAATAAAATTTATTCTACAGACATTGAACGTCTCATACGTGAAAAAAGAAGGGCTAGAAGGGAATGGCAACAGCACAGATCACCACAAAATAAAATCAGATTTAAAGAGTGCACTAAACGACTCCAAGAGTTGCTTGAATCTGAAAAAATTGCATCTCTTAAAAATTATCTGGAGGGTCCTGATGTCACACCGGCGTCTAATTACTCTTTGTGGCGCGCTGCCAGAAAGCTTAAAACACCCGTTGAGTATAAGCCACCTCTACGCACATCTACCGGAGGTTGGGCAAGAAGCGATACGAAAAAAGGTAAAATATTTGCTGAGCACTTAAAATCCGTTTTTACGCCAAATATATGTACTGGTGTTGCTGATTTGCCGAATATAGTCGCTCTACCCCCTCAACACATAAAGTTTAAGATGCGTGATTTACAAAAATTAATTGCCGAACTCAACCCGAAGAAAGCTCCGGGTATTGATGGAATTAGTAATCAGATGCTGATGAACTTGCCTCGTATTGCAATGAGAATCCTGTTATTCATATTTAATGCTATTTTACGACTGGAGTATTATCCACACAACTGGAAACTTGCCAAGGTTAAAATGATTCCAAAGCCGGGCAAAGATATAACAAAGGCTGAGTCATATAGGCCAATAAGTCTACTATCTACAATGTCAAAGCTTTTCGAAAAACTGCTCAAAACAAAATTGTCCCCAATTCTAATTAGTAGTGGGTGCATACCAGACCATCAATTTGGTTTTAGAAGTCAGCATAGCACCATTGAACAAACTCACAGATTAGTTCAATTTATAAGAAGAACTTTTGAGGGAAAAAAGTATTGTTCTGCGCTGTTTATTGACGTTTCCCAGGCATTTGATAAAGTGTGGCATGAAGGCCTTATTTTAAAATTGAAGACTTACTTACCAATAAACATTTTAAATCTTTTGGAAAGTTACATTATTTCCCGTAAGTTCACTGTTGCGGAAGGAGACTTTACAAGTAGGCCTGAAACAATTTCATCTGGTGTGCCACAGGGGAGTATACTGGGACCAGTTTTATATTTAATTTATACTTCTGATATGCCTGTGAACAGTAGTATCCATACTTCCACATTTGCCGACGATACAGCCTGCCTTAGTATTCATGAAAACCCTGATGAGGCACCCCGCAAACTCCAGGAACACATTAGCCAGATGGAGATTTGGTTAAACTTATGGAGAATCAAGGTAAATGAACAAAAGTGTGTTCAAGTAACATTTACTTTACGAAGAGATACTTGTTCCCCCATTCGGATTAACAATCAAGTTGTTTCTCAACATTCACATGTGAAATATCTTGGTATACACCTTGATCGACGACTTACATGGAAACACCACATTGATTCTAAGTTAACTCAAATGAAACTTAAACTAACTCAGGTACATTGGCTGATTGGTCGAAATTCAACACTTAGCCTAGACTGTAAACTTTTAATATACAAGTCGCTTTTAAAGCCAATATGGCGCTACGGAATTCAACTATGGGGCACTGCTTCAGCTTCAAATGTAGAGAAAATTCAACGCAGGCAATATAAAATTTTACGCATGATAACATCGGCTCCATGGTACATCAAAAATTCAAATATACATCGTGATTTGAATATGCCACTAGTGACTGAAGAAATTGCAAAATACGCAGGCAAATATTTAACAAAACTCGAGTCACATCCTAATCCGCTTGCCCGTAATATTGTGAACTTTACTGGACACATCCGCATAAAAAGAGGCACACAATGGCTCTTATTCACAGCACTCCAGATGAGACTTCTTAAAAATACTTTTATTTTTTTCCTTTTGATTATCACTACTTACATATGTATTATATATAACTACTACTAAGCTTATGTCCGACATTGGTCGGGCCTAATTATATTTTTTAGATTTAAGATTTGAATACTTATTGTTAGTTCATATATGAAGATACAATAAATAAAAATCATGCATTAAAAAAAATAAATAAATAAATAAAATAATTAAATAAATTGTTTATAAATAAAATAATTATATTAATTAATAAACAAATATGTAAAATTAATACTAAAAGTTGTGCAATCTGCAATAAAGTCTTTATGACTCAAACAAAAATAAATCAGCATATGGAAACGCACTCATATGGAACTAGTAAGCTTGATCTTCAAAACAAATATTGTGAGGATTGTGATGAGATGATCCCATCAAATGGTTACATGGCTCATGTCAGAACCACAAAACACAAAAACAGTTGCCACCAAGAACAGATTGGAGATTTTCTCATTAAAAGAGCAAGCAACTTCAATGGGATGATCGAGACGTATATCCTCCTCAACAAAATTGAGGGTGTTATTTTTCCAGAGGAGTTTTTGAAATCTGCCAAGAGCTCTATACTACAACAGCTAATTGAATGTAGTAGGATACATACTACATTTAAATTTAATATGGAGCTCACATGCGATTATATGAAGACGGTGAATGATGAGATGAATGTTTCCCAACTTGTTCATATTTGGAAAATGATGTTGGTGACTTTGTCTGATGACATAGAGGATATGTACAAGAAACAGACCGAGGAGCTAAGAGGTAAAATGGAAGAATTTCAAGAGAGGGATAGCGGATGGACCTTAATTTCAATAAATTCCCTTGAAGTTAATATAAACAAGGCGTCCATAATAAGAGGATCGAGCTTTATCCCTCTCCCAAAAAATATTGCAGTGAAATGTGGATGCATAAATGTCGAGAACTCTGATGTTTATTGCTTTAAATGGTGTATCATTGCGGCTTTGAACACAAATAGTACTTTAGATCGAAGACAACAGAAAAGCTATAGAAACTATAATATAACAAACATTTCTGCTGCGAATATTAATATAGGAGCAGTTGTATTAAATTTTGAAGGCCTAGAGTTTCCACTCCCATTGAAGCAGCTTAAACAATTCGAACGTCAAAATAATATGAGCATCAACGTATTTGGTCACAATGGAACATCGCTTATAGGACCATTCTATATAACAAAAGGAGAACAACATGTTCATATTAATCTGTTATTGCTCCAGTCCAATGAAAACTTCTACTATGTGCTCATCAAGGATATATCAAATTAGGTTTAATTTTTGCATTTATGCAAAATGTGTTTTCATCTCTATTTAAAAAGTTACTTCTTACTGTTATATGTATTTATTTCTTATTTGTATTTTCTATATTTTCTTCAGACTTCTTCGTTCCAACATTACATATCATGATCATTAGATACATATGTGCAACACCTGCCTATTTTATACACATGATGATTATGTGTATAATCACCATAAAAATGTTTGTGGGAAAAAAGTCATCAGAATACCCGAAGATGAATCTATCATCAAGTTTGAAAATACCACAAACAGTTACATGTACCATTAGTAATCTACGCAGACTTCGAATCTATTTTGGAAAAAGTTGATGATCCTGTAAGTAAAAGCACTACAAATGTACAGAAACATCATGCTTGTGCATTCGCTTATTTTATTAATTTTGGAAAAAGTTGATGATCCTGTAAGTAAAAGCACTACAAATGTACAGAAACATCATGCTTGTGCATTCGCTTATTTTATTAATTAAGAGAGAAAATAATTTATATAGACATTATTTTGGTGAAGATTCGGCGAACATATTTATCAAAAAAATAGTTGAAGATTGTACAGATATTTATCTGAATTATTTACTTAAAGTTAAGAAAATGTTCATGACCCCAATAGAAATAGCTCAATATAATAATGCACAAAATTGTCATATATGTAAGAAAATATTAAATAATGATACAAGTTAGAGATCATTGTCATCTTACGGGTAATTATCGTGGGGCAGCTCATAGCGACTGTAATTTGAATTATAAAACACCTCATTTTATACCGGTTATCTTGAATAATCTTTCTGCATACGATATGCACTTATTTTTCAAAGAACTTTCTACTATAAAATATTCCACAATAAAAGTGATTCCCCAGAACGCAGAGCGTTATATTTCTCTTTCAATTTTCATCAGATTAGATGAAAAACATGGACTCGAAATAAGATTTATAGACTCGTTTAGATTTATGGCTTCAAGTTTAGATAGTAGAGAAGAGTTCTTCAATATTCTAACGAATGAAGAATGTGATGTAGTCGAGTATGAACATGCTCAAAAAATATGGAGAGAGTTTAACTGTAAAACCCTCCTTGACTATACTGAACTCTATTTAAAGACAGATGTTCTTCTTTTAACCGATGTGTTTGAAAATTTTAGGAAAATTTGTGAAGATATATACGATTTGGACCCCTGCCACTATTATACAGCACCAGGCTTATCTTGGGATGCAATGTTGAAAACCACAGAAGTTTCACTCGAACTGTTCACTGATTCCGAAATGTATATTTTTATGCAAAACGGAATAAGAGGTGGACTAGTTCAATGCTCGCAAAGATATTCGAAGGCGAATAATAAGTATTTGGAAGATTTTGATGCATCAAAACCATCGGAATTTTTTGTCTATTTAGACGCCAACAATTTGTATGGTTGGGCGATGTTGGAATATCTTCCTTGCGGTGAATTTGAGTGGGTATGTGATACTGATTTTGATGTTTAAAAAATTTCTGATACTGCAGAGTATGGGTACATTTTGGAAGTGGATATAGATTATCCTGATTCAGCGCATGATCTACATAATGATTTGCCATTTTGTCCTCAAAATAAGCCCGTGGGGGGATCCAAAATCAAAAAATTAGTTGCAGACTTACACTCAAAAACAAATTACACCATACACTATAGAGTTTTAAAACAAGCCATTTCAAATGGCCTCATCTTAAAACAAATCCATAGAATACTCAGATTTAAGCCATCCCCTTGGCTTAAAAAATACATTGACTTAAATACATTTTATAGAACAAAAGCTAAAAATAATTTTGAAAAAGATTTCTTCAAACTTTTAAACAATGCTGTTTACTTCCCGTAGACAATAGAAAACATTGAAAAACGTAGGGACATTAGAATAACTTCTTCTTGGGAAACAACAAACAGGAATCATTTAGGTCTCAGAGCATTAATTGCGAAACCAAATTTTAAGCAGTTAACAAAATTTTTTGACGATATGTATGCGGTAGAGTTAGAGAAAATAGAACCACTATATGATAAACCTATATATGTTGGTTTCACAGTACTGGAGTTATCCAAGTGGAGAATGTATGACTTCCATTATGGCTTCATGAAGCCTAAATTAGGAGAGAACATTTCTCTCGACTATATGGATACTCACTCATTTATTTATTCAATTAAAACTGATGATTTTTACGATGACATCCGTAATGATATTATTTTGAATTTTGATACGTCAGAATATCCTATAGATAACCAATTTCGTTTGCCGCTACTCAATAAGAAGGTTTTGGGAATAATGAAAGATGAAAAAAACGGGAATATAATGACAGAGTGTGTTGGCTTAAGAGCAAAAATGTATTCTCCGTCAACTCTTCGCTCGGAAGCTGTTAAAAAATCTAAAGGGGTCAAAAAGTCTGTAATTAAAAAGTTGTCCATTAATGATTACAAAAGTTGCTTATTTGAATCCAAAATTATCTCGGATGGAATGTTTTTGTTTAGATCGAAAAAACATCAACTATATACCCAAAAACTACATAAAATAGCACTTAGCTTTTCTTTATATATTTATTTATTGTATCTTCAAAAATGAACTAACAATAAGTAATCAAATCTTAAATCTAAATATAATTATTAGGCCAGACCAGTATTGGACATAAACTTAGTGATAGTTATAAATAATACATAAGTAGTGATAATCAAAAAGGAAAAATAAAGAAGTATTTTTAAGCAGTCTCATCTGGAGTGTTGAGTATAAGAGCCTTTGTGTCCCTCTTTTTTAGGCGGATGTGTCCAGTAAAGCGCAAAATATTACGGGCAAGCGGATTAGGATGTGACTCGAGTTTTGTTTAATATTTGCCTGCGTATTTTGCAATTTCTTCACTCACTAGTGGCATATTTAAATCACGATGTATATTTGAATTTTAAATGTACCACGGAGCCGATGTTATTAACCGTAAAATTTTGTTTTGCCTTCGTTGGATTTTCTCAATATTTGAAGCTGAAGCAGTGCCCCATAGCTGAATTCCGTAGCACCATATTGGCTTCAAAAGTGACTTGTATATCAAAAGTTTGCAGTCTAGGCTGAGTGTTGAATTTCTGCCAATTAACCAATATATTTCAGTTAATTTAAGTTTCATTTGGGTTAACTTAGAGTCAATATGATATTTCCATGTAAGGTGTATGCCAAGGTATTTCACTTGAGAATGTTGAGGAATATTTTGATTGTTGATTCGAATGGGGGAACAGGTATCTTTTCTTAGGGTAAACGTTATATGAACACACTTTTGTTCATTTACTTTAATTCTCCATAAGTTCAACCATATTTCAAGCTGGGTAATGTGTGCTTGGAGATTGCGGGATGCCACATCAGGGTTTTTGTGAATACTCAAACAGGCTGTATCATCGGCAAATGTAGAAGTGTGGATGTTATTGCTCACAGGCATATCACAAGTATATATTAGATACAAGACTGGCCCCAGAATACTACCCTGTGGCACACCAGAAGATATAGATTCGGGCACACTCATGAAGTCTCCTTCCACAACAGTGAACTTCCTATCAACAATATAACTTTCCAAAAGCTTTTGTATGTTTATTGGTAGGTATGTCTTCAATTTTAAGAATAGGCCTTCGTGCCATACTTTATCAAATGCCTGAGAAACATGAATAAAAAGGGCAGAACAATACTTTTTTTCTTCAAATGTCCTCCTTACAACTTGAACCAATCTATGCGTTTGCTCTATAGTGCTATGCTGACTTCTAAAGCCAAATTGATGGTCCGGGATGCAGCCACTATCAGCTAAAATTGTGGACAATTTAGTCATGAGCAGCTTTTCGAAAAGCTTTGAAATTGTTGAAAGTAAGCTTATAGGCCTATATGACTCAGCCTTGGTAAGATCTTTGCCTGGCTTTGGAATCATTTTAATCTTGGCAAGTTTCCAGTTATGCGGAAAATACTGCATTCGTAAAATGGCATTAAAAATAAATAGCAAGATTCTTATTGCACTATGAGGCAAGTTCATCAGCATCTTGTTACTAATGCCATCAATACCTGGAGCTTTCTTCGGGTCGAGCTCAATAACTATTTTTTGTAGTTCACGCATCTTAAACCTTAAGGGACGAGGGGGTAGAGATACTACACTCGGTAATCCGGCAGCACCCGTACATGAATTGGGAGTGAATACAGATTTTAAATGCTCAGAAAATAAGTTACTTTTCTCACTATTGCTTCTTGCCCAGCCTCCGGTCGAAGTACGCAGTGGTGATTTGAGATCAACAGGTCTTTTGAGATTTCTAGTAGCGCGCCATAAAGAGTAATTAGATGTTGACGTTAGTAGTAGTGAAATGCCGGTCCTGGCGCCGATTAAAATTGTGAAATTTGGGTAATTAAAATTTGAAATTTGAGAATTTCAGTGTAAAATTTTAAAATTTGGGTAATTAAAATTTTAAAATTTTAAAATTCTTGGAAATTTGTGAAATTTGATACCCTACGAGGGTGGATCAATAAGTCCGTCCAACTTTTTGTTTACATAAGGAATTTTTTGTTTACATAAGGGGTTTTGTTTGTTTAATACATACGAGGGTGGCTCAATAAGTCCGGGTTTTTATGACCGTGGGAATTTATATGTATGTTTGGATTAAGGGGTTTCATAAGATTAAGATTTCATAAGTATATATGCCGACGGGAAAATCATGAAATGGTTTTTCTTAATACCAACGGGAAAATCATGCAATGATTTTTCCTAATACTAATGGGGGTGAAATAGTGAAAATTTATTTTTCTTAGTGCCTACGGCAATACATGATTTTCCTAATGCCTACGGCAATATATGAATATTTTTCCTAATGCCTACGGCAATACATGATTTTCCTAATGCCTACGGCAATATATGAATATTTTTCCTAATGCCTACGGCAATACATGATTATTATTTTTTTCAAATGCCGACGGCAAAACATGATTGTTATTTTTTCCAAATGCCGACGGCAAAACATGATTATTATTTTCTAATACCAAAGGGAAAATTGCCAGTGTTGCCAGACTATAGAAATTTGTTATCGTAATACTATATCAGTAATATCAGAGAAAATATTTATTTATGTGTTCACATGTATGTGAACACCCATACTTGTGTTCACATGTATGTGAACACCCATACTTGTGTGTGGGGGGTCCAGCTTGATAGTCGCGGGTAATTTAATATTTTGTGTATTTGTTTAAGAGATATGTATGTATGTGTGTATATGTATGGATGTATGTATGTGTATGTATGTATGTATGTGTATGTATGTATATGTATGTGTGCATGTATGAATGTGCGATCGTGGGTACTTGTGTGTGGAATATTTTGTAGAATACATATATATTTTGCAAGGTAATCATTTTCTTTGTCTACGATTATTTTAAAGCAGCAAACTAAGTACACTCAACAGCAGAGAAACAAAAACCAAGAATTTGCAAGTAAGCAAAAAAGTTAATTTCTCCTTCTCCCCACTTCCTTCTCTTTCCTTTATGTAGTTTTTATTTGAAATAAGAAAACACATTTTATTTCATTTTATTTTTTATACATTTATTGTTTAAAATTTTATAAAATTTTATACATTTATTGTTTAAAATTTTATAAAATTTTATAATAATACATACATTCATATTTTAAAAAGTGAAAAAGTTTAATTAAAGCAAGACATTTCTTTTGTTAGTAAAATAGCATTTTTTAGTGCGCAAGCACCAAATTTATGATAATTACAATAAAAATATTCTGGATACTTGATTTCCATTTGTTTAAAGTTGATGCAGCCTATATCCTCAACGTTAAAAATTTTTCGGCATAAAATTTTTTCCAACCATCGTCTTTTTTCTTCACCTTTTACATAAATTTTAGAACATCTTGCGTTGGCTTTTATAAAATTGCAAACGCTTTGAAATGAAACTGATCCAGCAGTCCAGCTTAGGTGATGATAGTTTTTTGTTAGCCACTTTGCTTCTCTTTGCTTTTCTATTGATAAGCATTTGATATCAAATGGGGGTTTTATAATGAAATTGTTATATTCATAATTGTTGAAAACAATTGCTACTTCTTTTGCGATGAAATCATTTGAATTATTTTTGAAACCTTGTACGTCTATGAAAATTATGTTGTTTTCCATATTAGTCAATTCATAAGACTTTTCGCACTTGTCCTTTGATAGGTACATATTCTAATATACGATCATGAATAAGAATGCAGTAAGCTGATGTTTTTGCTCCAATATTAGTTGCTGTTTCAAATTCTATTTTTATATCAATCGGTCCATTATTGAGTGATTCATTCTGATGACTGACATCTACTACAATAATAGGAGCTTTTGTCTTAAACTCTGATGCAGTTAGAAGCGGTTGAGATTCTTTCATATAGTAGCTTTGTTGAAATCTTAGATACATATCATATAGAATTGCATATCGTTCATTTTTGAACTTTATGTTAAGATCATCATATGGATATGAGACTGAATTTAAATGTACTTTTAAATTAGTCAAATCACAATGAACAAACTTATTTTCTTGTTGAAAAGCAATCAATACAAAACGAGGGCGTTCTCTATTTGCAGCTAGTTTAACATTCCAAATATGGCTAGTTCCCATATTTAATTGTGGATTGACATGACAATCCCAACTGCGAAATGCCATAGGTATAGAAGCACCATTGTTAATAATTTTAATCATATTCAATTTGCTAAAGTCGGATAATTGTACATGTGGGATTCTCCATGAGATTAGTGAAATTGTAAGTTTAGCTTTTTTAGTAGAAACACTCGAGCGTACAAGATCTTCGTCGTTCTTATTGCGCAAGAGTATCAGTTCATGTTTTCCATTTAGTATAACTTTGTTGTAGTCTTCAGCGAATCCTAGAAGCATTTTTAGAGGTACATAGAAATTGAAAAAGCCATTTACAAGAGTGACATCGTCAATTTTGTTCCATCCAGCATTTTGCATCACGTTGCTTTCTGTTGGTGACATAGAAACCAAATTTTTTATGGTGCTTGTGGCTCCTAAATATCTTGTATGATCAATTTCAATTCCATTGAGCTCATAGCGAATTTCATCAAATAGATATGCCACAAAGTTGTTTTTTAATATAAAGTTGTCCGATGATGAAGAAGATTTAGAGTTATTATCATCAGCAACAAAACCTTCTACATAAATGTAGCTTTCACTGGGTAGCACGTACAAATCTTGATTTTGTATTGAAATTCTAATTTCATCATTATTGTTGTAAGATTGTAAGTATGGTACATATGTATGATAGTCCTTTTTGATTATATTCTCATCAGACAAGGGCTTATCTAAGACATCTATTATTGAACTCATTTTGTCTTCAATTTAAAATTCAAGGACTTTAGAAAATTTTTATTTGATGTTGTTAGTGCTTTTGGTTGTACTGGTCGCTTTAATGTTGATGTTGTTCTTGCTGCTATATTTTTCAATGTATTTGTGTTGTATATTAGCATTATTTAGTTGGCCTTAAATGTATTCTTATTGTAATTTCCTCTCCTCGGAAATTAATTAAATCACCGTGTTGATCAACTACGCGCAGCGCTAGTGAACTTATCTCTCTGGTGTTCACAGGTAAATAGATGAGATTTCTTGGAACCTCATCTATTTTATAGCCTGGAGGCACATTAATCGGAAATTCATGAAGTGTATGCGATTTGGAGCTATTCATATATGTGTTAATAGCGATGCTACTTTCTACTCGCAAGAGATTTACTTTAAAAATATTAACTGGAAGATCTGAATAATAATATTGGTTTGGTGTTAGGATTTTGCTATTGAATCCTAAAAGTTTTCCAATTGTATTGTCTTTATTAAAATATACAGTATCCTTGGAACTATTAACTTTAACTTGCATTGTATTGTTATTGGCTTCAATAAAAATCTTATTTGCTGGACAGAGTAGTTTGTATTGCTCTTCTATAAAATCAACTATATCATTTAGTTCGTAAGATCCAATTGGTATTTCTATTGTATGTTCTCCTATATGAAACATATTGTTGTAGGTGTCTACATTTGGAATACTGTTGTATGAATGAAAATCAGTTAGAGCACACTCATATGCACCATGTAATTCAATAGGAGGAAAGTAACTAGCAGATAATTCTGATGAGTTAGAGCTCAGAGTAAGTGTTATTGACATTATAACAGACTGATTACAATTAAATAAAGTTTAGTAGACAGTATGGTTTATAAGCATAATTTACATATTTATTTCATTTTCTTATTTTAAAATTAACATTAGTTTCTTAATATTAATGCTATTATTGTTTTGCTATGATGTTGTTGTTGATTTAGTTTTTCTTCCATCTATAATATTTCATCTTTACTTATCCAAGAATTGTGTTGATTAGAAAATCCCAGCCATTTAACATATACCTCCTTCCCTTTAATTTTAAGCACCTTTTCAACTAGATATGTATTTGGAAATCTGGTTTTTGAAAGTTCGTCAGTATAGAATCCACCTTTAATAGGATTACCAAGATAGTCTTCTAATATGTATGTTGCAGGATTTGTATTTTGAACTCTTGTAATTGTGAAAATTTCTGTAGTCCAATTTGGAGTATAACCTTTTTCAAATGTATGCTTATATTTGCTTATGCGTACATGATCTCCTACATTAAATTTTGACATTTTATACATTTTCATATGACTGTATACTGTATTTAGCAGCTTTTCCTCATTTGTTGAGTTGACTTTAATTGGAGGCATTTTAATGGTACGATGAACTTTTCTATTGTAGGTATTAAGTAAATCTTTGTATATATCAATCCACTTATAAGAACCATTATAGCTAAATTCTTTCCACATCATTCCTTTCAGTGTTCTATTAAATCGTTCTACTATTGATGCTTTCATAATGCTATATGTTGAGTAGTGATTAATGCTGTATTTATGCATTAATTTTTCAAAGTTTTTGTTGAAAAATTCTTTACCATCATCTGTTTGTATGTTTTTTGGTATTCGCCCCAATTCAAAAATATTTTCCATTGCGTTGGTTGTTTCAAGTGCAGTTTTTATTTTTAGTGGTACTGCCCATGCAAATTTTGAGAATGTGTCAATTATAGTCAGCAAAAATCGATAATTTCTATTTTCTTTAGAATAGTTCCCCATTTCAACTAAATCAGCTTGCCAAAGATCATCTATTCCTTTCATTACAACTCTGCGACGCACAAAATGTTTTCGTGCTTGCTTATGGAGTTCGTTTACTAAATTTCTTTTTGAAGACATTAAGTTGTTTTTAGAGATTTTTTGGAGAGTGTTGTGATCTAGTTGAAGCACTTTCAGCTATTGATACAAACATGTAATTTTCTAATCTATAAATTTTCTCATTAAGCTGTTCAATTTGCTCTTCAAAGGATGTTTTAATTTTTAGAATATCTTTTTCAATTTTATAATTTTCTTCTATATCTAATTTTGTTTCGCGATGTAGATCCTCAATTTGTATTTGAATATTTTCTTGAATTAAAGTACTGTCTCTCTTAAAGAATGCTAATAATTTCTCTTCTAGTTTTTCGATTTGAGTTTGCAGAAACAATTTATTGATAACATCGTTTTCCTCCACAGCTTTTGCAACATTTTTGATCCTTTTGTTTTGGACATCAATGTTGTTGTTCGTATCCACAAAGAACCCCAGCAGTTTAGGTGCATTTTTCAAAGAAACTATGTTGCTAGTATCGTTTAAATAATGTCCAAATTTATCAACAGACATGCTTTATATACTTTATTAAAGTTAATGTATTATATTAGCTTCACGTAGTTCTTCAATAATTGATATAATCTCGTTATTGTGATTATTATGACCTGCAGCTTGTGATGCGAGCAGTAGTCGAAGTCGATCTACTAGCTCATTTGGATCATCCCAGTATATATAGTTGGGCTTATGGATGTTAAATTCCATCATTCCATCACCTAAATAGCTACCTTTGGGCTTAGATCCTGTTGATTCGGGTAAATTATCCTGGTTTTTCTCGTCAATAAATTTCTTAATAATATGTTTATATTTATATCCTCTAGTACCCTTAATTTGACCATCAGGTTTGTAGTCTCTTCTATATGCATTAGTAGTAATTAAAATCTTTTTATATATTTCGAGTTCAAATTTATCATAATTTTTTGGTATTTTATGAAACATTAGAGAAAATAGTCCAGGTGTTAGAGCCCATATTTGACCACCAACTTGTATTTTATGTTCACTAAGTGTAAGTTTACTATCACCAAATTTCCATTCATTATTGAAATCTTTATGTGGACCATAGTTTGTATCTAATTCATTTCTTCCTTCCAAGACTGATAAATCAGTATAAGTATCTTCTGTATTGGAAGTTTGTGAGTAAAAATCATCTTCATCATCATCATAATCATTTTTAGTATTAGTTTCGTTAAATAATATGGTATTATCATATATTGTTCCTTCTGCTAGTTTCTTTGGTGTACTTGTCTCTATCTTGAATGATGGTTTTTCAGACTTTAAACTTGTATTATTTTCAAATTCTGTCTTCATTTTATTTTCTTCTTTAATGGGAATTCTTTTAATTTTTTTAGAACTATTTATGAATTCTTTGAGTGGTTCTGTTATAGGTTTAAATGTATCTCTTAGTTGTTCACGTGTATCTATTTCACCAGTTTTTATACTACGAAGCTTTTTCTTCAAGACATTTCTTGTCAACACCAACTGTTTTAAAATTTTCTCATCCATGTTTAATAAATAAAAGGTATCAGCTATTAGATGAGGTATCAGCTATTAGATCAGCTTATTAGCACCTGGTCTGGTTTTCAGATCAGCTTTTTAGGACCTGGTCTGGTTTTCAGATCAGCTTTTTAGGACCTGGTCTGGTTTTCAGATCAGCTTTTTAGGACCTGGTCTGGTTTTCAGATCAGCTTTTTAGGACCTGGTCTGGTTTTCAGATCAGCTTTTCAGGACCTGGTCTGGTTTTCAGATCAGCTTTTCAGGACCTGGTCTGGTTTTCAGATCAGCTTTTTAGGACCTGGTCTGGTTTTCAGATCAGCTTTTCAGGACCTGGTCTGGTTTTCAGATCAGCTTTTTAGGACCTGGTCTGGTTTTCAGATCAGCTTTTTAGGACCTGGTCTGGTTTTCAGATCAGCTTTTCAGGACCTGGTCTGGTTTTCAGATCAGCTTTTCAGGACCTGGTCTGGTTTTCAGATCAGCTTTTTAGGACCTGGTCTGGTTTTCAGATCAGCTTTTCAGGACCTGGTCTGGTTTTCAGATCAGCTTTTCAGGACCTGGTCTGGTTTTCAGATCAGCTTTTCAGGACCTGGTCTGGTTTTCAGATCAGCTTTTCAGGACCTGGTCTGGTTTTCAGATCAGGTTATCAGGTATCAAATCAGCTTATTAGGTAGCTGGTCTGGTTTTCAGATCAGCTTATCAGGTATCAGATGAGGTTATAGCAAATAGATGTATCAAGCTTAAAGTTAGATTAATAACTAAAGTAAATGTTTATGAAGAGTAGTTTATATAGTTATGAAATAGTCAAATTGCTTTCTGTAGCGTCCATCATTTAATTCATTATCTTTGCTAATCACCAAAAATCCATATTTATCCTTCCAACACTCTCGACAAATCTCATGAAACTTTTCATAACTCATATCGCCACCAACATGATCTCTATAAACATGCTTCATATTTGTCTCATCTTGTTTAAACATTATAATAACATTGGCATTGTCTCTTATTAAATGCTTGGGAATTCTAGTATAAGTTTGACACAAGTAGAATGAATCGACATCCCTATGTCGCCCCATACAAAAATATGTACGTATATTATTCTGCTTTTCACATGCAACATCATCAAATATCATAATTGAATTAGTTTTAGCTTCGTCAGGTGGAATAACTGATTCATTATCTGTAAATGTATAATATCCCATTCCTTTAATTGGTGAAATTAGTTTCTTCAGGTATTCATATTTGGGTTGATATAGAGATTTTGAGTATAAATAGATGTTTTCAAACTTGAGTCCATTAGGACTTTCTAGTAAGCCAATCATAACATTAGTCTTTCCACAATTGGATGGTCCAACTATTAGAGCACGAATAGAATTTGGTAAGAGGGGGCTATGCTTTATTTTTGAAGTGATGTTGACTGAATCGTCAATATTACGAACTAAAATATTTTTATGTTGTTTCACTAACTGCATTTTTGTAACTAAATACATTTTATAAATGTTACCTCTTATTATAGAAAAAATTAGATAATATGGTTATACGATATCAGAAAACGTTTAGTCATAAAAACACCTTCGTTGGAGGAGGTATAGTAGATAAAATAATAAACTCTCTACCTGTTGAACTTCATCTTCCGGGGTATCAGTACTGTGGACCTGGAACAAAACTACAAAAACGTTTAAATCGAGGTGACAAAGGTATTAACTTATTGGACTCTGATTGTAAAAATCACGATATTGCGTATTCAAAAAATAAGGATTTAAGTACTAGACATAAAGCTGATAAAATACTTGAAAATTCAGCTTGGAATCGAGTTTTAGCAAAAGACAGTAGTCTTGCAGAAAAATCATTTGCATATATGGTTACTAACGCAATGAAAACCAAAACTAAATTTGGTATGGGTGTGGAGAAAAAGAAAAATGTTAAAAAGAACAAGCCAAATGATAAAAAACTGTTTAGAACATCAATTATAGCTGCAACAAAAATACTAAAGAAGGAAAAACCATTAGATATTAACTCAGCTATTAAAATTGCACGAAAAACTATTAACAAATCATTAAAAGGAAGAAAGTCTCAAATTGTAGTTCCACGTGTAATACGTGTTCCAAAAATCGGTGGTTTTTTACCTCTAATACCGATTTTAACTGCTCTGGGTGCAATTGGTAGTCTAACAACTGGGGGTGCTGCCATAGCTAAAGCTGTAAATGCAACAAAGAATGCAAAAAATCAACTTGATGAAGCAACTAGACATAATAAAGCGATGGAATCTATAGCAGTGGGAAAAGGACTTTACTTAAAACCATATAAAAAAGGTTATGGTTTAGTTCACAAAGAGGAATCAAAAAACTCTTAAAGATGCTGCCCAACAGACCACTATCTGATGTGGACCTAAACCGTTTCTCTATAAAAATTCCATATTTTAGAGGAGTTTTCATGTTGAATACTCTACCAAAACGAACAAAGAAAATTGAATGTGGAATAATCAACTTAGATGTATCAACAGGACCTGGTACACATTGGGTAGCATACTATAAAAACAACAATGAAAAAGAATATTTCGATAGCTTTGGAAACTTACAACCTCCTTGGGAAGTAGTTAAATATCTTGGTGCAAATATAAAATACAACTATAATCAGCATCAGAATTTCAATACATTTACCTGTGGACATTTATGTCTTAAATTTCTTTATGAAATAACTGAAAATATTAAATAAAACACAAAAATTTATATTTTACAAAACTCTTTAATGTCTTTTTATTCATAATTTAAAATACTTAATTAATATATTATTGCCAAACAGGAAATTGGGAATTTTGAATTAGAAATTCACTCAGCTCACTCTCGACAATTAGATTTTCTTCACCTTCTCTACTTAGGCAATATGATCCACTCGAGAGATCTTTGATATCCTCATCGGTTAAAATATTATATCGCTTAGGTAGGAACATTATGTGTTTATTCATTTCAACTTTTAGGGTTGGTCCATATTTAGTTGTTACACGTAACACATTTCGAATTGTATATTTCGTTGAAGAATCAAGCTCCTTTACGTGGATTAAAGTTTTGTTATTTAGAGCATTAAATTTTGCAATTAGATTTGTTGTGGAGTCCATTTTTATTTTTTATTTACTTCTTGTCACCCTGAATGTTTAATTGGAAATGATCTTAAAAGTAGCGATGATGACTTCAAAAAGGCTAATCGAAAATAATTATGGTGAAATAGTGAATAAGTGGGGGATAGTGATAGACAGAAAGAGATAGTTATAGAGAGAAAACGGTTAGAGAGAGATAGAGTAGTAAAAAAGAAATATGGAATAGAGAGAAAAGGGTTAGAGAGAGATAGATTGCTAAAAAAGAAATATGGGGGTAGAGATGATAGTATAGATATTTTAAAAATTTACAGAACAAATTAGTCTTAAAGGAACCTTCCAACATTCATCATCATTCATTCATCAGCAAATAAAATGAGTCAAATTAGACGTACTCTTAATCAATTTATAAGAGATTTTGAAACCTTCAGGCTTTTTGATCATTGGGAGATGATAAAATGTTTCCAAAATATGCTGGATGAGAACGAAGAATATGGTGTCATGGAAGATGAAGACAACACTGAAGGACACTTCCCCAGCTGTCCTTGGTATCATCCTGAGTGTGAGGAGGGACCTGATACTTGCAGATGTACCATATATTTTTTACGAAAAAATATACTAGAACATTTAATAATTGGCTATTACGAAATGTTTCCATCATTATAAATAAATTAAATAGAAATGAAATAAAATTGTATAAATAATAAAATAAAATTGAATTATAAAAATATTCCTTGATTTGTATTATTTTTTTCTAAAGGAAAACTAGGAATCATCTGTTCGAATATAAAATAACAGAAACTTGTATGTAGTGAAAAAATATGAGGATTTTATCCGATTATCTAAATTATTTCTCTTTATGAAAATATCTAATTGAATTTCATAATATTGTGAAATTCAATTTCTCTTGTGCAGAACCTCTCAAAGAAAACAAGACTATGCATGTTTAATTAACCTGAAAACAAGACTGTGCATGTTTAAGCGACATGAAAATAAGAATTTGCAAATAAGCAAAAAACAAAAATTTTTGATCCAACGAAGTAAAGCCAATAAAGAAATAAAAAAACCATTCACATTTTCCATTCTTTTTTCAATAGTTTATTTACAATAACTTTTCTTAATAAATAGAATTTAAATACAATAATATTTCTTAGACTTTTTTTACATTCATTTTAACAACAATAAAATAATTTTTCTTAATAAATAAGATTTTATATACAACAATTTTTCTTAATAAATAGGATACAATATTTTTTCTTAACTAATAGGATTTTATATACAACAATTTTTCTTAATAAATAGGATACAAATACAATATTTTTTCTTAATAAATAGAATACAAATACAATATTTTTTCTTAACTAATTAACTAAGATTTTCTTGCATTTTAGCAATCTCATTTAGCAACATATCAAGTTCGTATTCAGGGTTAGTTTCCTTAATACGAAAATGATACCATGCATAAGTATTAATATTATTTGATCTAATTTTTCTCTTATCATCTCCATAGCTTAATACTACCTTATTTAGTTCACTAGTATATAATTGATGTAGTTTAGATTTAAATGTTAACATACTATCATATACATTAATCTTATTAAATAAGCAATTCTTATATGTAGCTAAACTATATTTATCTAATATGGCTCTCTTTACCCCCTTCGATTTTTTAATATCATCTTGGTTTTCTACGCTAAATGAATACATTTTTGAGCGCAGCCCAACAAACTCTGTCATTATCTTACCGCAATTTTCATCCTTCATCATACCAATTACTTTTTTATTTACTATTGGGAAATTATAAATATTGTCTGTAGGATAGTCCGATGTGTCAAATTGTTCATGTATGTCATTTTTTATGTCAGCGTAAAAGTCGTCAGTCTTTATTGAATATATAAAAGAGTCAGTATCCATATAGTTTAATGAGAGGTTTGTCTTAAACTTAGGTTGCATGTACCCGTAATGGAAATTATACATTTTCCATTTGGACAGCTCGAGTACACAAAATCCTAAGTAAATTGGTTTATTGTAGCAGGTTTTGACTCTAGTCATTTCGATTGCTACAAGATCTTCAGAAAATATAGATAAACTATGAAAATTTGGTTTTGATATCCAATCTTGGGCTCCTAAATGATTGCAATTCGTCCTCTCCCAATTATTAACAATTTTAACATCTCTCCTCTTATCCACATTTTCCATGGTTTTACCATACACTGCATTATTAAGTAGTTTGAAAAAATTTTTTTCAAAAGCATTTTTAGCAGTGGCTCTATGTCTGGTATTTAGGTCAATATAGCCTTTTAACCATGGAGATTGTTTAAATGCTAGAATACGATGAGTTTTCTTTAAAACTAAACCATATTCTAAGCACTGTTTTAGAACTCTAAAGTGTATCACATATGATTGCTTTGTAGAGAAATCGGTTATCAACTTGCTATACTTCGCTTGCATAGGTTTCTTATTTTCAGCGCAAAAAGGAAGATCATTATGCAAGTCGTGTAAATGAGAGGGATAATCCAACGTAACCTCATAAATATAACCGTCTGTTCCATTATCAGCTATGCTGTTTGGATCCAGATTCAACTCGTCTTGTGATAACCATCTGAACCCACCATGAGGAAGATATTCCGACATCGCCCATCCATACAAATTGTTAGCGTCTAAATAGACGAGAAATTCTGAGGGCTTTTCTTTGTCGAAATCTTGCAAATATTTATTATTTGCTTTCGAATATCTTTGACTACACTGTACTATCCCCCCACGTATACCTTTTTTCATAAAATTGTACATGTCTATGTCTGTCAATAATTCTAATTCAATTTTTGTATATTTGAGCATTGCATCCCAGGAAAGGCCAGGTGCTGTATAATACTGGCAAGGATCGAGCTCATAAATACCCTTACAAACTTTTCTAAAGTTCTCGAAAATATCTGTCAGTAAGAGGACGTCTGTTTTTAAGTAAAGTTCCATGTAATCTTTCATTGTTTCACAACCAAAAGTATTCCATACCTCTACAGCATGTGAGTATTCCTCTAAAGAACACTCTTTATTATTCAACTTATTAAAAAAATCACTGCGTGAAGGCAGCTGGCATTCATCTAATTTTTCGAATGAATTTAGGTACTCATATGGGAAAATACCTTTTTTCTTAATAAGCTGAAATTCTTTTTCTGATTGAAATAAGGACCTTATAGTGCTGAAATCATTATCCGACAAATTGCAGGCTAATGATTCCAAACTCTCAGCCATAAAGCGTATAGTATCAAGAAATCTTATTTCAAGCTTATGGCCATCACTCATTTCTGAGAATTGGGAGAGGGATATATAAAGTTCCTTATTGAGAGGGAGTACTTTCAGTTGCAATGAAATTTCACCTAATTCTTTAATGAAAAGATGTGAGTCATAATTTGAATAATTGTGGAAGTAAACTGGTATAAATTTGGGAATTTGGTAATTTAAATTACATTTATTGTGGGCTGCGCCTCTAAATTTGCCACTAATGTGGCAGTGATCTCTAACACGATCTTTGCCTAAAAATTTTTGGCAAATATGGCAATTCACCGCACTATAAAAATTATAAGTATCTGAAGGGGATAAAGTATCCATTTGTCTATTGTTAACTAAATAGTTATTATATATATCTTCACAATCCTTAATTAAATATTCTACAAATTTTTTGGAGGCATCTTCCCCCGTATATATTCTAAGCTTATCTAAATTATTACTATGGAGACACTTAATAAAATAACTAAAGGCACAAGGTGTGTGCTTTTTTATTAAATTTGTTTTACTACTTACACTATTACTTATATCCTCTAATACGCATTCAAAGTCCGCGTAAATAACAAAAGGGACATCCATTTTTCGTTGATGTCCCTTAAAACTAAGAATGGCATCCTCACCTGATGGCATAGTTGTGACTATCTTCCCACATTCCTCCTTATGAGTATTCATGATGGTGTCCGTATGAGTATATTGGAGACAGCTATTGCAAAAAATTAATTTATTGTGGTTTTTGGTAGTCTGATTCCGTAAAAGTCTGTGAATAATAAAAAGTAAAATAAAAGTTTATGAGTAAAACGTATATATTATAAAATATATAAAAGAAGTATATGTATCATTAAATTAAAGTGTAGTATAATTTTTTAACTTACTTTGATATGTTCTTTATCAAAATGTAGTGATGAACTTCACCATTTTCCAAAAGCAACAAGTTTACATGACTATTTTTTTCGTCCTTGGTGACATAATAAGGACCAATAATCTGATTGGCCCCCTCATCATAGCCGAATACGTTAATACTTATTGCTGGATTGTTCACCTCAAACTCTTTTATTTTGTTTAATCCTAATGGGAAGCGTAAATTTTTGAAATTTAACGCTACACCATTTCGCGTAACAATCGTCTCTGCAGCAATGTCCTGAATATTATAAGAACTGCAGCGTCTTGTATCATTATATTTGGTTGTATCCATGGCAGCGATTAGGCACCACTTGAAGCAGTAGTCATCATTATTTTCAATGTTGATGCAAGCTTTTTTTCTTTCTAATTTTTCAGGTGTGGATATCCAGTTCGATCCTTTGACGAGCGAAGATTTGTTGATGTTAATTTCTGCTCGGACTATGCGTGACAAAGTCCAACCAGAATCTCGCTCTTCAAATTCGGACATTTTGGTTGAAATCTCCTCAACCTGCTTACGGAATAACTCTTCAATGCTATCTGCCCTCGTCAGCAAACTCATTTTGGCTACATGTGATATTATGCACAACTCCAATTCTTCTCCAACAATTTTGATATATTCTGCCACAATACTCACATGAAATTTAATTATTGCATGCTTACTTAAATTCACTTGAAGTCTCTCCATAAAAACATTTTTATTTTCTTTAACAAATTCTTCCAACAGAAGTTGGTCTTTTTTGTTTAAAATTGCATAAGTGGCAATATGGTTTTTGAATGCTTTAGATATTTTATAATATCGCAATTCTTCTACTTCATCTGTTCTAGCATGCGAAGTATTCCTTGGAGTTGGTAGAGTTTCTTCTCTTCTTTCTTCTACTTCTCCATCACTTTCCGGTAAGCTTATGTCCATAGCATCGTCGAATAAATTACCTCCAAGGATACCCACACCCTGTTGTTGAGCTTGTTGTTGTTGAGCTTGATTTTGATGATCTTGTGGTTGATGCTGGTACTCTTGTTGATGATAATTAAGAGGCTGCCATTGCATCACATTGGGATTATAATTGTATCCCAAAAACTGATTATTCCATGGCATACCGTATTGTTGAAAATTTAATGGTAACTGATATTGAGGATACTGAAGAGAAGGATATTGTTGATGAATGAATGATGATGATGAATTTTGATGATTTTGAAAAGATGTCTGCGGTAGCTCTTGATTTATGCCCCGGCTTACGACCACTTGATTCTGTACACTATGGTTTTTAACATGCTCCAAAAAGGACTTTTGGTATTTGTATACCTTATTACATGTATTACACTGATAACCTGATGAACTCATTTTTAATTATTTTATTATTATTTCACTTTAACACAATTGCTGATGACACTTCTTGTAAATACAATAACGTACTGATGTGTTGGTTAGAAATGTTGGCGTATTTATACTAAAATTGGAAGCAGTATCCTTGCAGCATTCATAAATTTTACTTTTTGTTTCTCTGCTGCTGACTGTACTTAGTTTTCTGCTTTAAAATAATCGTAGACAAAGAAAATGATTACCTTGCAAAATATATATGTATTCTACAAAATATTCCACACACAAGTACCCACGATCGCACATTCATACATGCACACATACATATACATACATACACATACATACATACATACACATACATACATCCATACATATACACACATACATACATATCTCTTAAACAAATACACAAAATATTAAATTACCCGCGACTATCAAGCTGGACCCCCCACACACAAGTATGGGTGTTCACATACATGTGAACACAAGTATGGGTGTTCACATACATGTGAACACATAAATAAATATTTTCTCTGATATTACTGATATAGTATTACGATAACAAATTTCTATAGTCTGGCAACACTGGCAATTTTCCCTTTGGTATTAGAAAATAATAATCATGTTTTGCCGTCGGCATTTGGAAAAAATAACAATCATGTTTTGCCGTCGGCATTTGAAAAAAATAATAATCATGTATTGCCGTAGACATTAGGAAAAATATTCATATATTGCCGTAGGCATTAGGAAAATCATGTATTGCCGTAGGCATTAGGAAAAATATTCATATATTGCCGTAGGCATTAGGAAAATCATGTATTGCCGTAGGCATTAGGAAAAATATTCATATATTGCCGTAGGCATTAGGAAAATCATGTATTGCCGTAGGCATTAGGAAAAATATTCATATATTGCCGTAGGCATTAGGAAAATCATGTATTGCCGTAGGCATTAGGAAAAATATTAATGCATACCCGTAGGCATTAGGAAAAATTAATTTTCACTATTTCACCCCACTCCCCCTTTGGTATTAAGAAAAATCATTTTCATGATTTTCCCGTCGGCATATATATTTATGAAATATTAATCTTATGAAACCCCTTAATCCAAACATACATATAAATTCCCACGGTCATAAAAACCCGGACTTATTAAACCACCCTCGTATGTATTAAACAAACAAAGCCCCTTATGTAAACAAAAAATTCCTTATGTAAACAAAAAGTTGGACGGACTTATTGACCCACCCTCGTAGGGTATCAAATTTCACAAATTTCCAAGAATTTTAAAATTTGGGTAATTAAAATTTTAAAATTTCAAAAGTTTAATTGCCGCAGGATGAACAGTTCCCTACTACTGACGTTACATCAAGACCTTCTAAATACTTTTCCAGTAATGCAGTCTTTTCCGACGATAGCAGCTCTTTGAGTCGTTTAGTACATTCTTTAAGTCTGATTTTATTTAGGGGTGATCTGTGTTGTTGCCATTCTCTTCTAGCTCTCCTTTTTTCACATACAAGACGTTCAATTTCCGTAGAATAAATAATATTAAAGCCAGTCTGCGGATAGGAAGCTCAGCAATGTTCAGCAGCCTGTTTAATATATTCGTTAAGATTGGCAATATTAAATTCAATATCATCATGTGATCTAAGCTGAATGTTTTCTACGCCGTGACTACTAATATATTTTTTGAATCCTAGCCAGTTGTCCCTATTAATCGTTTTCGCATATGAGTTAGTTAAATCACTCCTTAGTGGGTTGAAAATTGTAACTATTGCGGGAGAGTGATCGGAGGACAGATCTAGAGAGCCCTCTACGTGAATTAAGTCCCTAAGGATATTTTTCGTGACGCCAAAATATATAACGCTCTACCTCTAGGTGTAACAAGACGCGAGCCCCAGTACATATGTTTTGCATTGTAGTCACCAGCTGCCACGAAGCAAGAACAAAGCGATTTGTAGAACTTCTCATACTGATCTTCGGTAACTGAAAATCTGGGAGGTGAGTAAATTGATGATATCACGAAATTCGCACAAAATTTGTCTACGAAAATATTCGTAGCTTGCATATATTCTTCAATAACGTTCTCAAGGATATAGTGCTTGAGTCCTGACTTAATTAGAATTGCTGATCCAACTCAACGGGTCCTTTGAATCATATAGAGTGTAACCATTTATTTTGAAGCAGCTTCTCGAAGTCAAGTGAGTCTCAGAGACCAACATTATATCAATATTTTTTTCCGTGAGAAAGTGCTCAAGCTCATTTTTATGTTGGCGAATGCCGTTTGCGTTCCAGAAACATAGTTTTAACGTGTTCATGGTTTGTTGACTAATGCTTGAAGCAGAGTATTCTGCATTCTCAGCATTTCATGCATCATGCTAGTCATATTTGTTGTAAATTTGTTTATAGTTAGCACCAGATTCTCAATAGTAGCTTCAAGACGACTAAAGTTAAAGCTAGAGTTGAATTACTTGGAGGTGGAACATTTTGTGTGGGAATAGAACTAGCCTTAGCAGCATCGGCGTACGATACCCATGAAGTAACTAGTTGGCTAGTTTGAGGAAGAGTGATGGAGTAAGCATTTGCTGATTGAACTGGAGCTAATTTAGATTTTTGACCCATAGCCTGTTTAACGAAAGAATATACAGGGCATCCTCTGTAGTTAGCGGTGTGATTACCTCCACAATTACTGCATTTTTTCCTGCTTGTACTTTTGGCTTGGTACAGTACCATGCAATTCACCGCAGATAACACAATTTGTAGGTAATTTGCAGTAAGTTTTTGTGTGGCCATATTCTTCGCAATTATGGCACTGTACGGGACCTGAACGCTTATGTGGCTCTTCAACTGTGATTTTTCGGTGTAAAAGGTATTTTAGACTATAAATTGGGTGCGTCTCGTTTTTTTCAACTTTATATCATTCGGCTCCAGTTCAACACGAAATAGATGCTGGGGAATCTTCTCTCTATTGATTATATTGGTAACATTTTTTACCTTAAATCCTTGTTCGATAAGTGCACATTTTACTTCTTCGGGCTCAACATATGAATCTATGCCCTTTAATACTATTTGGCCTTTAATACTAGTAGGCCTTTAGCACTCTTAAGTTGATATATGTAAAAATTTGTTTTATTTTTTTCAAACTCACTAACAGTTTTTCGGAAATCTTTTTCATCACATATTTGGATTTTAGTTTCATCAATATTACCTCGTTTAATTGGAATGATGTGAAAATGGTCGACAGTAGATTTTTTAGAAGCGCGTTAGAATTTTTTTCTCTCAGATAAATAGGTGTGGCCTTCATGCCACACTTTATCAAATGCCTGAGAAACGTCAATGAACAGCGCAGAGCAATACTTTTTTTCTTCAAAAGTTTTTCTTATAAATTGAACCAATCTATGAGTTTGTTCAATGGTGCTATGCTGACTTCTAAAACCAAATTGGTGGTCCGGTATGCACCCACTACTAACTAGAATTGGGGACAATTTTGTCATGAGCAGTTTTTCGAAAAGCTTTGACATTGTTGACAGTAAACTTATTGGTCTATATGACTCAGCTTTGGTAAGATCTTTGCCCGGCTTTGGAATTATTTTAACCTTGGCAAGGTTCCAGCTGTTTGGATAATACTCCAATCGTAAAATGGCATTAAAAATTAATAGCAGGATTCTAATAGCTATACGAGGCAACATTATCAGCATCTGGTTATTAATTTCATCAATACCCGGAGCTTTTTTCGGGTTGAGTTCTGCAATTAGTTTTTCTACATCACGCGTCTTAAATTTTATTGGTCGGGGGGGTAGCGCAACTACATTTGGCAAATCAACAGGGTAAAGACGGATTTTAAATGCTCGCCAAATATTTTACGTTTTTCAGGATCGCTTCTTGCCCAACCTCCTGTAGATGTGCGCAGAGGTGGTTTAAACTCAACTGGTGTTTTAAGCTTTCTAGCAGCGCGCCACAAAGAGTAATTAGATGCTGGTGTGACATCAAGACCTTCCAAATAATTTTTAAGAGATGCAGTTTTTTCAAATGCAAGCAACTCTTGGAGTCGTTTAGTACACTCTTTAAATCTGATTTTAAGTTGGGGTGATCTGTGCTGTTGCCATTCTCTTCTAGCTCTTCTTTTTTCACTTACGAGACGTTCAATATCCATAGAATAAATTCTATTTACCCTAGTCTGAGGATGGGTGGTAGTGGCATGTTCAGCAGCCTGTTTAATATTTTCATTAAGGTTGGCAATGTAGGATTCAATATCATCGTGTGTTCTTAGCGTAATATTTTCCGTGCAATGACTACTAAGATATTTTTTAAATCGCAGCCAATTAACACGATTTATCAAATTCGCATATGGATGAGGTAAGTCAATTCTTAATGGGCTACAAATTGTAACGATCGTGGGAGAGTGATCGGACGAGAGATCTAGAGAAGCTTCAATTTGAATTAAATCCCTAGAGATATTTTTCATAACGCCAAAATCTATTACATCCGGAATTTTATAAATGTCAGCAGGCCAATAAGTGGGCTCCCCACTCGAAATGACATCCAAGCCCATTTTGGAAATTGTATTGAACAACGCTCGACCTCTGGGTGTAATAAGACGCGAACCCCAGAACGTGTGTTTACCATTATAGTCGCCAGCTGCTACGAAACAAGGGCCCAGAGATTTGTAAAAATCCTCGTATTGATCCTCAGTAATTGCAAATCTAGGAGGAGAGTAAATTGATGATATGACAAAATTAGTGCAAAAATTTTCGACACAAATATTCGTTGCTTGTAAATGTTCTTCACAAATGTTGTCAATAACACTGGTTTACAAATTTTTAATTTGGAAAAATACCAAGAACGCCATATGCCTAGATGAGTTAATTGGGACCTTCTGAACAGAAAAAACGCTGTTATTTTTTTTCTAAGTACCGTTTTTTAGATAACGGTACTTTTGTGTTTTTCGGTATATGGTCCCACTCAAACCCTTGTGGAGACCAACCTAAAAGTCCGATCGAGATAAATGGCATATCGTTGAAAAGGTAATTGAATTTTTTTTTCCGTCAATATGCTGCAAATTTCTATCTGACCAGAAATGGTTGAGTTATGGCACCTCAAAGTTCAAAACATTTGAACAAATGATGGCAGACTATTGTTGGTTCCTCATTCACGAAGATCCATCCGAAAAAAAAACGCAAAATTTCAAGTCGCTCGTCATTTTAATTTAAATTTTCTGAACTCATGCCGAATATAGTGTGTGAGTAATGAAAATGAAAATATTGTCGTTCCACAAAATCCTTAATAAAAACTTTATTTTTCATCCATTTTTTTCAAATTACGCTTAAAATGCTTGTAACTAAATAAACTATTTGGTAAAAAAAAAACATTCCAGATCTTTACTATAACGGAGAAAAAAAACGAAACAAAATTAAAAAATTTTGAAAAAAACGTAAAAAATAGGCAAATTTTGAACTTTGAGGTGCCATATCTCAACCATATCTGGTCAGATAGAAATTTGCAGCATATTGACGGAAAAGGCATTCAATTACCTTTTCAACGAAATGCCATTTATCTCGATCGGACTTTTGGGTTGGGCTCCACAAGGGTTTGAGTGGGACCATATACTGAAAAACACAAAAGTACCGTTATCTAAAAAAAGGTACTTAGAAAAAAAATTACAGCGTTTTTTCTGTTCGGGAGGTCCCAATTAACTCATCTAGGCATATGGCGTTCTTGGTATTTTTTGGCTGTAAACCAGTGTAATATAATGCTTGAGTCTTGACTTTATTAAAATTGCTGATCCACCGCATGCTCTTCCTCTCGGGTCCTTTGAATCATATAAGGTATAGCCATAAATTTTAAAAAGGCTTCTCGAAGTCAAATGAGTCTCAGAGACCAGCATTATATCAATATTTTTTTTCCGTTAGGAAGTGCTCATTTTTATGTTGGCGAATGCCGTTTGCGTTCCAGAAACATATTTTTAACGTGTTCATGGTTTGTTGACTAATGCTTGAAGCAGAGTATTCTGCATTCGCAGCATTTCTTGCATCATGCTAGTCATACTTGTTGTAAAATTGTTTATAGTTTGCACCAGATTTTCAATAGTAGCTTCAAGGCGATTAAAATTAAAGCCTGAGTTTGTATTTGTTGAAGTATTTGGCCGTGAAAAATTTTGTGTGGGAATAAATAAAATAAATTTGATCAAAACAAACCACTATAAATAATTAAATAAAATTGCTTTTATTACACTGGTAATATCGAGCCTTATTTTCAATTTTATCGTAAGCGACAAAAATTAAATTTTTCAGAAGGTTTTTTTAAAATATTCAAATTTGTTTTTGTACGTAAATTGTCGCTTACGATAAAATTGTACAGCCTGTATCTTAAAAGTTATCAATAATTTTGCCGTTTTGATAATTCTAAACTATGTGTAGGCCCATAAAATTTTAATTTCAATATAAAAGTATATTTCCGATAACATGTCGCTTACGATAAAATCGAAAAAAGGGCTCAATGCGACGATCCATTCTGCATTATTAACTCAACAATCCTATTTTTTGAGTTATTTACGTTGGTTTAGTAAATGAGCTATGTATCCTTTAGAACCATATTTTCTTCAGTTATGTATGTAAAACACCAGCTGAGCCCGCTAAACGTTGCATTGCCCTCAATTATTTTATTTTCGTCATATGTTTGTTTTATATATACTACAAAAAAATTCCATATTTCCATTTTCATAAAAATCAGTTCAGCATTAGGTCAGGTGAGGTCGAGCGGAGAGATCGACTGGAGGCGGAATGTAGGGTGAACAGCGTAGTTACATTAAAAGATCTTTATTTATCCTTTGAGTACGTAAACTATTGCTTTAATAGATCTCTTCTTAACTGATAATTAATATTTTCTGAGTATAGGAGGCTTAGCGCCCGTGGACCTTATCTTAAATATTTTAGTTGAAGCTTACAGAGCCTATACCAGTATACATTAGGAAATACATTTTTGAAATCAGACCGGCAGTTCCGGAGAATACCTCTTATAAACATACAAATTAGAGATGTGCAAATGTCGTGATTTTATCGTGTCACGCGTGAGTCACTTCTGCGTTACTTCAAGAAGTCACTTCTGCGTTACCTTACGAAGTCGCTTGTTCTCTACCACTTGTTGCACTCCCATATATTTTTTTTATTATTTTATTCGCCTCTCTTTTGCTTTTGATTTTTTTTTTGCCTTTACAGATAATTCACTCATATTGACCATGGGATAATTATCAAATTAAAAATAATTAACAATTATGTAAAAACTACAACAATAACAATAACAAAACAAAGTCACACTTTACCACTGACCAACCACAGCAAAAGACAAAAAAAAAACTAATCTCGATGATGTCGAAAACTTCTTTTTTGCATTCTTTTAATTTTATTTCGCGGTCACTGCGACTTTCCCAGAAGTGCATAATGTTATTTTTGTTTATTATACCCATAACGGCACGTCATTTTTGGCTAGTGTTGTAAACAACAAACTATCTTCCAAACGTCGTCTAGATGATTAAAAGACAACTGCAATGTAAATTCATGGTGTAATTATACAGGTGACTGCAAGGCAGATTCATTTCCAGGTAGTATCAGGATTACAAAAACAATGAAAAAATACAACAATGAAAAAAACAACATGGGTTGTAGTTCATCAAAAACTTCAAAAATAGAATTTGTTTAACATAACAATAATAAAAATTATTCACATAACTTTGAAAATATTTCTCCGCGGCAGCTACCACTAACAACATTTGCAACGTTTAGCACTTCTCACAATTTTTAACAGTTTTTTCATATTTATAAATTTGTTTTCACAGAATTTTTTTTAATAAAATATTTTTCATATTGAATTTTTTTAACATTTTCTTTTAATTTCTCTTTCGTAAAAAATTTTTGAAGTTTCCGATGAACTTTAATTTGAAAAAAAAATAGCTCAGCTGAATTTCCGCTACTACCTTGTGAATGTGCCTTGGGTGACTGCGTAAGGAATTTTTATACAAAAATACGGCAACCATAGCTATGTAAAGAACCGAAGAATGTCAAAAGCATAAAAATAATTGTACTAAAACCAAAACAAAAGCGAAGTTTTTGACATTCTTCAGCTACAAAGCACACAGAGCAAAAAATTATCAGCTGAAGTAACGCTGCCACCTAGTTGCATACACCTTGTGTAAATTGTTATTGTGATATTCCAACTATCTTCCAATTAACGTCTGGAAGTGACGATGGACGATGAAAGAAACTTCCAAATGTTGGAAGGGTATGTTTCTTAAATACCCTATAGGAAGTATCAATTGAGAAACACTACTGATTCGACAGTGCCTTTGTCAACAATACTACTGACGAATTGTACCGCAGAAAATGTTTTTTGCTTTAGACATTTAGACATGTTATTGATAATCAACTACTGTCGTTGGTACTATTGACAAGGTAAGTAGTTTTGAACCATATGTAGACATTGACTCATCAACACATTTTAGTAACTCCAGTCTACAATTTTGCTAATGAAACTTCATATTTTGTTAACATTTGGTGTTTTATTAAATGAAAAATGTTTTATTAAATGAAATGATAAATGCGGATGTACCCGCCCACTTTTTTAAATGCAAGAACGTATCATTTTTACAACTAAGGGTGTGTGGCAAATTTCGCAAAAATCGGTTTTACCAGTAATAGGGTTATTAATATATAGGCGATCCGTTGACAATGTTGCCAAAAAGCAACAAAATAGTCCACAAAGTGGCACTTGGAGATACTTAACCCCAACCTTCGTGTAGGGTAAATACATGTAATTGCCAAATGTGCAGGTATCTGTTTTTAGCAGTTTTTTGAATTATTGACCAGGCGTGCATTTTTTTGTTTCAAAAATCAGCTTCAGTTCATACAGTTTTTTGCTTTTGCCTCTTCTACTTTTTACTAAATTTATGAAATCCAAAACACATTTTACAAAACCGCTGCTACAGGATTATATGACAAATTCATAACTACGCTTATTCATGTCCTGAATGAAACCGAAAAACAATAAGAATCAAATGCTAAGCAATGTCTGAATTTCTATTTCATTAAAGAATTTGTATGAAAGATGCAAAAAACGTTTAAAAGTTTTGATATACTCTTCTTATTTTCTATATGAATAGTTTTCACTACGATTAGGTTCTTAATGATGTCATTTTTGCAGCACTGGTCGGCTAACGCTGAAGGCCGGTACTTACTATATCTATAAAATTAGTAAGGTTTAATAGATTTCCATAAAAAAAATTCTTAATAAGTTTTTCTAAAACCCTAATATTTTCTATAAATAGTAAAAGTCTGCATGAATGTACCCAATTGCCACTTCAACACATTCGTTTGTAATTTGAATACGATGTAGTAATAACTCAGTACAATATGAATGTAGTTACTAATTCTTTCTGTGTTAACAAACCAAATGAATAAAAACTCAAAGAGAATGAGTGTCAAACCCAACTATAACTCAAAACGCAATGTTACTCTAAAATTCAAAAGAATGTGTTGGTCATTCATATACATATGGTTGGAGTATTCAATTATTTGAATAAATACTCGTTATTTGATTATTTGTTTTTATAATACATTCTACATATCGCTCATTTATTTTAATAGTGGCATAATTCAAAAATGCATTTTTGAGTTAATAATGCAGAATAATTATTAATAACGTATTTTATAAATGTGTACAAATTTCATAAAAATAGGTAGCTCGTACAACCAGCTCTTGAGGGAATATAATTTTTTTTTATTTATTGATACATGTAATGTCTGCATTGAGTTTTGTACAAATTGAAAACTTTAACACGTTTTCTGCAAAAGTTGGTTTTCTGAGTTGTGACACTATTGAAGTAAATGAGAGATATATACATATGTATATGTATGCATATATTTTTGCAAATAATCACATATGTATGTATATGTCGTTATATAACTAATAATATTTTACATTGTGCGATTTTTTTCTTTCTTTAAACTTTTGCACTTTCGTCTACATTGTACGATTCTTGTCGCAGATATTTTTTATTGATGCATTAATTTTTACTTTTTATACCCTTTACCAAAAAAATGGTAAAAGGGTATATATAGGTTTGTCATTCCGTTTGTAATTTCTATAATATCAATAAGCGACCCATAAAATATATTATATTCTGGATCCTTATGCATAGGGAAGACGAATAAGCGATGTCCGGCTGTCCGCCTGTCTGTACGTGAAATCGGGTTTGCGAAGCTCCCACAAAAGCTAGAGACTTCGTTCTTGGACTGGTATGTCAGAAATTTTCCAAAATAGATTGGTATTGAAATTCAGCAAAATCGAGCAGACGATTGCAGAGCTGGAAAACTTAAACTTTACATATTTTGCCATATAAAAGTAACTACCGAAAACAAATTTTTATTATTTTTTAATAAATAAACTTATTTTACACTTCAGTATGACTAAAATTGGAATTTTAAATTAAAAAAATATAAAAAAATTAAAAAGACGTTTCCAGGGTTGGAAAACTTTAACTTTTTGTGTTATGTAAAATTAACTACATGTGTCTAAAACTATGTCTGTCACAGGGTATTTTCTCGAGAACGGTAAGAGCTACAGACCTGAAATTTGGACACAGTGTGTAGACCTTTGGCCGCTACAACAACAAATATATGAGAATTGGAAATTAAAGGGTGTTCCAAAACGAGCAACGAAAAATGTTAAAATCCCATGTAATATACATACAATTGTATGTATGTATATACACTTGAAATTTGTAAGGTTAGTGTATTCTTATACAGACTACAAAAATTAACACTAAAATTTCAAAAAATTTTAAATAAAGGGTATTCCATCAGTTAATGCAATTTTGACTATGCAATTTTGACAAATTGCTGTATCTTGGAAACCATAAGAGCAAAACTCTTGAAATTTTTAAAAACGGTAAAACTAAAAAATAAAAAAATTACATAAATGATTATATAAATGACAGTTATTTGTCTTTTCTTTACATTCCATTTTTACATAAGGTGCAACATCAGAGAAACTTTAAAATATACTAAGTACTATACAATTAATTTACATTTGTAAGTACCTACATGTATTTCAAAGTTCCGTTATTACGCTCATATTAAAAGCATATTCTTTTGTACATTCCTTTTCACTCTATACTCCTAACCAGCGTTGCCATTTATTTTTTTAATTCTTCACAATACGCAAAAAAATCTTCATTTAAGGTGAAAGTATGTAACACGCGTTGGTGCGCGTGCGATCAATAGGCATCTGTCAAAAAAAGTTGAAGTAGTGTTTTTGCATACAGCAAGTTACATACGAAACTCTTTGACGCGTTTGCGCAGAAAGTTTGTTAACTTTCAACTTTTTAACGCTTTGTATTGTTTTGACAGTTAATCAGCCGAAAATAAATCAGAAAAAATTAAAATCATGGAGTTCTTATTTTGTTGATAAAAATTTTCAGATCTTTTAGAAGCCCCAAAAATCTTAAAAGCACGTTCAATCTTCACATATGGCATCGTTCCTCCTAACTTAGGCCGGGCTTACATCTGTGTGCCATGTGCCACAAAAGCGTAACCACTAATTACTAATGAAAAATTGTTAGATTCAGACATGTATTTATTAAGCTAAATAGTTCCATACCTTTTTAATATACAATTTTATAGAATCCAACATGATTCCAAATTGTTTACATCAATAAATATACATCTGAATCAAACAGTTTTTCATTAGTAATTAGTTGGTTACGCTTTTTTGGGCAAATGACACACAAGAAATGCCAGATGTAAACTCAGCCTTATGGAAAACACATTGACAGTATTCAAAAAATGAATAAAAATTCAAATAGTTTTATATTCAAATTATATTTGTGTTATTCATTCATTCTGTTCTGTTTCTTTTGCTTTTAAATTCATTCGTATTTAAAATGAATAAGCAGACGCAATATTCTATTTGAACAATACTCAATAATACACTCACTTAATTTTCCCTGTCGTTTTTACTCTCTTGTCTTTCATCAACTCTCATCGAATATAAAATATTTGAATGAATGACGATTTATTTGTGTACAGGTAAACAAATGAATGTTTTGTTGCAGAGGTCTAATAAATAGTAGAGATCGACCGAAGGCGTTTTTTTGGCCGAAGCCGAAGCCAAACTTCAGCTAAAATCCTAAACTTCGGCCAAAACCGAAGCCGAAGCCGATTGTTTTAAATTTTAAAAATGATACTTGTTTTATATGAATTAAGAAAAAAGTTTGCTTTTTTGAGATCACTGAAATAGCTGTAATATCTATTGGATACATAACAAGAAAAATAAAACTATTTTGCAATTTCTAGATTGCTTTTTCATATGATCACTCACAAGAACGTCCAAGTAAAAGAAAATAGAAAGCAACAAGGTTGTATTTCAAAGCAACCCTTTCAAAACGTTAAACACAATAGAAACTGTCGGCGAGCAACGACCAAAAATAATGTTATTTTTCAAGCTTGGAATGAAAAATATTCGGCTTCGGCTAATCGGCCGATTTTTGCCATACGCCGAATGTTGGCCGATTACCAATTTTTGGCCGAAGGCCGAAGCCGAAGCCGATTAATCGGTCGAACTCTATTAAATAGGCAGATATGTAAAAAATACTATAATCGATCGATTTTCCAGATCTATCGAGTTGTTTTATTGATTTTTGAAAATTTTCATATGCTACATTAGATCAAGGTTGCATTGTTGAAATTAATATTGGTTCAACCAACGAATTTTTTATGGGAAACCGGTTTGATTAATACTTTAACTGCAACAGTTGCTTTTATACACGGCAATAAATTTCTATTTAAAAATTTTATTTTTGTATCTCTAACATTTTATGAACAACAAGGTTTTCATTAAATGTCAAACAAATTTCATATAAAAACATTTTAATTTATAAATATGTACTTATGTATGTAGTTAAAAAAAATAACAGTAATTGTTTATTTTACCATGACCAGACAAGAACATGCGAAAGACACAATAAAATTTTTTTAAACAAAAACTATGACGCAATAATTATTATTGCTTCATGTCAAAATTTATTTTGATTTATTTTAATTTACAATGTAAATTTTACAAAAAAAGAGCATACATATATACATACATACAGTTTGTCAAGAAAATGTTTTGACATTTTTAAAATCGTTATAAATTTTGACTTTTATCATAAATATTTTTATCTTTCTTTTGCATTATGAAATTTTTTGTTATTGACCTCATTTTATTTACATTTAAGTGAACATATAGTAGTAAGTTATAAGCAAAACTAAAAATTGAGAGCATAAAAATTACATGAAAGCCAAAAAACTCAAAAATTTCTGTCAAGAAAATATTTTTACATCCTTGTAAAAGTAAGAGAATAGGAAAGATTTTAAGGTGTACAAAAATAATTTTTTTTGCCCCATTGGTATTAAATCAGCTTGTAAGACAACTTCTCATGGAAAAAAATTTCTTTTCCAAATATTCCGCTGGAATTTCTCATATTCCCCTCGTATTGCTGTTTTAAACTCTATTTAGTTCTTGAAATACCCTTTTGAAATACTATTTTTCAAATAAACCCATAAATTTTGAAAAGGGTATAGATCTGGACCTTGAGTTGTGGATACTCCAGTATCCACAACTTTACCGCACTTGAAAAGACAGACAAATTTCCAAGAATTTTAAAGACTTTCAAATTTTAGTTACCCAAATTTCATAATTTTAATTGTCCTAGAACCGGCAATCTGCAACTACTAATTATTTCAAATGTTCGCATTCGCGAATATCGAAAATGAACATTCGGCACATCACTAGCACACACCTAAAAATTTAAATGAATTGAAGCTACAATTACTTTAATAAAGATTTATTGTGTTAATATACGCTCATTTCAAGGCAACTTAACTAGTTGCCTTAAATAATACATTATTAATTTATTTATTAGTCGCCGCCTTCCTTTTTTTCTTTTATAGCCTCCTGAAAGTAAAAAATTAACTAAGACTTTTTATGAATTGTCAAACAATGATTTAAAGTTACCTTAAATCTTTCCTCGAACAGTGAAAGTTCACCAATTAGATCCGTAATGGCACGCATCAAAGCTTCATGAGGCGAATAATTAGCAGTCGTTTGAATGCGTATCACAAATTTATGTTTCAAGGGATGTGGAACTTTGTAGTCGGCAAACAAAACAAATGGATCCTTCAACAGTTGGCTAAATCAAATATATTTATATATATATATATATATATATATATATATATATATATATTTATATTTATATATATTAGTGTTGTCATTCGAACAAAAATTGTTCGAATATTAGAACTTTCTATCATTTTTGTTCGAACGAATAAAAATTTTCAATTCAGAATAAAAAATTATTCGAATCAATTTTGTCGAATATTCGAACAGTTTCCTTAACTACTTTGTATGAAAAGGATTTTACATTTCATAACTTTTTAATTTGTTAACAATAGGATGTTAAGTAATCAAATTACTCCAAATTATAAATACTTGTGTGAGATTGTTTGTATGTTCGCTACAAGCATCTCGTTTTCCTGCTGGGAAAAGACAATGCTTCTTTAATGGAATATTTTCTCCAACGAATGTCTTCAACATTGGTATCATTTAAAAGCTTTGGAGAATATCATTCAGGAGAAAATCTTTATTAGGCTGCGCCGTCTCGGGAAACACCATGGTGGAGAAAATTCTTAAGCCTGGCCAAAGGGCGGCAGTGCAGAAAATCATTATTAGACAGGAAAACTTTGCCAGGCAGAAAATCTTTATTAGGCTGCGCCGTGTAGGGAAACACCATGGTGGAGAAAATCCTTAAGCCAGGCCGAAGTCCGGCAGTGCAGAAAAACCTTATTATGTATGAATGCTACAAGCACACACAGGTGTTAGTAAATACAAACCGAACTCCGAATTTAGTGTTTTCTTAGAGTTGCTAAAAAGCTTTTAAATGACACCAATATTGGATAACATTTGTTGGAAAATACACCATGTAATCAGAATTTTGTACTACAATTTCAACTCGGAAACTAAGCCTCGCCTACAATTTTTTAATTTAATATTTTTTAATTCTCAATCGGATAGCATTTTTTTAGAGTTGTCCCTTAGCTTGATTTGTGCCAATTCCACCATATAATCACAATTTTATACCAGAACTTAAAAGGCCCATAACTCGGAAACTAAGGCTCGCCGCAAATTTTTTTATGCAAGTTTTTCTTTTTGTTTTTTAATTTTCTTTCGGATGCCAAATTTTTATTCATTTTGGAGTTTGTCACTAAACTTAATTTGTTCCCGATGAAGTATTAGATGACATTTCTGAAGTAACTGATAATATTTTATTAACTGATCTAAAAAAATTTATGAATAAAGTAAGGCTAAGTTTACATCTGGCATTTCATGATTCAGACACGTATTTATAAAGTTAAACAGTTTCACACATAACTAATAGACAATTTTATAGAATCAATAATTCAATAAATAAATGTCTAAATCAAACAGTTTTTCATTAGCAATTAGTGGTTACGCTTTTTTGGGCACATGACAAACCGATGTAAACCCAGCCTAAGAAATAGATTTAAATTATTTGGAAACATCAAAGGATTACACAAACTGTATATTCTTTTTAATGCTATTTTAACTATATCACCAACATTAAAATTTTGCGAAAGAAATTTTTCTACTTGTTCTTTTACTATAAGTGGCATTATCTGGGGTTTTTCATAATTTCGTTTCGGTTTTAACCTCCGACCAAAAAACGGGTGTCCTAAGTTTGTAGTGTGTGTCTGTGTACCAGTTTTTATGTATGAGTCAATTTTGATTTAGTTTTTTTGTATGAGATGTTACTTGATCGAAAGTGTTCTTGGCTATGTGTGAAGAAAATCGGTCCAGCCGTTTAGAAGATATCACATCGGTTTTAGATACATTATGTTGAATCTGAGTGTCTTTGACGCCGTAGCTCCCAACGGCTTGATCGATTTTAATTTGTTTTGTTTTTCGTTTCAAAGGTGATGTGATCGCATATCTAGTAGATTGGAAGTCCTCATAAATTTTCTATATGTATATTAATTTACTCTTTTCTTTTTTGCGATTCTGTTACTTCAATAATAGTTACACTAATATATTATTGAAGTAACAGAATCTTATAGCGTAGACAGACGACAGTGTTAATTTGCATTAAAATCTCACTAATGTGAATTAAAATTTTACCCTGACAGACGACAGTATTTGCATTTAGTAAACAGCTGTTAGTTTGTAACAACTGTTTGTTTACAAAATAACTATTTTTGCACCTACATCGAGATTAAATGGATAGAAAGCAAAAAGTGCGATTAGCAGCAATGCTGTTGGTGAAAAGTCAATATTTATTTCAAAGAAAGCTGAAATTCCTTCTGCTGAAACTCCTCCATAATGTAAAAATTTTACATGCACTAGCAACTACAAATCTGATCGTGTTGCTGCAAGTTGGGATTGCAGTAGGACACTCTGAAATAAGAGAAAGACAATTGTGGAAATTTGTAGGTTTAATATTATCCTTTCATGGATGATATAGATAATTCATGTATGGCATTTGTTAAAGGACCGCAACAGCACTTTTTGGGAGTGTGACGTGCTTACGATGGACGACAACAGATTTAAGGAGAACTTTCGCGTCAACAGGAATGCTTTCCAAAAAGTGTGTGAAAAAGTTCGAAATATGGAGAAGTTGGACACCAATATGAGGCTTTGTATTCCACTCAATAAGAGAGTGGCAATAGCATTGTTCGCATTGGGATCGGCAGCGGAATATAGGACTGTTGGCAGTTTATTCGGTGTGGGACGCACTACCGTTGGTGAAATTGTTATAGATTTTTGCCACGCGATATGTAATAATCTAGCGCAATGTATTAATTCGTATCCCCCGCATCCACAAGAAATTAAGCGCATTGTTGATGGTTTCGAACACCTCGGGTTTCCACAATGCTTTGGAGCTGTAGATGGATGTCATATAGAAATCCAGCCAAAAAAAGAGGATGCAGCAGACTATCACAATTATAAAGGCTGGTATTCAGTTGTTTTATTAGCAAGTTGTGATTACAGGTGAGTTTTGTTTAAAGGTTATTGAAAACTTTTACATTTGTGCTTTCATTCTTTCGCAGATCGAAATTCACATATATAAACATTGGATCAAGTGGTAAAAATAATGATTCTTACATATTTGAAAAAAGTTCTTTAAAAAGGTTCCATGAAAGCGCAGAAATTTTTTCACAAAATAGCAAAGTTATTGCAAACCTACATGTGCCTTTGTTACTTATTGGTGATTCTGCTTTTCGTTTATCACGGTATATGATGAAGCCATTTCCATATACAGTAAATCAGCCAGATTTAGAAAAAACCTTCAACTACCGATTGTCCAGATGTCGTCGTGTAATCGAAAATGCATTTGGCCAACTTAAAGCTAGATTTCGAAGAATTGGTAGAGGTTTACAAGTTGCACCAAAAAATGTTAACATTATAATCAAAACATGTTGCATTTTGCACAACTTTTTGAAAATGGAAAATGATGAAGTCTCTTCTGCATGGATGGAAAATATTGCTGCAGACTTAACCACACGAAGCCAGCCCAACCACTCAACAAGAGTTGGCGAAAAGTACAAACACTATGATTATACATAGTTCACGAAATGTATGATAGAGCTAACACGTACGTTAACACTTGCGCAAATATTTTTCCAAAAATGTGTAACCACTAAATACTAATGAAAACCCTTTTGATTTTGATTGACACTTGTTTACTAACAGTTCCATATATATACATACGAGTATTTCCAATATAATTGGAAACTCTTTAACTAAATAAGTACGAATCTGAATTCATTGGTTATATATATATATATATATATATATATATATATATATATATTTTTTTTTATTTTGCATAGATTATTACTCATTTTAAATTTTATCGATCAATGTTTTCATTAAGTTTATGAACTGTTTGCTAGTTTCATTTTGCTCCCGAATTGCATTAACAATTTCATTTGATAACGATTGGCTATCTTCTACCACACTTTTTAACATCACATTTTGCTCCTTCATCATTTTTACTACTTCGCCTAAATGGTTTCTCTTTCTTCCAGAGGACGACGAAACTGAAGCAGCCGATGAGAACGTGGTGTCAAGAGGAGACATTGGCGAAGGTGGCGATGAAATCATCACTGGTGATGGCAATGGCAGTGACACCGGTGATGGCAATGGTTGTGATACCGGCGATGGCGATGGCTGTGACTCCGGCGATGGTAATGACTGTGAGAAATCCAGCCATGGTAATGACTGCGACGCTGGCGATGGTATTGGTTGTGTTTCCGGCAATGGCTGGCAGCTTGTATCTGGTGTATTTACCTAATTAAATAAAATTCTTTGTTAAAATTAAACTATTTTCAAATATATAAAATGTGAATACTTACAAATGAAAATGTTTCCAGAACTTCAGCACTATTGGCCGCATTGCTCCCAATTATCCGGTGCACAGCATTGAAAAATTTCCATTTTGATGGGCTCCCACCAGAAGATCCCATTTGTTTTTTCTCCTCTCTACAAATATCAATATGTATTTTGTGATAAAAAGAATTTTGAGATGAAAAATACCTGTATTTCTGCGTAAAATTTCTAATTTTAACGTGCACTTCCTCTGAACTAAATTTATTGTTCATTTGCACTGACATTTCTTTATATATATGCCCATTCCTTTTTGCACGCCTCAAATCAGAGGCACGCTCTGCCCAAAGCTCCAGCAGAATCAGTGCATCCCTATCGCACCACACACTTCGCTTCTTATCCTTGGAAATCTTAAAATGGAAAACATGTGCTTCGATTTTAATATTTCTGTTCACTTAAAAAAAAACAATTAAAATAACTTACCTTTTCTGATTTTGTATCCATTTTAATTTTGCAGTAGAAAACAATTTCATATTTTTTTGATTAATTGTTGACGGTGTTACCATATTGAAATAGCTAAATTCAGTATTAATTCACTCTGATTTAGTGCATTAACGTTAAATCAAATACACATTGGAATGGGGATAATTCACAAGTTAATTTGAATTAAGGCAGTTAATGCAAATTAACGCTGTCGTCTGTCTACGCTATTAACTTATTCTAATTTTTGTTATTAATGCTATTATTTATTAATATTTTTTATTACTTGTTTTTCTTGTGTAATGACTTATTTTTCGTTTGATTTTGCAAACTTTTTTAAAATTATTCGAATATGTTTTTTTATTCTTTTTTCGTTCGAATACTCGAACAATTAAAAAATCATGAAATTTAATTCGAACAAATATAAAAGACGAATAATTAACAACACTAATATATATGTATTCACCTTGTAGATGAAAAAGGGTATTGTGTTCCCTTACATTCTGTCATTAATATTTCCAAAACAAGCAATAATCATTCGTGAGCTGGACCAATTTTGTGGTATTATATCGACGTGACGTCCACATTTAGTTACAGAAGGCACCCTACAAGAAGGCTACTAGTCAATTGACTAGTCACAACTAGTCACAGTCACACACTTCGGTCACAGTCCCCAGTTAGTTTATTAGGGGCTTGGTGAAAAAATTACCAAAACAAACAGGTACACACCTGCGATTTTTTTCTCTCTCTCTAACTCATTAATTTCACTTAATTAAGACACATATCTGAACTGCTTACTCTGCTACTTTTTTCCCAGTCACAGATTACATAAGCATGGGTAAACTATGACTAGTAAATGGTTACAAGGCAACTGGTCAACTGTTATTGGTAAATTTTTACATAGAAACTGGTAAATTTTAAACAAATGAACATAATTTTTATGTTATTTTAATTGTTTTTTCTTATAAGAAAATAAAGAAATAAGTAATATACATATATAAAAACAAAACAATCCAACATAACGTAGGTGGCACCAATCTAGTTTTCTTCTTCACGCTTTTTTTTTTAGCTCGAACACACCTTGCTTTTTTTAAATATCTAAAATGTAAAAACAAAATACACAAATCTATAAAATAAATTAAACTTTTCAATTTCTTTTATTGTATTGTTGTTGCTTAACTTCCTTAACACTTGTATAAATTTTAACTTCACAGACCGAACGAAATGTATATTTTACAATAAAATGTGATGTCCTTAAACTTTTGGCATATGTATATTAGATGTTTCACTTAACATACATCTTAGACAGGAGCAACTATAATTGATAAGTGTGTCATCGTTGGTCAATTGACTGGCATTCTTAAATTCACTGGAAAATTATTGCAAATGTGTTAGTAAAAAAATGTCGTTTATGTTAGTTTCGATCATTCATTTCTTGTAGGGGAGATTATAATAATTTTTTTTTAAATTTATTTCAATATATCTCAAATCATATGCAGTCACAATTAAAAAATCGCAGGTGTTCAGGAGCAGTGTTAGAAAATAAACTGTACATTATTTAATGTAATGAACATAGGGTCAGTTACGCCATCTATTTCTTTTTGTGTATATGTACAAGTTACATACATTACGTAGGGTTCTGCTTGTCGTCCTATAGAAGTGAAAGTGTTCTGTTCTATAGCCCTGCACAAACATATTTGATATGTAAATATGTCATTGTTTTTTAAATATATTGCCCTGAGTAATATAACTATACATAAACTGCACCTTCTTTCATTAAAATATATTTTGGTTGTTTTACTTTTAAATTATTGTTTTTAATTGAAAAATATATTTGTATGTATTTTATTAATATTTTTGTATATATTGATTGATTTGAAAATTATTAATTACAATATAAAAATATGAGTCTTAGATTTAAAATATAATATTATTTTATAGAGTAGATACAATAGCAGTAATAATAGTAGTAATATTAACAGTAATAACAATAATAATAATAAAGATAGGGTATAACATGTAACTCCCCCACCCTTTGTTCACACATTACTCCTGGAATGTAGAAACTTATTTACAGCAGAAAATAATACATTTTCAAATATATAATTTCTATAACGATTCAATAATATATAATAATAGTGTTATTTAACATATTTAGCAATAATATTTAATAATTAACTATATGAAATATATATAACAAAATAGTATTTAAACATGAATTTATGGTTTAGCACAAATTTTTAATTTCTTCTATCAGAATAATCCCTTCCAGTGATTTTCTTTTCAAATTTTATATCTGGCAATTCATTTTGGTATTTATATCTCCGTTTGACTATTTGTCTATTACGTTTACATCCCTTTTCATCAATAAAGTTAGTTTTATTCTTTTCATTTACTTCTTTTTAAATGTACTTAGGTTTAAGTTTTAATTGTAAAAACCAAGATTTTTCACTAATTCTATTTTTTTATAATAATGACGTTCTTGTCTATTAGAACTTATTTTCTCAGTTCTTTCAATCTTTTTACGATGAACAATATTATGTAAAGTTTGCCAAACAGATTTATCTACCTTATTATGAAGTAGATCATTTGTATGCTGTCGTTATAAATTTGTACAGATTTGTAAATTAAAGTTTTATCATTAATATCTTTATTTTCTTTTTCTAATTTAAAAAGTCGTATGTGCTCATTCAAAGTAAGGTGGAAACGCTCTATATCGGAATTTCCCGTATGTGTGTTAGGGGATGTAAAATGAAAATCAATTTTTTCAGTATTTAAAAAATTCTTAATATATGCCGTGTTAAACTCATTATCTGCTACAATTTTACATGGTTTACCTGAATTAGCAAATCTTTCCCTTAGAACTTCTACGATAGTTAATGAATTTTTGTCTGTCGATACATGTTAAAAATGTTGTATTTTTATTAATAAACCAAATATCAATATGAAGAACTTCATTTGATGTTAAATTTCTGTTACGCATAACTTACTTTTTATTGGTTTCCTATCGTATTTACACATGTTGCATATAATACAATTTATATATTTGTGGATTTCTTTTTTTTAAATTTGGATAATAAATAACATTCTTTAATTCTAAAAATGTCTCCTTTATTCCTCTATGGTTCTTATGTGTATGATATTGATCTATGATTTCCAAAAGACTTTCAATATTAAAAACATCTTTAATAAATTTTGAACAATAAATAAATTTCATTTCAGGTGCATTTGAAAAATAATGTACTAAAGTTTCTTGAAAATTTTATATATCGGAATGTTATTGCAAAAAATTGCTACAGTACCTTTTATTGGAAATATTGGTTTCAAAAATTTTATTATTTTTTCTTCAAAGTATTCTTTTATTGTAATGAAATGTCTTATCTTATTTTTATATAAAATTTCTTTTTTGTATTGATACTTGTTTCCTAAGTTTATTATTATTTGGATTTTGAATATATTTATTGGAGATTCTGATATCGGGATATAATCATTTAGATTTTCGTTTCCGATATGAATTGTTGCTAAATCAGATTGAATATTTTGTAGTTGTTCTGTTAAAGCATTAACATTAAGGCGACTTAGGTAGTCAGCTACTTTATTTGTTTTACCTTTAATATATTCTACATCAAAATCATATTCGTTTAGCTGTAGTTTCCATCTTTGTAATTTGAAATTAGGTTCCTTCAATGAATTAAGCCATGTAAGCGGTCTATGGTCGGTTTGAATTTTAAATTTTCTCCCGAATAAATAAGGCCTAAAATATTTTACAGACCAAACAATTGCAAGTAATTTTTTTCTATTGCACTATAATTCAATTCATGTTTATTCAATGTTCTTGATGTAAAAGCAATTGGGTGACCGTTTTGTGACAACACTGCACGTAATGCTTCATTACTAGCATCTGAAGTCAAAACAAATAACTTATCAAATTGAGGATATGCTAAAACTGGTGTATTACACAAAACATCTTTTAGTTTATTAAATGAATCTATGTATCTCTGATCATTCACATTGATCTTTGAACCTTTTTTTAGTTTTGAAATCATAGGTAAAGCTATTTCACTAAATCCTTTTATAAATTTTCTATAAAAACCAGTTAGTCCTAAAAACGATCTAATTTCTTTTATGGTTTTTGGCAGTGCAATTTTTCTAATTCCATTAATTTTATCAGAGTTCGGTTTTATTCCTTTCGGTGTTATGATATGTCCTAAGTATTCCGATTCATGCCTAAAGAAATTGCATTTATCAACCTGAACTTTTAAGTTGTATTGGTATAATCTCCGAAAAATTTTCATCAGTGATAAGACATGTTCTTTAAGAGAAGTTGAAAATACTAAAATATCATCAAGATATACTACACATATATTATTAATATAGTCCTGAAGCACTTCATTCATCATTCGCTGAAATGATGCTGGGGCATTTTTTAGGTCAAATGGCATTCTAATAAATTCGTAGTGACTTCTTGATGTCGAAAATGCTGTCTTGTGTCTATCTTCTGGTGCAATTGAAATTTGCTGAAATCCTTTTGCTAGATCTATTGTGCTAAAATAAAGTGATTTCCCTAGTTTTGAAAAAAGATCTTCTATATTAGGTATTGGAAATTTATCTTCAATTGTAGCATCATTAAGTTTTTTGTAATCGACTACAACTCTGCATTTCTGTTGACCAGAATTATCAATTTTTTTAGGGACAACCCAAATTGGAGAATTATGTGGGTTATTCGATTTTGTTATGATTCCTGATTTCAACATTTCGTTAATTTGCTTCTCTACTTCCTCCTTATGAATTTCAGGAAAGCGATAAATTTTGGAATAAATTGGTATATAATTGTTTGTTCGGATATTATGTCTATATTTACAGACAGCTGATAAATTTTCCCCTTCAATATAGAAAACGTTTTCAAATTATTTTATTACTTCCATCAGGGCACTAATTTCCTCTTTATTCGAGTACTGTGTTTCTAATTTTTGTTTTAAATAATCAATCCTTGGTTTGTTAAAGTTTTTTTCAATAATTGTATCTAAATTTTCGTCATATTCTACATTTTCGTTTGAACATTGGTCAAATATTAGAGCAATTTTTGAATCATTTGTTATTAGCAAGTTATTTTTAAAATCAATTATCGCTTGTAATGGTTTTAATATATTACAACCAATAATACCGTCGAATTCACTACAAATTTCTGTTTCCAACATTGCTATTTTTGAGTTAGGACGATTAAATTCTTTAAAACGTGGTATAGTAATTTTCGAGGTTGTAATAGCTTTTGAACAGATTGTGTTCAAAATTATTGGACGTTCAAGTTCACTTCGAAATAAACTATGAAACTATTAATGTTGTTCCAGATCCTGTGTCTATTAACAATTTTATAGGTGAAGTTTTTGTTTTTACAATTATGAAGGGAAGAGACTTTCGGCCGATAATTGAAAATTTGAAGTTTGTATATTGTCTACATCCATTTCCACTGTCTTATTTGTATTACTTTGTTGAGTTTGATTTGATGCATTATTTCCACTAAAATGTCCCGAGGTATTCTGTCTACTCTGATTGAAGCTAGTATTCGGTCCATTAGAAAAATTTCTAGCAAAAGTACTTTGACTTGAAAAAGTATTTTGGTAATTTTTGGGATAATTATATTTACTTTTATTGAAATAATGATTTTGTTTATTTCTAATATTCTGATATTGTTGATAATCGTTTTGTGTATTACGTTTAGAAAAAGATCTGTTTACATTATTGAAAGATTGAGAAAATGAATTATTATCATTTGAAAAATTTCTATTTTGATGAATGCTATTGTTATTACAAAATTTTGATTGAAAAGATTGTGCGTTTTGATAATTTCGATAAAAGTACTCAGTTTCAACCAAAATTTCTTTTGCCTTCAATAAAGATTGAGGATTTCTTGAACTAATAATTAATTTTGGTTCACTAGGTAGTTTACTTATAAATATTTTTAAAACCATTAATTCATTGTTTTTACAATTAAACCATTGACTTTCCATCTCAACACTAGTTTTTAAGTTTAATTTTGTTAATAATTTCAATATGTAATCATAAAATTCGCTAATATTACTTCTCAACTCTGCTGTTTATTTTTATTTTGTTTATTATATTTTCTATACTCTCTGCTATATTGAAATTAATTCTTAAAACTATTTTTACCTCTTTCCACTTAGTGGGATTGTTGTTGTTGATTAACGTGATGTTCGCCATTCCAACAATTTTACTTCTGATTCTCAAATTTAATAAAGGTAGTAAGGTTGCTTCAACATGTTTTTGAATTCCATCAACATGTAATATAAACATTTGTAGTTCTTCTGGTTTTCCATCAAAACATGGGACACCTTCTAGTAGTTGAAATGCTGTTATTGACATGATTTTGAAAGTTTATTTAGTTGGATGGAGTGGTAGTATATTTGTAGTTAGGACTTGATCAGTATGAGACGGTAATAATTATTCTTATCGTTGCTTTATATTTCCAGTCTTCTATGTTGTAACTGACTCCAATTCTTGATGTATTTACAGATATAATGGTTTAAAATTGCTTAATAGTTTTCTAGATTCTTCAATACAGCAGATCAACGATTTAAAGTTGATGTTTTATTGCATTTAGAAATGGCTCCAAAAAAAAACGATCTAAAGCTTTTGAATGTTTTAATGTTTTCATTAATATTTTTTTTTAGAATAGTCCGAGAACACCGACTGCAGCAGTAATATAACTATACGTAAACGGCACCTTCTTTTATTAAAATATATTTTGATTGTTTTACTTTTAAATTAATATTATTTTTGAAAAATATATTTGTATGTATTTTATTAATTTTTTTTATATATTGATTGATTTGAAAATTATTAATTACAATATAAAAATATGAGTCTTAGATTTAAAATATAATATTATTTTATAGAGTAGATATAATAGCAGTCATAATAGTAGTAATATTAACAGTAATAACAATAATAATAATAAAGATAGGGTATAACATGTAACTCCCCCACCCTTTGTTCACACATTACTCCTGGAATGTAGAAACTTATTTACAGCTGAAAATAATACATTTTCAAATATATAATTTCTATAACGATTCAATAATATATAATAATAGTGTTATTTAACATATTTAGCAATAATATTTAATAATTAACTATATGAAATATATATAACAAAATAGTATTTAAACATAAATTTTTAATTTCTTCTATCAGAATAATCCCTTCCAGTGATTTTCTTTTCAAATTTTATATCTGGCAATTCATTTTGGTATTTATATCTTCGTTTGACTATTTTTCTATCACGTTTACATCCCTTTTCATCAATAAAGTTAGTTTTATTCTTTTCATTTACTTTTTTTTAAATGTACTTAGGTTTATGCCCCTATCACTGTTCTCAACTAAGTTCAGTTTGGTCGTCTAAGAGTGGACCAAACTTACACACGACCAAACTGTGTTTTAGTATCATGAATCACAACTGTTTTTTAGTTGAAATTGTCATCGTGTTGCCAACTTAAAATATCAAGTTTGACAGAAAACAATTAATTTGTGTGTAAATTTAAAAACACAAAGTTTTAGAAAATATATTGTTTTTAGTGTTTTAGTTCATGCCAAATAGATAAAAATATGTGTACATTTATTTTATGAGGACGAAAAACGTTTTTTAGTTATTTCTGGCTGAACAAAGAAACGTTTTGTTATATGTATGTTGGATCACTTAAAATCACATTTAAAGAAATGTTTGTATGTGCCCGGTATACCCCCGATACTGAAACTGTTGAAAAAATTAAATTAAAAATGTTATTAAGCATAATAAATATTTCTAGTTGAAAATTTTAAATTTTTTCTGCTTTTTATATCGCACCAACTTATAATTAGAAAATCCCAACCACAGACCCAACTACTAAAAAGCAGTTGTGTATACTCAACGTTTTTCTCAACCAAACTTAGACAGAGTTGTAAATGACGATACTAAAACACAACTGAAAAGTCAACTGTTAATTTAGTGGAGAATGGCAATGCAAATTTATCAATCCCAACCAAACTATTTTAAAAGTTGAAAACCGTGATAGGGGCATTAAGTTTTAAATTGCAAAAACCAAGATTTTTCACTAATTCTATTTTTTTATAATAATGACGTTCTTGTCTATTAGAATTTATTTTCTCAGTTCTTTCAATCTTTTTACGATGAACAATATTATGTAAAGTTTGCCAAACAGATTTATCTACCTTATTATGAAGTAGATCATTTGTATCCTGTAGTACTATGTATGCTGTCGTTATAAATTTGTACAGATTTGTAAATTAAAGTTTTATCATTAATATCTTTATTTTCTTTTTCTAATTTAAAAAGTCGTATGTGCTCATTCAAAGTAAGGTGTAAACGCTCTATATCAGAATTTCCCGTATGTGTGTTAGGGGATGTAAAATGAAAATCAATTTTTTCAGTATTTAAAAAATTCTTAATATATGCCGTGTTAAACTCATTATCTGCTACAATCTTACATGGTTTACCTGAATTAGCAAATCTTTCCCTTAGAACTTCTACGATAGTTAATGAATTTTTGTCTGTCGATACATGTTAAAAATGTTGTATTTTTATTAATAAACCAAATATATATGAAGAACTTCATTTGATGTTAAATATCTGTTACGCATAACTTACTTTTTATTGGTTTCCTATCGTATTTACACATGTTGCATATAATACAATTGTTTATATATTTGTGGATTTCTTTTTTTAAATTTGGATAATAAATAACATTCTTTAATTCTAAAAATGTCTCCTCTATTCCTCTATGGTTATTATGTGTATGATATTGATCTATGATTTCCAAAAGACTTTCAATATTAAAAACATCTTTAATAAATTTTGAACAATAAATAAATTTCATTTCAGGTGCATTTGAAAAATAATGTACTAAAGTTTCTTGAAAATTTTATATATCGGAATGTTATTGCAAAAAATTGCTACAGTACCTTTTATTGGAAATATTGGTTTCAAAAATTTTATTATTTTTTCTTCAAAGTATTCTTTTATTGTAATGAAATGTCTTATCTTATTTTTATATAAAATTTCTTTTTTGTATTGATACTTGTTTCCTAAGTTTATTATTATTTGGATTTTGAATATATTTATTGGAGATTCTGATATCGGGATATAATCATTTAGATTTTCGTTTCCGCTATGAATTGTTGCTAAATCAGATTGAATATTTTGTAGTTGTTCTGTTAAAGCATTAACATTAAGGCGACTTAGGTAGTCAGATACTTTATTTGTTTTACCTTTAATATATTCTACATCAAAATCATATTCGTTTAGCTGTAGTTTCCATCTTTGTAATTTGAAATTAGGTTCCTTCAATGAATTAAGCCATGTAAGCGGTCTATGGTCGGTTTGAATTTTAAATTTTCTCCCGAATAAATAAGGCCTAAAATATTTTACAGACCAAACAATTGCAAGTAATTTTTTTCTATTGCACTATAATTCAATTCATGTTTATTCAATGTTCTTGATGTAAAAGCAATTGGGTGACCGTTTTGTGACAACACTGCACGTAATGCTTCATTACTAGCATCTGAAGTCAAAACAAATAACTTATCAAATTGAGGATATGCTAAAACTGGTGTATTACACAAAACATCTTTTAGTTTATTAAATGAATCTATGTATCTCTGATCATTCACATTGATCTTTGAACCTTTTTTTAGTTTTGAAATCATAGGTAAAGCTATTTCACTAAATCCGTTTATAAATTTTCTATAAAAACCAGTTAGTCCTAAAAACGATCTAATTTCTTTTATGGTTTTTGGCAGTGCAATTTTTCTAATTCCATTAATTTTATCAGAGTTCGGTTTTATTCCTTTCGGTGTTATGATATGTCCTAAGTATTCCGATTCATGCCTAAAGAAATTGCATTTATCAACCTGAACTTTTAAGTTGTATTGGTATAATCTCCGAAAAATTTTCATCAGTGATAAGACATGTTCTTTAAGAGAAGTTGAAAATACTAAAATATCATCAAGATATACTACACATATATTATTAATATAGTCCTGAAGCACTTCATTCATCATTCGCTGAAATGATGCTGGGGCATTTTTTAGGTCAAATGGCATTCTAATAAATTCGTAGTGACTTCTTGATGTCGAAAATGCTGTCTTGTGTCTATCTTCTGGTGCAATTGAAATTTGCTGAAATCCTTTTGCTAGATCTATTGTGCTAAAATAAAGTGATTTCCCTAGTTTTGAAAAAAGATCTTCTATATTAGGTATTGGAAATTTATCTTCAATTGTAGCATCATTAAGTTTTTTGTAATCGACTACAACTCTGCATTTCTGTTGACCAGAATTATCAATTTTTTTAGGGACAACCCAAATTGGAGCATTATATGGGCTATTCGATTTTGTTATGATTCCTGATTTCAACATTTCGTTAATTTGCTTCTCTACTTCCTCCTTATGAATTTCAGGAAAGCGATAAATTTTGGAATAAATTGGTATATCATTGTTTGTTCGGATATTATGTCTATATTTACAGACAGCTGATAAATTTTCCCCTTCAATATAGAAAACGTTTTCAAATTCTTTTATTACTTCCATCAGGGCACTAATTTCCTCTTTATTCGAGTACTGTGTTTCTAATTTTTGTTTTAAATAATCAATCCTTGGTTTGTTAATATTTTTTTCAATAATTGTATCTAAATTTTCGTCATATTCTACATTTTCGTTTGAACATTGGTCAAATATTAGAGCAATTTTTTTAATCATTTGTTATTAGCAAGTTATTTTTAAAACCAATTATCGCTTGTAATGGTTTTAATATATTACAACCAATAATACCGTCGAATTCACTATAAATTTCTGTTTCCAACATTTCTATTTTTGAGTTAGGACGATTAAATTCTTTAAAAAGTGGTATAGTAATTTTCGAGGTTGTAATAGCTTTTGAACAGATTGTGTTCAAAATTATTGGACGTTCAAGTTCACTTCGAAATAAACTATGAAACTATTAATGTTGTTCCAGATCCTGTGTCTATTAACAATTTTATAGGTGAAGTTTTTGTTTTTACAATTATGAAGGGAAGAGACTTTCGGCCGATAATTGAAAATTTGAAGTTTGTATATTGTCTACATCCATTTCCACTGTCTTATTTGTATTACTTTGTTGAGTTTGATTTGATGCATTATTTCCACTAAAATGTCCCGAGGTATTCTGTCTACTCTGATTGAAGCTAGTATTCGGTCCATTAGAAAAATTTCTAGCAAAAGTACTTTGACTTGAAAAAGTATTTTGGTAATTTTTGGGATAATTATATTTACTTTTATTGAAATAATGATTTTGTTTATTTCTAATATTCTGATATTGTTGATAATCGTTTTGTGTATTACGTTTAGAAAAAGATCTGTTTACATTATTGAAAGATTGAGAAAATGAATTATTATCATTTCAAAAATTTCTATTTTGATGAATGCTATTGTTATTACAAAATTTTGATTGAAAAGATTGTGCGTTTTGATAATTTCGATAAAAGTACTCAGTTTCAACCAAAATTTCTTTTGCCTTCAATAAAGATTGAGGATTGGATTTCTTGAACTAATAATTAATTTTGGTTCACTAGGTAGTTTACTTATAAATATTTTTAAAACCATTAATTCATTGTTTTTACAATTAAACCATTGACTTTCCATCTCAACACTAGTTTTTAAGTTTAATTTTGTTAATAATTTCAATATGTAATCATAAAATTCGCTAATATTACTTCTCAACTCTGCTGTTTATTTTTATTTTGTTTATTATATTTTCTATACTCTCTGCTATATTGAAATTAATTCTTAAAACTATTTTTACCTCTTTCCACTTAGTGGGATTGTTGTTGTTGATTAACGTGACGTTCGCCATTCCAACAATTTTAGTTTTGACTCTCAAATTGAATAAAGGTAGTAAGGTTGCTTCAACATGTTTTTGAATTCCATCAACATGTAATATAAACATTTATAGTTCTTCTGGTTTTCCATCAAAACATGGGACACCTTCTAGTAGTTGAAATGCTGTTATTGACATGATTTTGAAAGTTTATTTAGTTGGATGGAGTGGTAGTATATTTGTAGTTAGGACTTGATCAGTATGAGACGGTAATAATTATTCTTATCGTTGCTTTATATTTCCAGTCTTCTATGTTGTAACTGACTCCAATTCTTGATGTATTTACAGATATAATGGTTTAAAATTGCTTAATAGTTTTCTAGATTCTTCAATACAGCAGATCAACGATTTAAAGTTGATGTTTTATTGCATTTAGAAATGGCTCCAAAAAAAAAACGATCTAAAGCTTTTGAATGTTTTAATGTTTTCATTAATATTTTTTTTTAGAATAGTCCGAGAACACCGACTGCAGCAGTAATATAACTATACGTAAACGGCACCTTCTTTTATTAAAATATATTTTGATTGTTTTACTTTTAAATTAATATTATTTTTGAAAAATATATTTGTATGTATTTTATTAATTTTTTTTATATATTGATTGATTTGAAAATTATTAATTACAATATAAAAATATGAGTCTTAGATTTAAAATATAATATTATTTTATAGAGTAGATATAATAGCAGTCATAATAGTAGTAATATTAACAGTAATAACAATAATAATAATAAAGATAGGGTATAACATGTAACTCCCCCACCCTTTGTTCACACATTACTCCTGGAATGTAGAAACTTATTTACAGCAGAAAATAATATATTTTCAAATATATAATTTCTATAACGATTCAATAATATATAATAATAGTGTTATTTAACATATTTGGCAATAATATTTAATAATTAACTATATGAAATATATATAACAAAATAGTATTTAAACATAAATTTTTAATTTCTTCTATCAGAATAATCCCTTCCAGTGATTTTCTTTTCAAATTTTATATCTGGCAATTCATTTTGGTATTTATATCTTCGTTTGACTATTTTTCTATCACGTTTACATCCCTTTTCATCAATAAAGTTATTTTTATTCTTTTCATTTACTTTTTTTAAAATGTACTTAGGTTTAAGTTTTAAATTGCAAAAACCAAGATTTTTCACTAATTCTATTTTTTTATAATAATGACGTTCTTGTCTATTAGAATTTATTTTCTCAGTTCTTTCAATCTTTTTACGATGAACAATATTATGTAAAGTTTGCCAAACAGATTTATCTACCTTATTATGAAGTAGATCATTTGTATCCTGTAGTACTATGTATGCTGTCGTTATAAATTTGTACAGATTTGTAAATTAAAGTTTTATCATTAATATCTTTATTTTCGTTTTCTAATTTAAAAAGTCGTATGTGCTCATTCAAAGTAAGGTGGAAACGCTCTATATCGGAATTTCCCGTATGTGTGTTAGGGGATGTAAAATGAAAATCAATTTTTTCAGTATTTAAAAAATTCTTAATATATGCCGTGTTAAACTCATTATCTGCTACAATTTTACATGGTTTACCTAAATTAGCAAATCTTTCCCTTAGAACTTCTACGATAGTTAATGAATTTTTGTCTGTCGATACATGTTAAAAATGTTGTATTTTTATTAATAAACCAAATATCAATATGAAGAACTTCATTTGATGTTAAATATCTGTTACGCATAACTTACTTTTTATTGGTTTCCTATCGTATTTACACATGTTGCATATAATACAATTGTTTATATATTTGTGGATTTCTTTTTTTAAATTTGGATAATAAATAACATTCTTTAATTCTAAAAATGTCTCCTCTATTCCTCTATGGTTCTTATGTGTATGATATTGATCTATGATTTCCAAAAGACTTTCAATATTAAAAACATCTTTAATAAATTTTGAACAATAAATAAATTTCATTTCAGGTGCGTTTGAAAAATAATGTACTAAAGTTTCTTGAAAATTTTATATATCGGAATGTTATTGCAAAAAATTGCTACAGTACCTTTTATTGGAAATATTGGTTTCAAAAATTTTATTTTTTTTCTTCAAAGTATTCTTTTATTGTAATGAAATGTCTTATCTCATTTTTATATAAAATTTCTTTTTTGTATTGATACTTGTTTCCTAAGTTTATTATTATTTGGATTTTGAATATATTTATTGGAGATTCTGATATCGGGATATAATCATTTAGATTTTCGTTTCCGCTATGAATTGTTGCTAAATCAGATTGAATATTTTGTAGTTGTTCTGTTAAAGCATTAACATTAAGGCGACTTAGGTAGTCAGCTACTTTATTTGTTTTACCTTTAATATATTCTACATCAAAATCATATTCGTTTAGCTGTAGTTTCCATCTTTGTAATTTGAAATTAGGTTCCTTCAATGAATTAAGCCATGTAAGCGGTCTATGGTCGGTTTGAATTTTAAATTTTCTCCCGAATAAATAAGGCCTAAAATATTTTACAGACCAAACAATTGCAAGTAACTCTTGTTCTATTGCACTATAATTCAATTCATGTTTATTCAATGTTCTTGGTGTAAAAGCAATTGGGTGACCGTTTTGTGACAACACTGCACCTAATGCTTCATTACTAGCATCTGTAGTCAAAACAAATAACTTATCAAATTGAGGATATGCTAAAACTGGTGTATTACACAAAACATCTTTTAGTTTATTAAATGAATCTATGTATCTCTGATCATTCACATTGATCTTTGAACATTTTTTTAGTTTTGAAATCATAGGTAAAGCTATTTCACTAAATCCTTTTATAAATTTTCTATAAAAACCAGTTAGTCCTAAAAATGATCTAATTTCTTTTATGGTTTTTGGCAATGCAATTTTTCTAATTCCATTAATTTTATCAGAGTTCGGTTTTATTCCTTTCGGTGTTATGATATGTCCTAAGTATTCCGATTCATGCCTAAAGAAATTGCATTTATCAACCTGAACTTTTAAGTTGTATTGGGATAATCTCCGAAAAATTTTCTTCAGTGATAAGACATGTTCTTTAAAAGAAGTTGAAAATACTAGAATATCATCAAGATATACTACACATATATTATTAATATAGTCCTGAAGCACTTCATTCATCATTCGCTGAAATGATGCTGGGGCATTTTTTATGCCAAATGGCATTCTAGTAAATTCGTAGTGACCTTTTGATGTCGAAAATGCTGTCTTGTGTCTATCTTCTGGTGCAATTGAAATTTGCTGAAATCCTTTTGCTAGATCTATTGTGCTAAAATAAAGTGATTTCCCTAGTTTTGAAAAAAGATCTTCTATATTAGGTATTGGAAATTTATCTTCAATGGTAGCATCATTAAGTTTTCTGTAATCGACTACAACTCTGCATTTCTGTTGACCAGAATTATCAATTTTTTTAGGGACAACCCAAATTGGAGCATTATATGGGCTATTCGATTTTATTATGATTCCTGATTTCAACATTTCGTTAATTTGCTTCTCTACTTCCTCCTTATGAATTTCAGGAAAGCGATAAATTTTGGAATAAATTGGTATATCATTGTTTGTTCGGATATTATGTCTATATTTACAGACAGCTGATAAATTTCCCCCTTCAATATAGAAAACGTTTTCAAATTATTTTATTACTTCCATCAGGGCACTAATTTCCTCTTTATTCGAGTACTGTGTTTCTAATTTTTGTTTTAAATAATCAATCCTTGGTTTGTTAAAGTTTATTTCAATAATTGTATCTAAATTTTCGTCATATTCTACATTTTCGTTTGAACATTGGTCAAATATTAGAGCAATTTTTGAATCATTTGTTATTAGCAAGTTATTTTTAAAATCAATTATCGCTTGTAATGGTTTTAATATATTACAACCAATAATACCGTCGAATTCGCTACAAATTTCTGTTTCCAACATTGCTATTTTTGAGTTAGGACGATTAAATTCTTTAAAAATTGGTATAGTAATTTTCGAGGTTGTAATAGCTTTTGAACAGATTGTGTTCAAAATTATTGGACGTTCAAGTTCACTTCGAAATAAACTATGAAACTATTAATGTTGTTCCAGATCCTGTGTCTATTAACAATTTTATTGGTGAAGTTTTTGTTTTCACAATTATGAAGGGAAGAGACTTTCGGCCGATAATTGAAAATTTGAAGTTTGTATATTGTCTACATCCATTTCCACTGTCTTATTTGTATTACTTTGTTGAGTTTGATTTGATGCATTATTTCCACTAAAATGTCCCGAGGTATTCTGTCTACTCTGATTGAAGCTAGTATTCGGTCCATTAGAAAAATTTCTAGCAAAAGTACTTTGACTTGAAAAAGTATTTTGGTAATTTTTGGGATAATTATATTTACTTTTATTGAAATAATGATTTTGTTTATTTCTAATATTCTGATATTGTTGATAATCGTTTTGTGTATTACGTTTAGAAAAAGATCTGTTTACATTATTGAAAGATTGAGAAAATGAATTATTATCATTTCAAAAATTTCTATTTTGATGAATGCTATTGTTATTACAAAATTTTGATTGAAAAGATTGTGCGTTTTGATAATTTCGATAAAAGTACTCAGTTTCAACCAAAATTTCTTTTGCCTTCAATAAAGATTGAGGATTTCTTGAACTAAGAATTAATTTTGGTTCACTAGGTAGTTTACTTATAAATATTTTTAAAACCATTAATTCATTGTTTTTACAATTAAACCATTGACTTTCCATCTCAACACTAGTTTTTAAGTTTAATTTTGTTAATAATTTCAATATGTAATCATAAAATTCGCTAATATTACTTCTCAACTCTGCTGTTTATTTTTATTTTGTTTATTATATTTTCTATACTCTCTGCTATATTGAAATTAATTCTTAAAACTATTTTTACCTCTTTCCACTTAGTGGGATTGTTGTTGTTGATTAACGTGATGTTCGCCATTCCAACAATTTTAGTTTTGACTCTCAAATTGAATAAAGGTAGTAAGGTTGCTTCAACATGTTTTTGAATTCCATCAACATGTAATATAAACATTTAAAGTTCTTCTGGTTTTCCATCAAAACATGGGACACCTTCTAATAGTTGAAATGCTGTTATTGACATGATTTTGAAAGTTTATTTAGTTGGATGGAGTGGTAGTATATTTGTAGTTAGGACTTGATCAGTATGAGACGGTAATAATTATTCTTATCGTTGCTTTATATTTCCAGTCTTCTATGTTGTAAGTGACTCCAATTCTTGATGTATTTACAGATATAATGGTTTAAAATTGCTTAATAGTTTTCTAGATTCTTCAATACAGCAGATCAACGATTTAAAGTTGATGTTTTATTGCATTTAGAAATGGCTCCAAAAAAAAACGATTTAAAGCTTTTGAATGTTTTAATGTTTTCTTTAATATTTTTTTTTTAGAATAGTCCGAGAACACCGACTGCAGCAGTAATATAACTATACGTAAACTGCACCTTCTTTTATTAAAATATATTTTGATTGTTTTACTTTTAAATTAATATTATTTTTGAAAAATATATTTGTATGTATTTTATTAATTTTTTTTTATATATTGATTGATTTGAAAATTATTAATTACAATATAAAAATATGAGTCTTAGATTAAAAATATAATATTATTTTATAGAGTAGATACAATAGCAGTAATAATAGTAGTAATATTAACAGTAATAACAATAATAATAATAAAGATAGGGTATAACATGTAAATCCTCCACCCTTTGTTCACACATTACTCCTGGAATGTAGAAACTTATTTACAGCAGAAAATAATACATTTTCAAATATATAATTTCTATAACGATTCAATAATATATAATAATAGTGTTATTTAACATATTTGGCAATAATATTTAATAATTAACTATATGAAATATATATAACAAAATAGTATTTAAACATAAATTTTTAATTTCTTCTATCAGAATAATCCCTTCCAGTGATTTTCTTTTCAAATTTTATATCTGGCAATTCATTTTGGTATTTATATCTTCGTTTGACTATTTTTCTATCACGTTTACATCCCTTTTCATCAATAAAGTTATTTATATTCTTTTCATTTACTTTTTTTAAAATGTACTTAGGTTTAAGTTTTAAATTGCAAAAACCAAGATTTTTCACTAATTCTATTTTTTTATAATAATGACGTTATTGTCTATTAGAATTTATTTTCTCAGTTCTTTCAATCTTTTTACGATGAACAATATTATGTAAAGTTTGCCAAACAGATTTATCTACCTTATTATGAAGTAGATCATTTGTATCCTGTAGTACTATGTATGCTGTCGTTATAAATTTGTACAGATTTGTAAATTAAAGTTTTATCATTAATATCTTTATTTTCTTTTTCTAATTTAAAAAGTCGTATGTGCTCATTCAAAGTAAGGTGGAAACGCTCTATATCGGAATTTCCCGTATGTGTGTTAGGGGATGTAAAATGAAAATCAATTTTTTCAGTATTTAAAAAATTCTTAATATATGCCGTGTTAAACTCATTATCTGCTACAATTTTACATGGTTTACCTAAATTAGCAAATCTTTCCCTTAGAACTTCTACGATAGTTAATGAATTTTTGTCTGTCGATACATGTTAAAAATGTTGTATTTTTATTAATAAACCAAATATCAATATGAAGAACTTCATTTGATGTTAAATATCTGTTACGCATAACTTACTTTTTATTGGTTTCCTATCGTATTTACACATGTTGCATATAATACAATTGTTTATATATTTGTGGATTTCTTTTTTTAAATTTGGATAATAAATAACATTCTTTAATTCTAAAAATGTCTCCTCTATTCCTCTATGGTTCTTATGTGTATGATATTGATCTATGATTTCCAAAAGACTTTCAATATTAAAAACATCTTTAATAAATTTTGAACAATAAATAAATTTCATTTCAGGTGCGTTTGAAAAATAATGTACTAAAGTTTCTTGAAAATTTTATATATCGGAATGTTATTGCAAAAAATTGCTACAGTACCTTTTATTGGAAATATTGGTTTCAAAAATTTTATTATTTTTTCTTCAAAGTATTCTTTTATTGTAATGAAATGTCTTATCTTATTTTTATATAAAATTTCTTTTTTGTATTGATACTTGTTTCCTAAGTTTATTATTATTTGGATTTTGAATATATTTATTGGAGATTCTGATATCGGGATATAATCATTTAGATTTTCGTTTCCGCTATGAATTGTTGCTAAATCAGATTGAATATTTTGTAGTTGTTCTGTTAAAGCATTAACATTAAGGCGACTTAGGTAGTCAGCTACTTTATTTGTTTTACCTTTAATATATTCTACATCAAAATCATATTCGTTTAGCTGTAGTTTCCATCTTTGTAATTTGAAATTAGGTTCCTTCAATGAATTAAGCCATGTAAGCGGTCTATGGTCGGTTTGAATTTTAAATTTTCTCCCGAATAAATAAGGCCTAAAATATTTTACAGACCAAACAATTGCAAGTAACTCTTTTTCTATTGCACTATAATTCAATTCATGTTTATTCAATGTTCTTGGTGTAAAAGCAATTGGGTGACCGTTTTGTGACAACACTGCACCTAATGCTTCATTACTAGCATCTGTAGTCAAAACAAATAACTTATCAAATTGAGGATATGCTAAAACTGGTGTATTACACAAAACATCTTTTAGTTTATTAAATGAATCTATGTATCTCTGATCATTCACATTGATCTTTGAACATTTTTTTAGTTTTGCAATCATAGGTAAAGCTATTTCACTAAATCCTTTTATAAATTTTCTATAAAAACCAGTTAGTCCTAAAAATGATCTAATTTCTTTTATGGTTTTTGGCAATGCAATTTTTCTAATTCCATTAATTTTATCAGAGTTCGGTTTTATTCCTTTCGGTGTTATGATATGTCCTAAGTATTCCGATTCATGCCTAAAGAAATTGCATTTATCAACCTGAACTTTTAAGTTGTATTGGGATAATCTCCGAAAAATTTTCTTCAGTGATAAGACATGTTCTTTAAGAGAAGTTGAAAATACTAAAATATCATCAAGATATACTACACATATATTATTAATATAGTCCTGAAGCACTTCATTCATCATTCGCTGAAATGATGCTGGGGCATTTTTTAGGTCAAATGGCATTCTAATAAATTCGTAGTGACTTCTTGATGTCGAAAATGCTGTCTTGTGTCTATCTTCTGGTGCAATTGAAATTTGCTGAAATCCTTTTGCTAGATCTATTGTGCTAAAATAAAGTGATTTCCCTAGTTTTGAAAAAAGATCTTCTATATTAGGTATTGGAAATTTATCTTCAATTGTAGCATCATTAAGTTTTTTGTAATCGACTACAACTCTGCATTTCTGTTGACCAGAATTATCAATTTTTTTAGGGACAACCCAAATTGGAGCATTATATGGGCTATTCGATTTTGTTATGATTCCTGATTTCAACATTTCGTTAATTTGCTTCTCTACTTCCTCCTTATGAATTTCAGGAAAGCGATAAATTTTGGAATAAATTGGTATATCATTGTTTGTTCGGATATTATGTCTATATTTACAGACAGCTGATAAATTTTCCCCTTCAATATAGAAAACGTTTTCAAATTCTTTTATTACTTCCATCAGGGCACTAATTTCCTCTTTATTCGAGTACTGTGTTTCTAATTTTTGTTTTAAATAATCAATCCTTGGTTTGTTAATATTTTTTTCAATAATTGTATCTAAATTTTCGTCATATTCTACATTTTCGTTTGAACATTGGTCAAATATTAGAGCAATTTTTTTAATCATTTGTTATTAGCAAGTTATTTTTAAAACCAATTATCGCTTGTAATGGTTTTAATATATTACAACCAATAATACCGTCGAATTCACTATAAATTTCTGTTTCCAACATTTCTATTTTTGAGTTAGGACGATTAAATTCTTTAAAAAGTGGTATAGTAATTTTCGAGGTTGTAATAGCTTTTGAACAGATTGTGTTCAAAATTATTGGACGTTCAAGTTCACTTCGAAATAAACTATGAAACTATTAATGTTGTTCCAGATCCTGTGTCTATTAACAATTTTATAGGTGAAGTTTTTGTTTTTACAATTATGAAGGGAAGAGACTTTCGGCCGATAATTGAAAATTTGAAGTTTGTATATTGTCTACATCCATTTCCACTGTCTTTTTTGTATTACTTTGTTGAGTTTGATTTGATGCATTATTTCCACTAAAATGTCCCGAGGTATTCTGTCTACTCTGATTGAAGCTAGTATTCGGTCCATTAGAAAAATTTCTAGCAAAAGTACTTTGACTTGAAAAAGTATTTTGGTAATTTTTGGGATAATTATATTTACTTTTATTGAAATAATGATTTTGTTTATTTCTAATATTCTGATATTGTTGATAATCGTTTTGTGTATTACGTTTAGAAAAAGATCTGTTTACATTATTGAAAGATTGAGAAAATGAATTATTATCATTTCAAAAATTTCTATTTTGATGAATGCTATTGTTATTACAAAATTTTGATTGAAAAGATTGTGCGTTTTGATAATTTCGATAAAAGTACTCAGTTTCAACCAAAATTTCTTTTGCCTTCAATAAAGATTGAGGATTTCTTGAACTAAGAATTAATTTTGGTTCACTAGGTAGTTTACTTATAAATATTTTTAAAACCATTAATTCATTGTTTTTACAATTAAACCATTGACTTTCCATCTCAACACTAGTTTTTAAGTTTAATTTTGTTAATAATTTCAATATGTAATCATAAAATTCGCTAATATTACTTCTCAACTCTGCTGTTTATTTTTATTTTGTTTATTATATTTTCTATACTCTCTGCTATATTGAAATTAATTCTTAAAACTATTTTTACCTCTTTCCACTTAGTGGGATTGTTGTTGTTGATTAACGTGACGTTCGCCATTCCAACAATTTTAGTTTTGACTCTCAAATTGAATAAAGGTAGTAAGGTTGCTTCAACATGTTTTTGAATTCCATCAACATGTAATATAAACATTTATAGTTCTTCTGGTTTTCCATCAAAACATGGGACACCTTCTAGTAGTTGAAATGCTGTTATTGACATGATTTTGAAAGTTTATTTAGTTGGATGGAGTGGTAGTATATTTGTAGTTAGGACTTGATCAGTATGAGACGGTAATAATTATTCTTATCGTTGCTTTATATTTCCAGTCTTCTATGTTGTAAGTGACTCCAATTCTTGATGTATTTACAGATATAATGGTTTAAAATTGCTTAATAGTTTTCTAGATTCTTCAATACAGCAGATCAACGGTTTAAAGTTGATGTTTTATTGCATTTAGAAATGGCTCCAAAAAAAAAAACGATATAAAGCTTTTGAATGTTTTAATGTTTTCTTTAATATTTTTTTTTTAGAATAGTCCGAGAACACCGACTGCAGCAGTAATATAACTATACGTAAACTGCACCTTCTTTTATTAAAATATATTTTGATTGTTTACTTTTAAATTAATATTATTTTTGAAAAATATATTTGTATGTATTTTATTAATTTTTTTTATATATTGATTGATTTGAAAATTATTAATTACAATATAAAAATATGAGTCTTAGATTAAAAATATAATATTATTTTATAGAGTAGATACAATAGCAGTCATAATAGTAGTAATATTAACAGTAATAACAATAATAATAATAAAGATAGGGTATAACATGTAAATCCTCCACCCTTTGTTCACACATTACTCCTGGAATGTAGAAACTTATTTACAGCAGAAAATAATATATTTTCAAATATATAATTTCTATAACGATTCAATAATATATAATAATAGTGTTATTTAACATATTTGGCAATAATATTTAATAATTAACTATATGAAATATATATAACAAAATAGTATTTAAACATAAATTTTTAATTTCTTCTATCAGAATAATCCCTTCCAGTGATTTTCTTTTCAAATTTTATATCTGGCAATTCATTTTGGTATTTATATCTTCGTTTGACTATTTTTCTATCACGTTTACATCCCTTTTCATCAATAAAGTTATTTTTATTCTTTTCATTTACTTTTTTTAAAATGTACTTAGGTTTAAGTTTTAAATTGCAAAAACCAAGATTTTTCACTAATTCTATTTTTTTATAATAATGACGTTATTGTCTATTAGAATTTATTTTCTCAGTTCTTTCAATCTTTTTACGATGAACAATATTATGTAAAGTTTGCCAAACAGATTTATCTACCTTATTATGAAGTAGATCATTTGTATCCTGTAGTACTATGTATGCTGTCGTTATAAATTTGTACAGATTTGTAAATTAAAGTTTTATCATTAATATCTTTATTTTCTTTTTCTAATTTAAAAAGTCGTATGTGCTCATTCAAAGTAAGGTGGAAACGCTCTATATCGGAATTTCCCGTATGTGTGTTAGGGGATGTAAAATGAAAATCAATTTTTTCAGTATTTAAAAAATTCTTAATATATGCCGTGTTAAACTCATTATCTGCTACAATTTTACATGGTTTACCTAAATTAGCAAATCTTTCCCTTAGAACTTCTACGATAGTTAATGAATTTTTGTCTGTCGATACATGTTAAAAATGTTGTATTTTTATTAATAAACCAAATATCAATATGAAGAACTTCATTTGATGTTAAATATCTGTTACGCATAACTTACTTTTTATTGGTTTCCTATCGTATTTACACATGTTGCATATAATACAATTGTTTATATATTTGTGGATTTCTTTTTTTAAATTTGGATAATAAATAACATTCTTTAATTCTAAAAATGTCTCCTCTATTCCTCTATGGTTCTTATGTGTATGATATTGATCTATGATTTCCAAAAGACTTTCAATATTAAAAACATCTTTAATAAATTTTGAACAATAAATAAATTTCATTTCAGGTGCGTTTGAAAAATAATGTACTAAAGTTTCTTGAAAATTTTATATATCGGAATGTTATTGCAAAAAATTGCTACAGTACCTTTTATTGGAAATATTGGTTTCAAAAATTTTATTATTTTTTCTTCAAAGTATTCTTTTATTGTAATGAAATGTCTTATCTTATTTTTATATAAAATTTCTTTTTTGTATTGATACTTGTTTCCTAAGTTTATTATTATTTGGATTTTGAATATATTTATTGGAGATTCTGATATCGGGATATAATCATTTAGATTTTCGTTTCCGCTATGAATTGTTGCTAAATCAGATTGAATATTTTGTAGTTGTTCTGTTAAAGCATTAACATTAAGGCGACTTAGGTAGTCAGCTACTTTATTTGTTTTACCTTTAATATATTCTACATCAAAATCATATTCGTTTAGCTGTAGTTTCCATCTTTGTAATTTGAAATTAGGTTCCTTCAATGAATTAAGCCATGTAAGCGGTCTATGGTCGGTTTGAATTTTAAATTTTCTCCCGAATAAATAAGGCCTAAAATATTTTACAGACCAAACAATTGCAAGTAACTCTTTTTCTATTGCACTATAATTCAATTCATGTTTATTCAATGTTCTTGGTGTAAAAGCAATTGGGTGACCGTTTTGTGACAACACTGCACCTAATGCTTCATTACTAGCATCTGTAGTCAAAACAAATAACTTATCAAATTGAGGATATGCTAAAACTGGTGTATTACACAAAACATCTTTTAGTTTATTAAATGAATCTATGTATCTCTGATCATTCACATTGATCTTTGAACATTTTTTTAGTTTTGAAATCATAGGTAAAGCTATTTCACTAAATCCTTTTATAAATTTTCTATAAAAACCAGTTAGTCCTAAAAATGATCTAATTTCTTTTATGGTTTTTGGCAATGCAATTTTTCTAATTCCATTAATTTTATCAGAGTTCGGTTTTATTCCTTTCGGTGTTATGATATGTCCTAAGTATTCCGATTCATGCCTAAAGAAATTGCATTTATCAACCTGAACTTTTAAGTTGTATTGGGATAATCTCCGAAAAATTTTCTTCAGTGATAAGACATGTTCTTTAAAAGAAGTTGAAAATACTAGAATATCATCAAGATATACTACACATATATTATTAATATAGTCCTGAAGCACTTCATTCATCATTCGCTGAAATGATGCTGGGGCATTTTTTATGCCAAATGGCATTCTAGTAAATTCGTAGTGACCTTTTGATGTCGAAAATGCTGTCTTGTGTCTATCTTCTGGTGCAATTGAAATTTGCTGAAATCCTTTTGCTAGATCTATTGTGCTAAAATAAAGTGATTTCCCTAGTTTTGAAAAAAGATCTTCTATATTAGGTATTGGAAATTTATCTTCAATGGTAGCATCATTAAGTTTTCTGTAATCGACTACAACTCTGCATTTCTGTTGACCAGAATTATCAATTTTTTTAGGGACAACCCAAATTGGAGCATTATATGGGCTATTCGATTTTATTATGATTCCTGATTTCAACATTTCGTTAATTTGCTTCTGTACTTCCTCCTTATGAATTTCAGGAAAGCGATAAATTTTGGAATAAATTGGTATATCATTGTTTGTTCGGATATTATGTCTATATTTACAGACAGCTGATAAATTTTCCCCTTCAATATAGAAAACGTTTTCAAATTATTTTATTACTTCCATCAGGGCACTAATTTCCTCTTTATTCGAGTACTGTGTTTCTAATTTTTGTTTTAAATAATCAATCCTTGGTTTGTTAAAGTTTATTTCAATAATTGTATCTAAATTTTCGTCATATTCTACATTTTCGTTTGAACATTGGTCAAATATTAGAGCAATTTTTGAATCATTTGTTATTAGCAAGTTATTTTTAAAATCAATTATCGCTTGTAATGGTTTTAATATATTACAACCAATAATACCGTCGAATTCACTACAAATTTCTGTTTCCAACATTGCTATTTTTGAGTTAGGACGATTAAATTCTTTAAAAATTGGTATAGTAATTTTCGAGGTTGTAATAGCTTTTGAACAGATTGTGTTCAAAATTATTGGACGTTCAAGTTCACTTCGAAATAAACTATGAAACTATTAATGTTGTTCCAGATCCTGTGTCTATTAACAATTTTATTGGTGAAGTTTTTGTTTTCACAATTATGAAGGGAAGAGACTTTCGGCCGATAATTGAAAATTTGAAGTTTGTATATTGTCTACATCCATTTCCACTGTCTTATTTGTATTACTTTGTTGAGTTTGATTTGATGCATTATTTCCACTAAAATGTCCCGAGGTATTCTGTCTACTCTGATTGAAGCTAGTATTCGGTCCATTAGAAAAATTTCTAGCAAAAGTACTTTGACTTGAAAAAGTATTTTGGTAATTTTTGGGATAATTATATTTACTTTTATTGAAATAATGATTTTGTTTATTTCTAATATTCTGATATTGTTGATAATCGTTTTGTGTATTACGTTTAGAAAAAGATCTGTTTACATTATTGAAAGATTGAGAAAATGAATTATTATCATTTCAAAAATTTCTATTTTGATGAATGCTATTGTTATTACAAAATTTTGATTGAAAAGATTGTGCGTTTTGATAATTTCGATAAAAGTACTCAGTTTCAACCAAAATTTCTTTTGCCTTCAATAAAGATTGAGGATTTCTTGAACTAAGAATTAATTTTGGTTCACTAGGTAGTTTACTTATAAATATTTTTAAAACCATTAATTCATTGTTTTTACAATTAAACCATTGACTTTCCATCTCAACACTAGTTTTTAAGTTTAATTTTGTTAATAATTTCAATATGTAATCATAAAATTCGCTAATATTACTTCTCAACTCTGCTGTTTATTTTTATTTTGTTTATTATATTTTCTATACTCTCTGCTATATTGAAATTAATTCTTAAAACTATTTTTACCTCTTTCCACTTAGTGGGATTGTTGTTGTTGATTAACGTGACGTTCGCCATTCCAACAATTTTAGTTTTGACTCTCAAATTGAATAAAGGTAGTAAGGTTGCTTCAACATGTTTTTGAATTCCATCAACATGTAATATAAACATTTATAGTTCTTCTGGTTTTCCATCAAAACATGGGACACCTTCTAGTAGTTGAAATGCTGTTATTGACATGATTTTGAAAGTTTATTTAGTTGGATGGAGTGGTAGTATATTTGTAGTTAGGACTTGATCAGTATGAGACGGTAATAATTATTCTTATCGTTGCTTTATATTTCCAGTCTTCTATGTTGTAAGTGACTCCAATTCTTGATGTATTTACAGATATAATGGTTTAAAATTGCTTAATAGTTTTCTAGATTCTTCAATACAGCAGATCAACGGTTTAAAGTTGATGTTTTATTGCATTTAGAAATGGCTCCAAAAAAAAAAACGATTTAAAGCTTTTGAATGTTTTAATGTTTTCTTTAATATTTTTTTTTTTAGAATAGTCCGAGAACACCGACTGCAGCAGTAATATAACTATACGTAAACTGCACCTTCTTTTATTAAAATATATTTTGATTGTTTACTTTTAAATTAATATTATTTTTGAAAAATATATTTGTATGTATTTTATTAATTTTTTTTATATATTGATTGATTTGAAAATTATTAATTACAATATTAAAATATGAGTCTTAGATTAAAAATATAATATTATTTTATAGAGTAGATACAATAGCAGTCATAATAGTAGTAATATTAACAGTAATAACAATAATAATAATAAAGATAGGGTATAACATGTAAATCCTCCACCCTTTGTTCACACATTACTCCTGGAATGTAGAAACTTATTTACAGCAGAAAATAATATATTTTCAAATATATAATTTCTATAACGATTCAATAATATATAATAATAGTGTTATTTAACATATTTGGCAATAATATTTAATAATTAACTATATGAAATATATATAACAAAATAGTATTTAAACATAAATTTTTAATTTCTTCTATCAGAATAATCCCTTCCAGTGATTTTCTTTTCAAATTTTATATCTGGCAATTCATTTTGGTATTTATATCTTCGTTTGACTATTTTTCTATCACGTTTACATCCCTTTTCATCAATAAAGTTATTTTTATTCTTTTCATTTACTTTTTTTAAAATGTACTTAGGTTTAAGTTTTAAATTGCAAAAACCAAGATTTTTCACTAATTCTATTTTTTTATAATAATGACGTTATTGTCTATTAGAATTTATTTTCTCAGTTCTTTCAATCTTTTTACGATGAACAATATTATGTAAAGTTTGCCAAACAGATTTATCTACCTTATTATGAAGTAGATCATTTGTATCCTGTAGTACTATGTATGCTGTCGTTATAAATTTGTACAGATTTGTAAATTAAAGTTTTATCATTAATATCTTTATTTTCGTTTTCTAATTTAAAAAGTCGTATGTGCTCATTCAAAGTAAGGTGGAAACGCTCTATATCGGAATTTCCCGTATGTGTGTTAGGGGATGTAAAATGAAAATCAATTTTTTCAGTATTTAAAAAATTCTTAATATATGCCGTGTTAAACTCATTATCTGCTACAATTTTACATGGTTTACCTAAATTAGCAAATCTTTCCCTTAGAACTTCTACGATAGTTAATGAATTTTTGTCTGTCGATACATGTTAAAAATGTTGTATTTTTATTAATAAACCAAATATCAATATGAAGAACTTCATTTGATGTTAAATATCTGTTACGCATAACTTACTTTTTATTGGTTTCCTATCGTATTTACACATGTTGCATATAATACAATTGTTTATATATTTGTGGATTTCTTTTTTTAAATTTGGATAATAAATAACATTCTTTAATTCTAAAAATGTCTCCTCTATTCCTCTATGGTTCTTATGTGTATGATATTGATCTATGATTTCCAAAAGACTTTCAATATTAAAAACATCTTTAATAAATTTTGAACAATAAATAAATTTCATTTCAGGTGCGTTTGAAAAATAATGTACTAAAGTTTCTTGAAAATTTTATATATCGGAATGTTATTGCAAAAAATTGCTACAGTACCTTTTATTGGAAATATTGGTTTCAAAAATTTTATTATTTTTTCTTCAAAGTATTCTTTTATTGTAATGAAATGTCTTATCTTATTTTTATATAAAATTTCTTTTTTGTATTGATACTTGTTTCCTAAGTTTATTATTATTTGGATTTTGAATATATTTATTGGAGATTCTGATATCGGGATATAATCATTTAGATTTTCGTTTCCGCTATGAATTGTTGCTAAATCAGATTGAATATTTTGTAGTTGTTCTGTTAAAGCATTAACATTAAGGCGACTTAGGTAGTCAGCTACTTTATTTGTTTTACCTTTAATATATTCTACATCAAAATCATATTCGTTTAGCTGTAGTTTCCATCTTTGTAATTTGAAATTAGGTTCCTTCAATGAATTAAGCCATGTAAGCGGTCTATGGTCGGTTTGAATTTTAAATTTTCTCCCGAATAAATAAGGCCTAAAATATTTTACAGACCAAACAATTGCAAGTAACTCTTTTTCTATTGCACTATAATTCAATTCATGTTTATTCAATGTTCTTGGTGTAAAAGCAATTGGGTGACCGTTTTGTGACAACACTGCACCTAATGCTTCATTACTAGCATCTGTAGTCAAAACAAATAACTTATCAAATTGAGGATATGCTAAAACTGGTGTATTACACAAAACATCTTTTAGTTTATTAAATGAATCTATGTATCTCTGATCATTCACATTGATCTTTGAACATTTTTTTAATTTTGCAATCATAGGTAAAGCTATTTCACTAAATCCTTTTATAAATTTTCTATAAAAACCAGTTAGTCCTAAAAATGATCTAATTTCTTTTATGGTTTTTGGCAATGCAATTTTTCTAATTCCATTAATTTTATCAGAGTTCGGTTTTATTCCTTTCGGTGTTATGATATGTCCTAAGTATTCCGATTCATGCCTAAAGAAATTGCATTTATCAACCTGAACTTTTAAGTTGTATTGGGATAATCTCCGAAAAATTTTCTTCAGTGATAAGACATGTTCTTTAAAAGAAGTTGAAAATACTAGAATATCATCAAGATATACTACACATATATTATTAATATAGTCCTGAAGCACTTCATTCATCATTCGCTGAAATGATGCTGGGGCATTTTTTAGCCCAAATGGCATTCTAGTAAATTCGCAGTGACCTCTTGATGTCGAAAATGCTGTCTTCTGTCTATCTTCTGGTGCAATTGAAATTTGATGAAATCCTTTTGCTAGATCTATTGTGCTAAAATAAAGTGATTTCCCTAGTTTTGAAAAAAGATCTTCTATACTAGGTATTGGAAATTTATCTTCAATGGTAGCATCATTAAATTTTCTGTAATCGACTACAACTCTGCATTTCTGTTGACCAGAATTATCAATTTTTTTAGGGACAACCCAAATTGGAGCATTATATGGGCTATTCGATTTTGTTATGATTCCTGATTTCAACATTTCGTTAATTTGCTTCTCTACTTCCTCCTTATGAATTTCAGGAAAGCGATAAATTTTGGAATAAATTGGTATATCATTGTTTGTTCGGATATTATGTCTATATTTACAGACAGCTGATAAATTTTCCCCTTCAATATAGAAAACGTTTTCAAATTATTTTATTACTTCCATCAGGGCACTAATTTCCTCTTTATTCGAGTACTGTGTTTCTAATTTTTGTTTTAAATAATCAATCCTTGGTTTGTTAAAGTTTATTTCAATAATTGTATCTAAATTTTCGTCATATTCTACATTTTCGTTTGAACATTGGTCAAATATTAGAGCAATTTTTGAATCATTTGTTATTAGCAAGTTATTTTTAAAATCAATTATCGCTTGTAATGGATTTAATATATTACAACCAATAATACCGTCGAATTCACTACAAATTTCTGTTTCCAACATTGCTATTTTTGAGTTAGGACGATTAAATTCTTTAAAAATTGGTATAGTAATTTTCGAGGTTGTAATAGCTTTTGAACAGATTGTGTTCAAAATTATTGGACGTTCAAGTTCACTTCGAAATAAACTATGAAACTATTAATGTTGTTCCAGATCCTGTGTCTATTAACAATTTTATTGGTGAAGTTTTTGTTTTCACAATTATGAAGGGAAGAGACTTTCGGCCGATAATTGAAAATTTGAAGTTTGTATATTGTCTACATCCATTTCCACTGTCTTATTTGTATTACTTTGTTGAGTTTGATTTGATGCATTATTTCCACTAAAATGTCCCGAGGTATTCTGTCTACTCTGATTGAAGCTAGTATTCGGTCCATTAGAAAAATTTCTAGCAAAAGTACTTTGACTTGAAAAAGTATTTTGGTAATTTTTGGGATAATTATATTTACTTTTATTGGAATAATGATTTTGTTTATTTCTAATATTCTGATATTGTTGATAATCGTTTTGTGTATTACGTTTAGAAAAATATCTGTTTACATTATTGAAAGATTGAGAAAATGAATTATTATCATTTGAAAAATTTCTATTTTGATGAATGCTATTGTTATTACAAAATTTTGATTGAAAAGATTGTGCGTTTTGATAATTTCGATAAAAGTACTCAGTTTCAACCAAAATTTCTTTTGCCTTCAATAAAGATTGAGGATTTCTTGAACTAATAATTAATTTTGGTTCACTAGGTAGTTTACTTATAAATATTTTTAAAACCATTAATTCATTGTTTTTACAATTAAACCATTGACTTTCCATCTCAACACTAGTTTTTAAGTTTAATTTTGTTAATAATTTCAATATGTAATCATAAAATTCGCTAATATTACTTCTCAACTCTGCTGTTTATTTTTATTTTGTTTATTATATTTTCTATACTCTCTGCTATATTGAAATTAATTCTTAAAACTATTTTTACCTCTTTCCACTTAGTGGGATTGTTGTTGTTGATTAACGTGATGTTCGCCATTCCAACAATTTTACTTCTGATTCTCAAATTTAATAAAGGTAGTAAGGCTGCTTCAACATGTTTTTGAATTCCATCAACATGTAATATAAACATTTGTAGTTCTTCTGGTTTTCCATCAAAACATGGGACACCTTCTAGTAGTTGAAATGCTGTTATTGACATGATTTTGAAAGTTTATTTAGTTGGATGGAGTGGTAGTATATTTGTAGTTAGGACTTGATCAGTATGAGACGGTAATAATTATTCTTATCGTTGCTTTATATTTCCAGTCTTCTATGTTGTAACTGACTCCAATTCTTGATGTATTTACAGATATAATGGTTTAAAATTGCTTAATAGTTTTCTAGATTCTTCAATACAGCAGATCAACGATTTAAAGTTGATGTTTTATTGCATTTAGAAATGGCTCCAAAAAAAAACGATCTAAAGCTTTTGAATGTTTTAATGTTTTCTTTAATATTTTTTTTTAGAATAGTCCGAGAACACCGACTGCATCAGTAATATAACTATACGTAAACTGCACCTTCTTTTATTAAAATATATTTTGATTGTTTTACTTTTAAATTAATATTATTTTTGAAAAATATATTTGTATGTATTTTATTAATTTTATTTATATATTGATTGATTTGAAAATTATTAATTACAATATAAAAATATGAGTCTTAGATTTGAAATATATTATTTTATAGAGTAGATACAATAGCAGTCATAATAGTAGTAATATTAACAGTAATAACAATAATAATAATAAAGATAGGGTATAACATGTAACTCCCCCACCCTTTGTTCACACATTACTCCTGGAATGTAGAAACTTATTTACAGCTGAAAATAATACATTTTCAAATATATAATTTCTATAACGATTCAATAATATATAATAATAGTGTTATTTAACATATTTAGCAATAATATTTAATAATTAACTATATGAAATATATATAACAAAATAGTATTTAAACATAAATTTTTAATTTCTTCTATCAGAATAATCCCTTCCAGTGATTTTCTTTTCAAATTTTATATCTGGCAATTCATTTTGGTATTTATATCTTCGTTTGACTATTTTTCTATCACGTTTACATCCCTTTTCATCAATAAAGTTAGTTTTATTCTTTTCATTTACTTTTTTTAAAATGTACTTAGGTTTATGCCCCTATCACTGTTCTCAACTAAGTTCAGTTTGGTCGTCTAAGAGTGGACCAAACTTACACACGACCAAACTGTGTTTTAGTATCATGAATCACAACTGTTTTTTAGTTGAAATTGTCATCGTGTTGCCAACTTAAAATATCAAGTTTGACAGAAAACAATTAATTTGTGTGTAAATTTAAAAACACAAAGTTTTAGAAAATATATTGTTTTTAGTGTTTTAGTTCATGCCAAATAGATAAAAATATGTGTACATTTATTTTATGAGGACGAAAAACGTTTTTTAGTTATTTCTGGCTGAACAAAGAAACGTTTTGTTATATGTATGTTGGATCACTTAAAATCACATTTAAAGAAATGTTTGTATGTGCCCGGTATACCCCCGATACTGAAACTGTTGAAAAAATTAAATTAAAAATGTTATTAAGCATAATAAATATTTCTAGTTGAAAATTTTAAATTTTTTCTGCTTTTTATATCGCACCAACTTATAATTAGAAAATCCCAACCACAGACCCAACTACTAAAAAGCAGTTGTGTATACTCAACGTTTTTCTCAACCAAACTTAGACAGAGTTGTAAATGACGATACCAAAACACAACTGAAAAGTCAACTGTTAATTTAGTGGAGAATGGCAATGCAAATTTATCAATCCCAACCAAACTATTTTAAAAGTTGAAAACCGTGATAGGGGCATTAAGTTTTAAATTGCAAAAACCAAGATTTTTCACTAATTCTATTTTTTTATAATAATGACGTTCTTGTCTATTAGAATTTATTTTCTCAGTTCTTTCAATCTTTTTACGATGAACAATATTATGTAAAGTTTGCCAAACAGATTTATCTACCTTATTATGAAGTAGATCATTTGTATCCTGTAGTACTATGTATGCTGTCGTTATAAATTTGTACAGATTTGTAAATTAAAGTTTTATCATTAATATCTTTATTTTCTTTTTCTAATTTAAAAAGTCGTATGTGCTCATTCAAAGTAAGGTGGAAACGCTCTATATCGGAATTTCCCGTATGTGTGTTAGGGGATGTAAAATGAAAATCAATTTTTTCAGTATTTAAAAAATTCTTAATATATGCCGTGTTAAACTCATTATCTGCTACAATTTTACATGGTTTACCTAAATTAGCAAATCTTTCCCTTAGAACTTCTACGATAGTTAATGAATTTTTGTCTGTCGATACATGTTAAAAATGTTGTATTTTTATTAATAAACCAAATATCAATATGAAGAACTTCATTTGATGTTAAATATCTGTTACGCATAACTTACTTTTTATTGGTTTCCTATCGTATTTACACATGTTGCATATAATACAATTGTTTATATATTTGTGGATTTCTTTTTTTAAATTTGGATAATAAATAACATTCTTTAATTCTAAAAATGTCTCCTCTATTCCTCTATGGTTATTATGTGTATGATATTGATCTATGATTTCCAAAAGACTTTCAATATTAAAAACATCTTTAATAAATTTTGAACAATAAATAAATTTCATTTCAGGTGCATTTGAAAAATAATGTACTAAAGTTTCTTGAAAATTTTATATATCGGAATGTTATTGCAAAAAATTGCTACAGTACCTTTTATTGGAAATATTGGTTTCAAAAATTTTATTATTTTTTCTTCAAAGTATTCTTTTATTGTAATGAAATGTCTTATCTTATTTTTATATAAAATTTCTTTTTTGTATTGATACTTGTTTCCTAAGTTTATTATTATTTGGATTTTGAATATATTTATTGGAGATTCTGATATCGGGATATAATCATTTAGATTTTCGTTTCCGCTATGAATTGTTGCTAAATCAGATTGAATATTTTGTAGTTGTTCTGTTAAAGCATTAACATTAAGGCGACTTAGGTAGTCAGCTACTTTATTTGTTTTACCTTTAATATATTCTACATCAAAATCATATTCGTTTAGCTGTAGTTTCCATCTTTGTAATTTGAAATTAGGTTCCTTCAATGAATTAAGCCATGTAAGCGGTCTATGGTCGGTTTGAATTTTAAATTTTCTCCCGAATAAATAAGGCCTAAAATATTTTACAGACCAAACAATTGCAAGTAACTCTTTTTCTATTGCACTATAATTCAATTCATGTTTATTCAATGTTCTTGGTGTAAAAGCAATTGGGTGACCATTTTGTGACAACACTGCACCTAATGCTTCATTACTAGCATCTGTAGTCAAAACAAATAACTTATCAAATTGAGGATATGCTAAAACTGGTGTATTACACAAAACATCTTTTAGTTTATTAAATGAATCTATGTATCTCTGATCATTCACATTGATCTTTGAACATTTTTTTAGTTTTGAAATCATAGGTAAAGCTATTTCACTAAATCCTTTTATAAATTTTCTATAAAAACTAGTTAGTCCTAAAAATGATCTAATTTCTTTTATGGTTTTTGGCAATGCAATTTTTCTAATTCCATTAATTTTATCAGAGTTCGGTTTTATTCCTTTCGGTGTTATGATATGTCCTAAGTATTCCGATTCATGCCTAAAGAAATTGCATTTATCAACCTGAACTTTTAAGTTGTATTGGGATAATCTCCGAAAAATTTTCATCAGTGATAAGACATGTTCTTTAAGAGAAGTTGAAAATACTAACATATCATCAAGATATACTACACATATATTATTAATATAGTCCTGAAGCACTTCATTCATCATTCGCTGAAATGATGCTGGGGCATTTTTTAGCCCAAATGGCATTCTAGTAAATTCGCAGTGACCTCTTGATGTCGAAAATGCTGTCTTGTGTCTATCTTCTGGTGCAATTGAAATTTGCTGAAATCCTTTTGCTAGATCTATTGTGCTAAAATAAAGTGATTTCCCTAGTTTTGAAAAAAGATCTTCTATATTAGGTATTGGAAATTTATCTTCAATTGTAGCATCATTAAGTTTTCTGTAATCGACTACAACTCTGCATTTCTGTTGACCAGAATTATCAATTTTTTTAGGGACAACCCAAATTGGAGCATAATATGGGTTATTCGATTTTGTTATGATTCCTGATTTCAACATTTCGTTAATTTGCTTCTCTACTTCCTCCTTATGAATTTCAGGAAAGCAATAAATTTTGGAATAAATTGGTATATAATTGTTTGTTCGGATATTATGTCTATATTTACAGACAGCTGATAAATTTTCCCCTTCAATATAGAAAACGTTTTCAAATTATTTTATTACTTCCATCAGGGCACTAATTTCCTCTTTATTCGAGTACTGTGTTTCTAATTTTTGTTTTAAATAATCAATCCTTGGTTTGTTAAAGTTTATTTCAATAATTGTATCTAAATTTTTGTCATATTCTACATTTTCGTTTGAACATTGGTCAAATATTAGAGCAATTTTTGAATCATTTGTTATTGGCAAGTTATTTTTAAAATCAATTATCGCTGGTAATGGTTTTAATATATTACAACCAATAATACCGTCGAATTCACTACAAATTTCTGTTTCCAACATTTCTATTTTTGAGTTAGGACGATTAAATTCTTTAAAAAGTGGTATAGTAATTTTCGAGGTTGTAATAGCTTTTGAACAGATTGTGTTCAAAATTATTGGACGTTCAAGTTCACTTCGAAATAAACTATGAAACAAACCCTTCCTTATTAATGTTGTTACAGATCCTGTGTCTATTAACAATTTTATTGGTGAAGTTTTTGTTTTTACAATTATGAAGGGAAGAGACTTTCGGCGATAATTGAACATTTGAAGTTTGTATATTGTCCACATCCATTTCCACTGTCTTATTTGTATTACTTTGTTGAGTTTGATTTGATGCATTATTTCCACTAAAATGTCCCGAGGTATTCTGTCTACTCTGATTGAAGCTAGTATTCGGTCCATTAGAAAAATTTCTAGCAAAAGTACTTTGACTTGAAAAAGTATTTTGCTAATTTTTGGTATAATTATATTTACTTTTATTGGAATAATGATTTTCTTCATTTCTAATATTCTGATATTGTTGATAATCGTTTTGTGTATTACGTTTAGAAAAAGATCTGTTTACATTATTGAAAGATTGAGAAAATGAATTATTATCATTTGAAAAATTTCTATTTTGATGAATGCTATTGTTATTACAAAATTTTGATGGAAAGGATTGTGCGTTTTGATAATTTCGATAAAAGTACTCAGTTTCAACCAAAATTTCTTTTGCCTTCAATAAAGATTGAGGATTTCTTGAACTAAGAATTAATTTTGGTTCACTAGGTAGTTTACTTATAAATATTTTTAAAACCATTAATTCATTGTTTTTACAATTAAACCATTGACTTTCCATCTCAACACTAGTTTTTAAGTTTAATTTTGTTAATAATTTCAATATGTAATCATAAAATTCGCTAATATTACTTCTCAACTCTGCTGTTTATTTTTATTTTGTTTATTATATTTTCTATACTCTCTGCTATATTGAAATTAATTCTTAAAACTATTTTTACCTCTTTCCACTTAGTAGGATTGTTGTTGTTGATTAACGTGATGTTCGCCATTCCAACAATTTTACTTCTGACTCTCAAATTGAATAAAGGTAGTAAGGTTGCTTCAACATGTTTTTGAATTCCATCAACATGTAATATAAACATTTGTAGTTCTTCTGGTTTTCCATCAAAACATGGGACACCTTCTAGTAGTTGAAATGCTGTTATTGACATGATTTTGAAAGTTTATTTAGTTGGATGGAGTGGTAGTATATTTGTAGTTAGGACTTGATCAGTATGAGACGGTAATAATTATTCTTATCGTTGCTTTATATTTCCAGTCTTCTATGTTGTAACTGACTCCAATTCTTGATGTATTTACAGATATAATGGTTTAAAATTGCTTAATAGTTTTCTAGATTCTTCAATGCAGCAGATCAACGATTTAAAGTTGATGTTTTATTGCATTTAGAAATGGCTCCAAAAAAACGATCTAAAGCTTTTGAATGTTTTAATGTTTTCTTTAATATTTTTTTTAGAATAGTCCGAAAACACCGACTGCGGCAGTAATATAACTATAAGTAAACTGCACCTTCTTTTATTAAAATATATTTTGGTTGTTTTACTTTTAAATTAATATTATTTTTAATTGAAAAATATATTTGTATGTATTTTATTAATATTTTTTTATATATTGATTGATTTGAAAATTATTAATTACAATATAAAAATATGAGTCTTAGATTTAAAATATAATATTATTTTATAGAGTGGATACAATAGCAGTCATAATAGTAGTAATATTAACAGTAATAATAATAATAATAATAAAGATAGGGTATAACATGTAACTCCCCCACCCTTTGTTCACACATTACTCCGGGAATGTAGAAACTTATTTACAGCAGAAAATAATACATTTTCAAATATATAATTTCTATAACGATTCAATAATATATAATAATAGTGTTATTTAACATATTTAGCAATAATATTTAATAATTAACTATATGAAATATATATAACAAAATAGTATTTAAACATGAATTTATGGTTTAGCACAAATTTTTAATTTCTTCTATCAGAATAATCCCTTCCAGTGATTTTCTTTTCAAATTTTATATCTGGCAATTCATTTTGGTATTTATATCTTCGTTTGACTATTTTTCTATCACGTTTACATCCCTTTTCATCAATAAAGTTAGTTTTATTCTTTTCATTTACTTTTTTAAAATGTACTTAGGTTTAAGTTTTAAATTGTAAAATCCAAGATTTTTCACTAATTCTATTTTTTTATAATAATGACGTTCTTGTCTATTAGAATTTATTTTCTCAGTTCTTTCAATCTTTTTACGATGAACAATATTATGTAAAGTTTGCCAAACAGATTTATCTACCTTATTATGAAGTAGATCATTTGTATCCTGTAGTACTATGTATGCTGTCGTTATAAATTTGTACAGATTTGTAAATTAAAGTTTTATCATTAATATCTTTATTTTCTTTTTCTAATTTAAAAAGTCGTATGTGCTCATTCAAAGTAAGGTGGAAACGCTCTATATCGGAATTTCCCGTATGTGTGTTAGGGGATGTAAAATGAAAATCAATTTTTTCAGTATTTAAAAAATTCTTAATATATGCCGTGTTAAACTCATTATCTGCTACAATTTTACATAGTTTACCTAAATTAGCAAATCTTTCCCTTAGAACTTCTACGATAGTTAATGAATTTTTGTCTGTCGATACATGTTAAAAATGTTGTATTTTTATTAATAAACCAAATATCAATATGAAGAACTTCATTTGATGTTAAATATCTGTTACGCATAACTTACTTTTTATTGGTTTCCTATCGTATTTACACATGTTGCATATAATACAATTGTTTATATATTTGTGGATTTCTTTTTTTAAATTTGGATAATAAATAACATTCTTTAATTCTAAAAATGTCTCCTCTATTCCTCTATGGTTCTTATGTGTATGATATTGATCTATGATTTCCAAAAGACTTTCAATATTAAAAACATCTTTAATAAATTTTGAACAATAAATAAATTTCATTTCAGGTGCGTTTGAAAAATAATGTACTAAAGTTTCTTGAAAATTTTATATATCGGAATGTTATTGCAAAAAATTGCTACAGTACCTTTTATTGGAAATATTGGTTTCAAAAATTTTATTATTTTTTCTTCAAAGTATTCTTTTATTGTAATGAAATGTCTTATCTTATTTTTATATAAAATTTCTTTTTTGTATTGATACTTGTTTCCTAAGTTTATTATTATTTGGATTTTGAATATATTTATTGGAGATTCTGATATCGGGATATAATCATTTAGATTTTCGTTTCCGCTATGAATTGTTGCTAAATCAGATTGAATATTTTGTAGTTGTTCTGTTAAAGCATTAACATTAAGGCGACTTAGGTAGTCAGCTACTTTATTTGTTTTACCTTTAATATATTCTACATCAAAATCATATTCGTTTAGCTGTAGTTTCCATCTTTGTAATTTGAAATTAGGTTCCTTCAATGAATTAAGCCATGTAAGCGGTCTATGGTCGGTTTGAATTTTAAATTTTCTCCCGAATAAATAAGGCCTAAAATATTTTACAGACCAAACAATTGCAAGTAACTCTTTTTCTATTGCACTATAATTCAATTCATGTTTATTCAATGTTCTTGGTGTAAAAGCAATTGGGTGACCGTTTTGTGACAACACTGCACCTAATGCTTCATTACTAGCATCTGTAGTCAAAACAAATAACTTATCAAATTGAGGATATGCTAAAACTGGTGTATTACACAAAACATCTTTTAGTTTATTAAATGAATCTATGTATCTCTGATCATTCACATTGATCTTTGAACATTTTTTTAGTTTTGAAATCATAGGTAAAGCTATTTCACTAAATCCTTTTATAAATTTTCTATAAAAACCAGTTAGTCCTAAAAATGATCTAATTTCTTTTATGGTTTTTGGCAATGCAATTTTTCTAATTCCATTAATTTTATCAGAGTTCGGTTTTATTCCTTTCGGTGTTATGATATGTCCTAAGTATTCCGATTCATGCCTAAAGAAATTGCATTTATCAACCTGAACTTTTAAGTTGTATTGGGATAATCTCCGAAAAATTTTCTTCAGTGATAAGACATGTTCTTTAAAAGAAGTTGAAAATACTAGAATATCATCAAGATATACTACACATATATTATTAATATAGTCCTGAAGCACTTCATTCATCATTCGCTGAAATGATGCTGGGGCATTTTTTATGCCAAATGGCATTCTAGTAAATTCGTAGTGACCTTTTGATGTCGAAAATGCTGTCTTGTGTCTATCTTCTGGTGCAATTGAAATTTGCTGAAATCCTTTTGCTAGATCTATTGTGCTAAAATAAAGTGATTTCCCTAGTTTTGAAAAAAGATCTTCTATATTAGGTATTGGAAATTTATCTTCAATGGTAGCATCATTAAGTTTTCTGTAATCGACTACAACTCTGCATTTCTGTTGACCAGAATTATCAATTTTTTTAGGGACAACCCAAATTGGAGCATTATATGGGCTATTCGATTTTATTATGATTCCTGATTTCAACATTTCGTTAATTTGCTTCTCTACTTCCTCCTTATGAATTTCAGGAAAGCGATAAATTTTGGAATAAATTGGTATATCATTGTTTGTTCGGATATTATGTCTATATTTACAGACAGCTGATAAATTTTCCCCTTCAATATAGAAAACGTTTTCAAATTATTTTATTACTTCCATCAGGGCACTAATTTCCTCTTTATTCGAGTACTGTGTTTCTAATTTTTGTTTTAAATAATCAATCCTTGGTTTGTTAAAGTTTATTTCAATAATTGTATCTAAATTTTCGTCATATTCTACATTTTCGTTTGAACATTGGTCAAATATTAGAGCAATTTTTGAATCATTTGTTATTAGCAAGTTATTTTTAAAATCAATTATCGCTTGTAATGGTTTTAATATATTACAACCAATAATACCGTCGAATTCACTACAAATTTCTGTTTCCAACATTGCTATTTTTGAGTTAGGACGATTAAATTCTTTAAAAATTGGTATAGTAATTTTCGAGGTTGTAATAGCTTTTGAACAGATTGTGTTCAAAATTATTGGACGTTCAAGTTCACTTCGAAATAAACTATGAAACTATTAATGTTGTTCCAGATCCTGTGTCTATTAACAATTTTATTGGTGAAGTTTTTGTTTTCACAATTATGAAGGGAAGAGACTTTCGGCCGATAATTGAAAATTTGAAGTTTGTATATTGTCTACATCCATTTCCACTGTCTTATTTGTATTACTTTGTTGAGTTTGATTTGATGCATTATTTCCACTAAAATGTCCCGAGGTATTCTGTCTACTCTGATTGAAGCTAGTATTCGGTCCATTAGAAAAATTTCTAGCAAAAGTACTTTGACTTGAAAAAGTATTTTGGTAATTTTTGGGATAATTATATTTACTTTTATTGAAATAATGATTTTGTTTATTTCTAATATTCTGATATTGTTGATAATCGTTTTGTGTATTACGTTTAGAAAAAGATCTGTTTACATTATTGAAAGATTGAGAAAATGAATTATTATCATTTTAAAAATTTCTATTTTGATGAATGCTATTGTTATTACAAAATTTTGATTGAAAAGATTGTGCGTTTTGATAATTTCGATAAAAGTACTCAGTTTCAACCAAAATTTCTTTTGCCTTCAATAAAGATTGAGGATTTCTTGAACTAAGAATTAATTTTGGTTCACTAGGTAGTTTACTTATAAATATTTTTAAAACCATTAATTCATTGTTTTTACAATTAAACCATTGACTTTCCATCTCAACACTAGTTTTTAAGTTTAATTTTGTTAATAATTTCAATATGTAATCATAAAATTCGCTAATATTACTTCTCAACTCTGCTGTTTATTTTTATTTTGTTTATTATATTTTCTATACTCTCTGCTATATTGAAATTAATTCTTAAAACTATTTTTACCTCTTTCCACTTAGTGGGATTGTTGTTGTTGATTAACGTGATGTTCGCCATTCCAACAATTTTACTTCTGATTCTCAAATTTAATAAAGGTAGTAAGGTTGCTTCAACATGTTTTTGAATTCCATCAACATGTAATATAAACATTTGTAGTTCTTCTGGTTTTCCATCAAAACATGGGACACCTTCTAGTAGTTGAAATGCTGTTATTGACATGATTTTGAAAGTTTATTTAGTTGGATGGAGTGGTAGTATATTTGTAGTTAGGACTTGATCAGTATGAGACGGTAATAATTATTCTTATCGTTGCTTTATATTTCCAGTCTTCTATGTTGTAACTGACTCCAATTCTTGATGTATTTACAGATATAATGGTTTAAAATTGCTTAATAGTTTTCTAGATTCTTCAATGCAGCAGATCAACGATTTAAAGTTGATGTTTTATTGCATTTAGAAATGGCTCCAAAAAAACGATCTAAAGCTTTTGAATGTTTTAATGTTTTCTTTAATATTTTTTTTAGAATAGTCCGAGAACACCGACTGCGGCAGTAATATAACTATAAGTAAACTGCACCTTCTTTTATTAAAATATATTTTGGTTGTTTTACTTTTAAATTAATATTATTTTTAATTGAAAAATATATTTGTATGTATTTTATTAATATTTTTTTATATATTGATTGATTTGAAAATTATTAATTACAATATAAAAATATGAGTCTTAGATTTAAAATATAATATCATAATAGTAGTAATATTAACAGTAATAATAATAATAATAATAAAGATAGGGTATAACATGTAACTCCCCCACCCTTTGTTCACACATTACTCCGGGAATGTAGAAACTTATTTACAGCAGAAAATAATACATTTTCAAATATATAATTTCTATAACGATTCAATAATATATAATAATAGTGTTATTTAACATATTTAGCAATAATATTTAATAATTAACTATATGAAATATATATAACAAAATAGTATTTAAACATGAATTTATGGTTTAGCACAAATTTTTAATTTCTTCTATCAGAATAATCCCTTCCAGTGATTTTCTTTTCAAATTTTATATCTGGCAATTCATTTTGGTATTTATATCTTCGTTTGACTATTTTTCTATCACGTTTACATCCCTTTTCATCAATAAAGTTAGTTTTATTCTTTTCATTTACTTTTTTAAAATGTACTTAGGTTTAAGTTTTAAATTGTAAAATCCAAGATTTTTCACTAATTCTATTTTTTTATAATAATGACGTTCTTGTCTATTAGAATTTATTTTCTCAGTTCTTTCAATCTTTTTACGATGAACAATATTATGTAAAGTTTGCCAAACAGATTTATCTACCTTATTATGAAGTAGATCATTTGTATCCTGTAGTACTATGTATGCTGTCGTTATAAATTTGTACAGATTTGTAAATTAAAGTTTTATCATTAATATCTTTATTTTCTTTTTCTAATTTAAAAAGTCGTATGTGCTCATTCAAAGTAAGGTGGAAACGCTCTATATCGGAATTTCCCGTATGTGTGTTAGGGGATGTAAAATGAAAATCAATTTTTTCAGTATTTAAAAAATTCTTAATATATGCCGTGTTAAACTCATTATCTGCTACAATTTTACATGGTTTACCTAAATTAGCAAATCTTTCCCTTAGAACTTCTACGATAGTTAATGAATTTTTGTCTGTCGATACATGTTAAAAATGTTGTATTTTTATTAATAAACCAAATATCAATATGAAGAACTTCATTTGATGTTAAATATCTGTTACGCATAACTTACTTTTTATTGGTTTCCTATCGTATTTACACATGTTGCATATAATACAATTGTTTATATATTTGTGGATTTCTTTTTTTAAATTTGGATAATAAATAACATTCTTTAATTCTAAAAATGTCTCCTCTATTCCTCTATGGTTCTTATGTGTATGATATTGATCTATGATTTCCAAAAGACTTTCAATATTAAAAACATCTTTAATAAATTTTGAACAATAAATAAATTTCATTTCAGGTGCGTTTGAAAAATAATGTACTAAAGTTTCTTGAAAATTTTATATATCGGAATGTTATTGCAAAAAATTGCTACAGTACCTTTTATTGGAAATATTGGTTTCAAAAATTTTATTATTTTTTCTTCAAAGTATTCTTTTATTGTAATGAAATGTCTTATCTTATTTTTATATAAAATTTCTTTTTTGTATTGATACTTGTTTCCTAAGTTTATTATTATTTGGATTTTGAATATATTTATTGGAGATTCTGATATCGGGATATAATCATTTAGATTTTCGTTTCCGCTATGAATTGTTGCTAAATCAGATTGAATATTTTGTAGTTGTTCTGTTAAAGCATTAACATTAAGGCGACTTAGGTAGTCAGCTACTTTATTTGTTTTACCTTTAATATATTCTACATCAAAATCATATTCGTTTAGCTGTAGTTTCCATCTTTGTAATTTGAAATTAGGTTCCTTCAATGAATTAAGCCATGTAAGCGGTCTATGGTCGGTTTGAATTTTAAATTTTCTCCCGAATAAATAAGGCCTAAAATATTTTACAGACCAAACAATTGCAAGTAACTCTTTTTCTATTGCACTATAATTCAATTCATGTTTATTCAATGTTCTTGGTGTAAAAGCAATTGGGTGACCGTTTTGTGACAACACTGCACCTAATGCTTCATTACTAGCATCTGTAGTCAAAACAAATAACTTATCAAATTGAGGATATGCTAAAACTGGTGTATTACACAAAACATCTTTTAGTTTATTAAATGAATCTATGTATCTCTGATCATTCACATTGATCTTTGAACATTTTTTTAGTTTTGAAATCATAGGTAAAGCTATTTCACTAAATCCTTTTATAAATTTTCTATAAAAACCAGTTAGTCCTAAAAATGATCTAATTTCTTTTATGGTTTTTGGCAATGCAATTTTTCTAATTCCATTAATTTTATCAGAGTTCGGTTTTATTCCTTTCGGTGTTATGATATGTCCTAAGTATTCCGATTCATGCCTAAAGAAATTGCATTTATCAACCTGAACTTTTAAGTTGTATTGGGATAATCTCCGAAAAATTTTCTTCAGTGATAAGACATGTTCTTTAAAAGAAGTTGAAAATACTAGAATATCATCAAGATATACTACACATATATTATTAATATAGTCCTGAAGCACTTCATTCATCATTCGCTGAAATGATGCTGGGGCATTTTTTATGCCAAATGGCATTCTAGTAAATTCGTAGTGACCTTTTGATGTCGAAAATGCTGTCTTGTGTCTATCTTCTGGTGCAATTGAAATTTGCTGAAATCCTTTTGCTAGATCTATTGTGCTAAAATAAAGTGATTTCCCTAGTTTTGAAAAAAGATCTTCTATATTAGGTATTGGAAATTTATCTTCAATGGTAGCATCATTAAGTTTTCTGTAATCGACTACAACTCTGTATTTCTGTTGACCAGAATTATCAATTTTTTTAGGGACAACCCAAATTGGAGCATTATATGGGCTATTCGATTTTATTATGATTCCTGATTTCAACATTTCGTTAATTTGCTTCTGTACTTCCTCCTTATGAATTTCAGGAAAGCGATAAATTTTGGAATAAATTGGTATATCATTGTTTGTTCGGATATTATGTCTATATTTACAGACAGCTGATAAATTTTCCCCTTCAATATAGAAAACGTTTTCAAATTATTTTATTACTTCCATCAGGGCACTAATTTCCTCTTTATTCGAGTACTGTGTTTCTAATTTTTGTTTTAAATAATCAATCCTTGGTTTGTTAAAGTTTATTTCAATAATTGTATCTAAATTTTCGTCATATTCTACATTTTCGTTTGAACATTGGTCAAATATTAGAGCAATTTTTGAATCATTTGTTATTAGCAAGTTATTTTTAAAATCAATTATCGCTTGTAATGGTTTTAATATATTACAACCAATAATACCGTCGAATTCACTACAAATTTCTGTTTCCAACATTGCTATTTTTGAGTTAGGACGATTAAATTCTTTAAAAATTGGTATAGTAATTTTCGAGGTTGTAATAGCTTTTGAACAGATTGTGTTCAAAATTATTGGACGTTCAAGTTCACTTCGAAATAAACTATGAAACTATTAATGTTGTTCCAGATCCTGTGTCTATTAACAATTTTATTGGTGAAGTTTTTGTTTTCACAATTATGAAGGGAAGAGACTTTCGGCCGATAATTGAAAATTTGAAGTTTGTATATTGTCTACATCCATTTCCACTGTCTTATTTGTATTACTTTGTTGAGTTTGATTTGATGCATTATTTCCACTAAAATGTCCCGAGGTATTCTGTCTACTCTGATTGAAGCTAGTATTCGGTCCATTAGAAAAATTTCTAGCAAAAGTACTTTGACTTGAAAAAGTATTTTGGTAATTTTTGGGATAATTATATTTACTTTTATTGAAATAATGATTTTGTTTATTTCTAATATTCTGATATTGTTGATAATCGTTTTGTGTATTACGTTTAGAAAAAGATCTGTTTACATTATTGAAAGATTGAGAAAATGAATTATTATCATTTTAAAAATTTCTATTTTGATGAATGCTATTGTTATTACAAAATTTTGATTGAAAAGATTGTGCGTTTTGATAATTTCGATAAAAGTACTCAGTTTCAACCAAAATTTCTTTTGCCTTCAATAAAGATTGAGGATTTCTTGAACTAAGAATTAATTTTGGTTCACTAGGTAGTTTACTTATAAATATTTTTAAAACCATTAATTCATTGTTTTTACAATTAAACCATTGACTTTCCATCTCAACACTAGTTTTTAAGTTTAATTTTGTTAATAATTTCAATATGTAATCATAAAATTCGCTAATATTACTTCTCAACTCTGCTGTTTATTTTTATTTTGTTTATTATATTTTCTATACTCTCTGCTATATTGAAATTAATTCTTAAAACTATTTTTACCTCTTTCCACTTAGTGGGATTGTTGTTGTTGATTAACGTGATGTTCGCCATTCCAACAATTTTAGTTTTGACTCTCAAATTGAATAAAGGTAGTAAGGTTGCTTCAACATGTTTTTGAATTCCATCAACATGTAATATAAACATTTATAGTTCTTCTGGTTTTCCATCAAAACATGGGACACCTTCTAGTAGTTGAAATGCTGTTATTGACATGATTTTGAAAGTTTATTTAGTTGGATGGAGTGGTAGTATATTTGTAGTTAGGACTTGATCAGTATGAGACGGTAATAATTATTCTTATCGTTGCTTTATATTTCCAGTCTTCTATGTTGTAAGTGACTCCAATTCTTGATGTATTTACAGATATAATGGTTTAAAATTGCTTAATAGTTTTCTAGATTCTTCAATACAGCAGATCAACGGTTTAAAGTTGATGTTTTATTGCATTTAGAAATGGCTCCAAAAAAAAACGATTTAAAGATTTTGAATGTTTTAATGTTTTCATTAATATTTTTTTTTTAGAATAGTCCGAGAACACCGACTGCAGCAGTAATATAACTATACGTAAACTACACCTTCTTTTATTAAAATATATTTTGATTGTTTTACTTTTAAATTAATATTATTTTTGAAAAATATATTTGTATGTATTTTATTAATTTTTTTTATATATTGATTGATTTGAAAATTATTAATTACAATATAAAAATATGAGTCTTAGATTAAAAATATAATATTATTTTATAGAGTAGATACAATAGCAGTCATAATAGTAGTAATATTAACAGTAATAACAATAATAATAATAAAGATAGGGTATAACATGTAAATCCTCCACCCTTTGTTCACACATTACTCCTGGAATGTAGAAACTTATTTACAGCAGAAAATAATACATTTTCAAATATATAATTTCTATAACGATTCAATAATATATAATAATAGTGTTATTTAACATATTTGGCAATAATATTTAATAATTAACTATATGAAATATATATAACAAAATAGTATTTAAACATAAATTTTTAATTTCTTCTATCAGAATAATCCCTTCCAGTGATTTTCTTTTCAAATTTTATATCTGGCAATTCATTTTGGTATTTATATCTTCGTTTGACTATTTTTCTATCACGTTTACATCCCTTTTCATCAATAAAGTTATTTTTATTCTTTTCATTTACTTTTTTTAAAATGTACTTAGGTTTAAGTTTTAAATTGCAAAAACCAAGATTTTTCACTAATTCTATTTTTTTATAATAATGACGTTATTGTCTATTAGAATTTATTTTCTCAGTTCTTTCAATCTTTTTACGATGAACAATATTATGTAAAGTTTGCCAAACAGATTTATCTACCTTATTATGAAGTAGATCATTTGTATCCTGTAGTACTATGTATGCTGTCGTTATAAATTTGTACAGATTTGTAAATTAAAGTTTTATCATTAATATCTTTATTTTCTTTTTCTAATTTAAAAAGTCGTATGTGCTCATTCAAAGTAAGGTGGAAACGCTCTATATCGGAATTTCCCGTATGTGTGTTAGGGGATGTAAAATGAAAATCAATTTTTTCAGTATTTAAAAAATTCTTAATATATGCCGTGTTAAACTCATTATCTGCTACAATTTTACATGGTTTACCTAAATTAGCAAATCTTTCCCTTAGAACTTCTACGATAGTTAATGAATTTTTGTCTGTCGATACATGTTAAAAATGTTGTATTTTTATTAATAAACCAAATATCAATATGAAGAACTTCATTTGATGTTAAATATCTGTTACGCATAACTTACTTTTTATTGGTTTCCTATCGTATTTACACATGTTGCATATAATACAATTGTTTATATATTTGTGGATTTCTTTTTTTAAATTTGGATAATAAATAACATTCTTTAATTCTAAAAATGTCTCCTCTATTCCTCTATGGTTCTTATGTGTATGATATTGATCTATGATTTCCAAAAGACTTTCAATATTAAAAACATCTTTCATAAATTTTGAACAATAAATAAATTTCATTTCAGGTGCGTTTGAAAAATAATGTACTAAAGTTTCTTGAAAATTTTATATATCGGAATGTTATTGCAAAAAATTGCTACAGTACCTTTTATTGGAAATATTGGTTTCAAAAATTTTATTATTTTTTCTTCAAAGTATTCTTTTATTGTAATGAAATGTCTTATCTTATTTTTATATAAAATTTCTTTTTTGTATTGATACTTGTTTCCTAAGTTTATTATTATTTGGATTTTGAATATATTTATTGGAGATTCTGATATCGGGATATAATCATTTAGATTTTCGTTTCCGCTATGAATTGTTGCTAAATCAGATTGAATATTTTGTAGTTGTTCTGTTAAAGCATTAACATTAAGGCGACTTAGGTAGTCAGCTACTTTATTTGTTTTACCTTTAATATATTCTACATCAAAATCATATTCGTTTAGCTGTAGTTTCCATCTTTGTAATTTGAAATTAGGTTCCTTCAATGAATTAAGCCATGTAAGCGGTCTATGGTCGGTTTGAATTTTAAATTTTCTCCCGAATAAATAAGGCCTAAAATATTTTACAGACCAAACAATTGCAAGTAACTCTTTTTCTATTGCACTATAATTCAATTCATGTTTATTCAATGTTCTTGGTGTAAAAGCAATTGGGTGACCGTTTTGTGACAACACTGCACCTAATGCTTCATTACTAGCATCTGTAGTCAAAACAAATAACTTATCAAATTGAGGATTGCTAAAACTGGTGTATTACACAAAACATCTTTTAGTTTATTAAATGAATCTATGTATCTCTGATCATTCACATTGATCTTTGAACATTTTTTTAGTTTTGAAATCATAGGTAAAGCTATTTCACTAAATCCTTTTATAAATTTTCTATAAAAACCAGTTAGTCCTAAAAATGATCTAATTTCTTTTATGGTTTTTGGCAATGCAATTTTTCTAATTCCATTAATTTTATCAGAGTTCGGTTTTATTCCTTTCGGTGTTATGATATGTCCTAAGTATTCCGATTCATGCCTAAAGAAATTGCATTTATCAACCTGAACTTTTAAGTTGTATTGGGATAATCTCCGAAAAATTTTCTTCAGTGATAAGACATGTTCTTTAAAAGAAGTTGAAAATACTAGAATATCATCAAGATATACTACACATATATTATTAATATAGTCCTGAAGCACTTCATTCATCATTCGCTGAAATGATGCTGGGGCATTTTTTATGCCAAATGGCATTCTAGTAAATTCGTAGTGACCTTTTGATGTCGAAAATGCTGTCTTCTGTCTATCTTCTGGTGCAATTGAAATTTGATGAAATCCTTTTGCTAGATCTATTGTGCTAAAATAAAGTGATTTCCCTAGTTTTGAAAAAAGATCTTCTATATTAGGTATTGGAAATTTATCTTCAATGGTAGCATCATTAAGTTTTCTGTAATCGACTACAACTCTGCATTTCTGTTGACCAGAATTATCAATTTTTTTAGGGACAACCCAAATTGGAGCATTATATGGGCTATTCGATTTTGTTATGATTCCTGATTTCAACATTTCGTTAATTTGCTTCTCTACTTCCTCCTTATGAATTTCAGGAAAGCGATAAATTTTGGAATAAATTGGTATATCATTGTTTGTTCGGATATTATGTCTATATTTACAGACAGCTGATAAATTTTCCCCTTCAATATAGAAAACGTTTTCAAATTATTTTATTACTTCCATCAGGGCACTAATTTCCTCTTTATTCGAGTACTGTGTTTCTAATTTTTGTTTTAAATAATCAATCCTTGGTTTGTTAAAGTTTATTTCAATAATTGTATCTAAATTTTCGTCATATTCTACATTTTCGTTTGAACATTGGTCAAATATTAGAGCAATTTTTGAATCATTTGTTATTAGCAAGTTATTTTTAAAATCAATTATCGCTTGTAATGGTTTTAATATATTACAACCAATAATACCGTCGAATTCACTACAAATTTCTGTTTCCAACATTGCTATTTTTGAGTTAGGACGATTAAATTCTTTAAAAATTGGTATAGTAATTTTCGAGGTTGTAATAGCTTTTGAACAGATTGTGTTCAAAATTATTGGACGTTCAAGTTCACTTCGAAATAAACTATGAAACTATTAATGTTGTTCCAGATCCTGTGTCTATTAACAATTTTATTGGTGAAGTTTTTGTTTTCACAATTATGAAGGGAAGAGACTTTCGGCCGATAATTGAAAATTTGAAGTTTGTATATTGTCTACATCCATTTCCACTGTCTTATTTGTATTACTTTGTTGAGTTTGATTTGATGCATTATTTCCACTAAAATGTCCCGAGGTATTCTGTCTACTCTGATTGAAGCTAGTATTCGGTCCATTAGAAAAATTTCTAGCAAAAGTACTTTGACTTGAAAAAGTATTTTGGTAATTTTTGGGATAATTATATTTACTTTTATTGAAATAATGATTTTGTTTATTTCTAATATTCTGATATTGTTGATAATCGTTTTGTGTATTACGTTTAGAAAAAGATCTGTTTACATTATTGAAAGATTGAGAAAATGAATTATTATCATTTCAAAAATTTCTATTTTGATGAATGCTATTGTTATTACAAAATTTTGATTGAAAAGATTGTGCGTTTTGATAATTTCGATAAAAGTACTCAGTTTCAACCAAAATTTATTTTGCCTTCAATAAAGATTGAGGATTTCTTGAACTAAGAATTAATTTTGGTTCACTAGGTAGTTTACTTATAAATATTTTTAAAACCATTAATTCATTGTTTTTACAATTAAACCATTGACTTTCCATCTCAACACTAGTTTTTAAGTTTAATTTTGTTAATAATTTCAATATGTAATCATAAAATTCGCTAATATTACTTCTCAACTCTGCTGTTTATTTTTATTTTGTTTATTATATTTTCTATACTCTCTGCTATATTGAAATTAATTCTTAAAACTATTTTTACCTCTTTCCACTTAGTGGGATTGTTGTTGTTGATTAACGTGATGTTCGCCATTCCAACAATTTTAGTTTTGACTCTCAAATTGAATAAAGGTAGTAAGGTTGCTTCAACATGTTTTTGAATTCCATCAACATGTAATATAAACATTTATAGTTCTTCTGGTTTTCCATCAAAACATGGGACACCTTCTAGTAGTTGAAATGCTGTTATTGACATGATTTTGAAAGTTTATTTAGTTGGATGGAGTGGTAGTATATTTGTAGTTAGGACTTGATCAGTATGAGACGGTAATAATTATTCTTATCGTTGCTTTATATTTCCAGTCTTCTATGTTGTAAGTGACTCCAATTCTTGATGTATTTACAGATATAATGGTTTAAAATTGCTTAATAGTTTTCTAGATTCTTCAATACAGCAGATCAACGGTTTAAAGTTGATGTTTTATTGCATTTAGAAATGGCTCCAAAAAAAAAACGATTTAAAGATTTTGAATGTTTTAATGTTTTCATTAATATTTTTTTTTTAGAATAGTCCGAGAACACCGACTGCAGCAGTAATATAACTATACGTAAACTGCACCTTCTTTTATTAAAATATATTTTGATTGTTTTACTTTTAAATTAATATTATTTTTGAAAAATATATTTGTATGTATTTTATTAATTTTTTTTATATATTGATTGATTTGAAAATTATTAATTACAATATAAAAATATGAGTCTTAGATTAAAAATATAATATTATTTTATAGAGTAGATACAATAGCAGTCATAATAGTAGTAATATTAACAGTAATAACAATAATAATAATAAAGATAGGGTATAACATGTAAATCCTCCACCCTTTGTTCACACATTACTCCTGGAATGTAGAAACTTATTTACAGCAGAAAATAATACATTTTCAAATATATAATTTCTATAACGATTCAATAATATATAATAATAGTGTTATTTAACATATTTGGCAATAATATTTAATAATTAACTATATGAAATATATATAACAAAATAGTATTTAAACATAAATTTTTAATTTCTTCTATCAGAATAATCCCTTCCAGTGATTTTCTTTTCAAATTTTATATCTGGCAATTCATTTTGGTATTTATATCTTCGTTTGACTATTTTTCTATCACGTTTACATCCCTTTTCATCAATAAAGTTATTTTTATTCTTTTCATTTACTTTTTTTAAAATGTACTTAGGTTTAAGTTTTAAATTGCAAAAACCAAGATTTTTCACTAATTCTATTTTTTTATAATAATGACGTTATTGTCTATTAGAATTTATTTTCTCAGTTCTTTCAATCTTTTTACGATGAACAATATTATGTAAAGTTTGCCAAACAGATTTATCTACCTTATTATGAAGTAGATCATTTGTATCCTGTAGTACTATGTATGCTGTCGTTATAAATTTGTACAGATTTGTAAATTAAAGTTTTATCATTAATATCTTTATTTTCTTTTTCTAATTTAAAAAGTCGTATGTGCTCATTCAAAGTAAGGTGGAAACGCTCTATATCGGAATTTCCCGTATGTGTGTTAGGGGATGTAAAATGAAAATCAATTTTTTCAGTATTTAAAAAATTCTTAATATATGCCGTGTTAAACTCATTATCTGCTACAATTTTACATGGTTTACCTAAATTAGCAAATCTTTCCCTTAGAACTTCTACGATAGTTAATGAATTTTTGTCTGTCGATACATGTTAAAAATGTTGTATTTTTATTAATAAACCAAATATCAATATGAAGAACTTCATTTGATGTTAAATATCTGTTACGCATAACTTACTTTTTATTGGTTTCCTATCGTATTTACACATGTTGCATATAATACAATTGTTTATATATTTGTGGATTTCTTTTTTTAAATTTGGATAATAAATAACATTCTTTAATTCTAAAAATGTCTCCTCTATTCCTCTATGGTTCTTATGTGTATGATATTGATCTATGATTTCCAAAAGACTTTCAATATTAAAAACATCTTTAATAAATTTTGAACAATAAATAAATTTCATTTCAGGTGCGTTTGAAAAATAATGTACTAAAGTTTCTTGAAAATTTTATATATCGGAATGTTATTGCAAAAAATTGCTACAGTACCTTTTATTGGAAATATTGGTTTCAAAAATTTTATTATTTTTTCTTCAAAGTATTCTTTTATTGTAATGAAATGTCTTATCTTATTTTTATATAAAATTTCTTTTTTGTATTGATACTTGTTTCCTAAGTTTATTATTATTTGGATTTTGAATATATTTATTGGAGATTCTGATATCGGGATATAATCATTTAGATTTTCGTTTCCGCTATGAATTGTTGCTAAATCAGATTGAATATTTTGTAGTTGTTCTGTTAAAGCATTAACATTAAGGCGACTTAGGTAGTCAGCTACTTTATTTGTTTTACCTTTAATATATTCTACATCAAAATCATATTCGTTTAGCTGTAGTTTCCATCTTTGTAATTTGAAATTAGGTTCCTTCAATGAATTAAGCCATGTAAGCGGTCTATGGTCGGTTTGAATTTTAAATTTTCTCCCGAATAAATAAGGCCTAAAATATTTTACAGACCAAACAATTGCAAGTAACTCTTTTTCTATTGCACTATAATTCAATTCATGTTTATTCAATGTTCTTGGTGTAAAAGCAATTGGGTGACCGTTTTGTGACAACACTGCACCTAATGCTTCATTACTAGCATCTGTAGTCAAAACAAATAACTTATCAAATTGAGGATTGCTAAAACTGGTGTATTACACAAAACATCTTTTAGTTTATTAAATGAATCTATGTATCTCTGATCATTCACATTGATCTTTGAACATTTTTTTAGTTTTGAAATCATAGGTAAAGCTATTTCACTAAATCCTTTTATAAATTTTCTATAAAAACCAGTTAGTCCTAAAAATGATCTAATTTCTTTTATGGTTTTTGGCAATGCAATTTTTCTAATTCCATTAATTTTATCAGAGTTCGGTTTTATTCCTTTCGGTGTTATGATATGTCCTAAGTATTCCGATTCATGCCTAAAGAAATTGCATTTATCAACCTGAACTTTTAAGTTGTATTGGGATAATCTCCGAAAAATTTTCTTCAGTGATAAGACATGTTCTTTAAAAGAAGTTGAAAATACTAGAATATCATCAAGATATACTACACATATATTATTAATATAGTCCTGAAGCACTTCATTCATCATTCGCTGAAATGATGCTGGGGCATTTTTTATGCCAAATGGCATTCTAGTAAATTCGTAGTGACCTTTTGATGTCGAAAATGCTGTCTTCTGTCTATCTTCTGGTGCAATTGAAATTTGATGAAATCCTTTTGCTAGATCTATTGTGCTAAAATAAAGTGATTTCCCTAGTTTTGAAAAAAGATCTTCTATATTAGGTATTGGAAATTTATCTTCAATGGTAGCATCATTAAGTTTTCTGTAATCGACTACAACTCTGCATTTCTGTTGACCAGAATTATCAATTTTTTTAGGGACAACCCAAATTGGAGCATTATATGGGCTATTCGATTTTGTTATGATTCCTGATTTCAACATTTCGTTAATTTGCTTCTCTACTTCCTCCTTATGAATTTCAGGAAAGCGATAAATTTTGGAATAAATTGGTATATCATTGTTTGTTCGGATATTATGTCTATATTTACAGACAGCTGATAAATTTTCCCCTTCAATATAGAAAACGTTTTCAAATTATTTTATTACTTCCATCAGGGCACTAATTTCCTCTTTATTCGAGTACTGTGTTTCTAATTTTTGTTTTAAATAATCAATCCTTGGTTTGTTAAAGTTTATTTCAATAATTGTATCTAAATTTTCGTCATATTCTACATTTTCGTTTGAACATTGGTCAAATATTAGAGCAATTTTTGAATCATTTGTTATTAGCAAGTTATTTTTAAAATCAATTATCGCTTGTAATGGTTTTAATATATTACAACCAATAATACCGTCGAATTCACTACAAATTTCTGTTTCCAACATTGCTATTTTTGAGTTAGGACGATTAAATTCTTTAAAAATTGGTATAGTAATTTTCGAGGTTGTAATAGCTTTTGAACAGATTGTGTTCAAAATTATTGGACGTTCAAGTTCACTTCGAAATAAACTATGAAACTATTAATGTTGTTCCAGATCCTGTGTCTATTAACAATTTTATTGGTGAAGTTTTTGTTTTCACAATTATGAAGGGAAGAGACTTTCGGCCGATAATTGAAAATTTGAAGTTTGTATATTGTCTACATCCATTTCCACTGTCTTATTTGTATTACTTTGTTGAGTTTGATTTGATGCATTATTTCCACTAAAATGTCCCGAGGTATTCTGTCTACTCTGATTGAAGCTAGTATTCGGTCCATTAGAAAAATTTCTAGCAAAAGTACTTTGACTTGAAAAAGTATTTTGGTAATTTTTGGGATAATTATATTTACTTTTATTGAAATAATGATTTTGTTTATTTCTAATATTCTGATATTGTTGATAATCGTTTTGTGTATTACGTTTAGAAAAAGATCTGTTTACATTATTGAAAGATTGAGAAAATGAATTATTATCATTTCAAAAATTTCTATTTTGATGAATGCTATTGTTATTACAAAATTTTGATTGAAAAGATTGTGCGTTTTGATAATTTCGATAAAAGTACTCAGTTTCAACCAAAATTTATTTTGCCTTCAATAAAGATTGAGGATTTCTTGAACTAAGAATTAATTTTGGTTCACTAGGTAGTTTACTTATAAATATTTTTAAAACCATTAATTCATTGTTTTTACAATTAAACCATTGACTTTCCATCTTAACACTAGTTTTTAAGTTTAATTTTGTTAATAATTTCAATATGTAATCATAAAATTCGCTAATATTACTTCTCAACTCTGCTGTTTATTTTTATTTTGTTTATTATATTTTCTATACTCTCTGCTATATTGAAATTAATTCTTAAAACTATTTTTACCTCTTTCCACTTAGTGGGATTGTTGTTGTTGATTAACGTGATGTTCGCCATTCCAACAATTTTAGTTTTGACTCTCAAATTGAATAAAGGTAGTAAGGTTGCTTCAACATGTTTTTGAATTCCATCAACATGTAATATAAACATTTATAGTTCTTCTGGTTTTCCATCAAAACATGGGACACCTTCTAGTAGTTGAAATGCTGTTATTGACATGATTTTGAAAGTTTATTTAGTTGGATGGAGTGGTAGTATATTTGTAGTTAGGACTTGATCAGTATGAGACGGTAATAATTATTCTTATCGTTGCTTTATATTTCCAGTCTTCTATGTTGTAACTGACTCCAATTCTTGATGTATTTACAGATATAATGGTTTAAAATTGCTTAATAGTTTTCTAGATTCTTCAATACAGCAGATCAACGATTTAAAGTTGATGTTTTATTGCATTTAGAAATGGCTCCAAAAAAAAAACGATTTAAAGCTTTTGAATGTTTTAATGTTTTCTTTAATATTTTTTTTTAGAATAGTCCGAGAACACCGACTGCAGCAGTAATATAACTATACGTAAACTGCACCTTCTTTTATTAAAATATATTTTGATTGTTTTACTTTTAAATTAATATTATTTTTGAAAAATATATTTGTATGTATTTTATTAATTTTTTTTATATATTGATTGATTTGAAAATTATTAATTACAATATAAAAATATGAGTCTTAGATTAAAAATATAATATTATTTTATAGAGTAGATACAATAGCAGTCATAATAGTAGTAATATTAACAGTAATAACAATAATAATAATAAAGATAGGGTATAACATGTAAATCCTCCACCCTTTGTTCACACATTACTCCTGGAATGTAGAAACTTATTTACAGCAGAAAATAATATATTTTCAAATATATAATTTCTATAACGATTCAATAATATATAATAATAGTGTTATTTAACATATTTGGCAATAATATTTAATAATTAACTATATGAAATATATATAACAAAATAGTATTTAAACATAAATTTTTAATTTCTTCTATCAGAATAATCCCTTCCAGTGATTTTCTTTTCAAATTTTATATCTGGCAATTCATTTTGGTATTTATATCTTCGTTTGACTATTTTTCTATCACGTTTACATCCCTTTTCATCAATAAAGTTATTTTTATTCTTTTCATTTACTTTTTTTAAAATGTACTTAGGTTTAAGTTTTAAATTGCAAAAACCAAGATTTTTCACTAATTCTATTTTTTTATAATAATGACGTTCTTGTCTATTAGAATTTATTTTCTCAGTTCTTTCAATCTTTTTACGATGAACAATATTATGTAAAGTTTGCCAAACAGATTTATCTACCTTATTATGAAGTAGATCATTTGTATCCTGTAGTACTATGTATGCTGTCGTTATAAATTTGTACAGATTTGTAAATTAAAGTTTTATCATTAATATCTTTATTTTCGTTTTCTAATTTAAAAAGTCGTATGTGCTCATTCAAAGTAAGGTGGAAACGCTCTATATCGGAATTTCCCGTATGTGTGTTAGGGGATGTAAAATGAAAATCAATTTTTTCAGTATTTAAAAAATTCTTAATATATGCCGTGTTAAACTCATTATCTGCTACAATTTTACATGGTTTACCTGAATTAGCAAATCTTTCCTTTAGAACTTCTACGATAGTTAATGAATTTTTGTCTGTCGATACATGTTAAAAATGTTGTATTTTTATTAATAAACCAAATATCAATATGAAGAAGTTCATTTGATGTTAAATATCTGTTACGCATAACTTACTTTTTATTGGTTTCCTATCGTATTTACACATGTTGCATATAATACAATTGTTTATATATTTGTGGATTTCTTTTTTTAAATTTGGATAATAAATAACATTCTTTAATTCTAAAAATGTCTCCTCTATTCCTCTATGGTTCTTATGTGTATGATATTGATCTATGATTTCCAAAAGACTTTCAATATTAAAAACATCTTTAATAAATTTTGAACAATAAATAAATTTCATTTCAGGTGCATTTGAAAAATAATGTACTAAAGTTTCTTGAAAATTTTATATATCGGAATGTTATTGCAAAAAATTGCTACAGTACCTTTTATTGGAAATATTGGTTTCAAAAATTTTATTATTTTTTCTTTAAAGTATTCTTTTATTGTAATGAAATGTCTTATCTTATTTTTATATAAAATTTCTTTTTTGTATTGATACTTGTTTCCTAAGTTTATTATTATTTGGTTTTTGAATATATTTATTGGAGATTCTGATATCGGGATACAATCATTTAGATTTTCGTTTCCGCTATGAATTGTTGCTAAATCAGATTGAATATTTTGTAGTTGTTCTGTTAAAGCATTAACATTAAGGCGACTTAGGTAGTCAGCTACTTTATTTGTTTCACCTTTAATATATTCTACATCAAAATCATATTCGTTTAGCTGCAGTTTCCGTCTTTGTAATTTGAAATTAGGTTCCTTCAATGAATTAAGCCATGTAAGCGGTCTATGGTCTGTTTGAATTTTAAATTTTCTCCCGAATAAATAAGGCCTAAAATATTTTACAGACCAAACAATTGCAAGTAACTCTTTTTCTATTGCACTATAATTCAATTCATGTTTATTCAATGTTCTTGATGTAAAAGCAATTGTGTGACCGTTTTGTGACAACACTGCACCTAATGCTTCATTACTAGCATATGTAGTCAAAACAAATAACTTATCAAATTGAGGATATGCTAAAACTGGTGTATTACACAAAACATCTTTTAGTTTATTAAATGAATCTATGTATCTCTGATCATTCACATTGATCTTTGAACCTTTTTTTAGTTTTGAATTCATAGGTAAAGCTATTTCACTAAATCCTTTTATAAATTTTCTATAAAAACCAGTTAATCCTAAAAATGATCTAATTTCTTTTATGGTTTTTGGCAATGCAATTTTTCTAATTCCATTAATTTTATCAGAGTTCGGTTTTATTCCTTTCGGTGTTATGATATGTCCTAAGTATTCCGATTCATGCCTAAAGAAATTGCATTTATCAACCTGAACTTTTAAGTTGTATTGGGATAATCTCCGAAAAATTTTCTTCAGTGATAAGACATGTTCTTTAAGAGAAGTTGAAAATACTAGAATATCATCAAGATATACTACACATATATTATTAATATAGTCCTGAAGCACTTCATTCATCATTCGCTGAAATGATGCTGGGGCATTTTTTAGGCCAAATGGCATTCTAGTAAATTCGTAGTGACCTTTTGATGTCGAAAATGCTGTCTTGTGTCTATCTTTTGGTGCAATTGAAATTTGATGAAATCCTTTTGCTAGATCTATTGTGCTAAGATAAAGTGATTTCCCTAGTTTTGAAAAAAGATCTTCTATATTAGGTATTGGAAATTTATCTTCAATGGTAGCATCATTAAGTTTTCTGTAATCGACTACAACTCTGCATTTCTGTTGACCAGAATTATCAATTTTTTTAGGGACAACCCAAATTAGAGCATTATATGGGCTATTCGATTTTGTTATGATTCCTGATTTCAACATTTCGTTAATTTGCTTCTCTACTTCCTCCTTATGAATTTCAGGAAAGCGATAAATTTTGGAATAAATTGGTATATCATTATTTGTTCGGATATTATGTCTATATTTACAGACAGCTGATAAATTTTCCCCTTCAATATAGAAAATGTTTTCAAATTATTTTATTACTTCCATCAGGGCACTAATTTCCTCTTTATTCGAGTACTGTGTTTCTAATTTTTGTTTTAAATAATCAATCCTTGGTTTGTTAATATTTTTTTCAATAATTGTATCTAAATTTTCGTCATATTCTACATTTTCGTTTGAACATTGGTCAAATATTAGAGCAATTTTTGAATCATTTGTTATTAGCAAGTTATTTTTAAAATCAATTATCGCTTGTAATGGTTTTAATATATTACAACCAATAATACCGTCGAATTCACTACAATTTTTTGTTTCCAACATTGCTATTTTTGAGTTAGGACGATTAAATTCTTTAAAAAGTGGTATAGTAATTTTCGAGGTTGTAATAGCTTTTGAACAGATTGTGTTCAAAATTATTGGACGTTCAAGTTCACTTCGAAATAAACTATGAAACTATTAATGTTGTTCCAGATCCTGTGTCTATTAACAATTTTATTGGTGAAGTTTTTGTTTTCACAATTATGAAGGGAAGAGACTTTCGGCCGATAATTGAAAATTTGAAGTTTGTATATTGTCTACATCCATTTCCACTGTCTTATTTGTATTACTTTGTTGAGTTTGATTTGATGCATTATTTCCACTAAAATGTCCCGAGGTATTCTGTCTACTCTGATTGAAGCTAGTATTCGGTCCATTAGAAAAATTTCTAGCAAAAGTACTTTGACTTGAAAAAGTATTTTGGTAATTTTTGGGATAATTATATTTACTTTTATTGGAATAATGATTTTGTTCATTTCTAATATTCTGATATTGTTGATAATCGTTTTGTGTATTACGTTTAGAAAAAGATCTGTTTACATTATTGAAAGATTGAGAAAATGAATTATTATCATTTGAAAAATTTCTATTTTGATGAGTGCTATTGTTATTACAAAATTTTGATTGAAAAGATTGTACGTTTTGATAATTTCGATAAAAGTACTCAGTTTCAACCAAAATTTCTTTTGCCTTCAATAAAGATTGAGGATTTCTTGAACTAAGAATTAATTTTGGTTCACTAGGTAGTTTACTTATAAATATTTTTAAGCCCATTAATTCATTGTTTTTACAATTAAACCATTGACTTTCCATCTCAACACTAGTTTTTAAGTTTAATTTTGTTAATAATTTCAATATGTAATCATAAAATTTGCTAATATTACTTCTCAACTCTGCTGTTTATTTTTATTTTGTTTATTATATTTTCTATACTCTCTGCTATATTGAAATTAATTCTTAAAACTATTTTTACCTCTTTCCACTTAGTGGGATTGTTGTTGTTGATTAACGTGATGTTCGCCCATTCCAACAATTTTACTTCTGACTCTCAAATTGAATAAAGGTAGTAAGGTTGCTTCAACATGTTTTTGAATTCCAACAACATGTAATATAAACATTTGTAGTTCTTCTGGTTTTCCATCAAAACATGGGACACCTTCTAGTAGTTGAAATGCTGTTGTTGACATGATTTTGAAAGTTTATTTAGTTGGATGGAGTGGTAGTATATTTGTAGTTAGGACTTGATCAGTATGAGACGGTAATAATTATTCTTATCGTTGCTCTATATTTCCAGTCTTCTATGTTGTAACTGACTCCAATTCTTGATGTATTTACAGATATAATGGTTTAAAATTGCTTAATAGTTTTCTAGATTCTTCAATACAGCAGATCAACGATTTAAAGTTGATGTTTTATTGCATTTAGAAATGGCTCCAAAAAAAAAAACGATGTAAAGCTTTTGAATGTTTTAATGTTTTCTTTAATATTTTTTTTTTTTAGAATAGTCCGAGAACACCGACTGCGGCAGTAATATAACTATACGTAAACTGCACCTTCTTTTATTAAAATATATTTTGGTTGTTTTACTTTTAAATTAATATTATTTTTAATTGAAAAATATATTTGTATGTATTTTATTAATTTTTTTTTATATATTGATTGATTTGAAAATTGTTAATTACAATATAAAAATATGAGTCTTAGATTTAAAATATAATATTATTTTATAGAGTAGATACAATAGCAGTCATAATAGTAGTAATATTAACAGTAATAACAATAATAATAATAAAGATAGGGTATAACATGTAAATCCTCCACCCTTTGTTCACACATTACTCCTGGAATGTAGAAACTTATTTACAGCAGAAAATAATATATTTTCAAATATATAATTTCTATAACGATTCAATAATATATAATAATAGTGTTATTTAACATATTTAGCAATAATATTTAATAATTAACTATATGAAATATATATAACAAAATAGTATTTAAACATAAATTTTTAATTTCTTCTATCAGAATAATCCCTTCCAGTGATTTTCTTTTCAAATTTTATATCTGGCAATTCATTTTGGTATTTATATCTTCGTTTGACTATTTTTCTATCACGTTTACATCCCTTTTCATCAATAAAGTTAGTTTTATTCTTTTTATTTACTTTTTTTAAAATGTACTTAGGTTTAAGTTTTAAATTGCAAAACCAAGATTTTTCACTAATTCTATTTTTTTATAATAATGACGTTCTTGTCTATTAGAATTTATTTTCTCAGTTCTTTCAATCTTTTTACGATGAACAATATTATGTAAAGTTTGCCAAACAGATTTATCTACCTTATTATGAAGTAGATCATTTGTATCCTGTAGTACTATGTATGCTGTCGTTATAAATTTGTACAGATTTGTAAATTAAAGTTTTATCATTAATATCTTTATTTTCTTTTTCTAATTTAAAAAGTCGTATGTGCTCATTCAAAGTAAGGTGGAAACGCTCTATATCGGAATTTCCCGTATGTGTGTTAGGGGATGTAAAATGAAAATCAATTTTTTCAGTATTTAAAAAATTCTTAATATATGCCGTGTTAAACTCATTATCTGCTACAATTTTACATGGTTTACCTAAATTAGCAAATCTTTCCCTTAGAACTTCTACGATAGTTAATGAATTTTTGTCTGTCGATACATGTTAAAAATGTTGTATTTTTATTAATAAACCAAATATCAATATGAAGAACTTCATTTGATGTTAAATATCTGTTACGCATAACTTACTTTTTATTGGTTTCCTATCGTATTTACACATGTTGCATATAATACAATTGTTTATATATTTGTGGATTTCTTTTTTTAAATTTGGATAATAAATAACATTCTTTAATTCTAAAAATGTCTCCTCTATTCCTCTATGGTTCTTATGTGTATGATATTGATCTATGATTTCCAAGAGACTTTCAATATTAAAAACATCTTTGTGGGGGTGTTCGTATTAATAGTCAATTATGTAATTACAAAATTCAATTTATTTATTTTTAAAATTACAGATTACTTATATTTTACACAAAAAGTTTTATTGAAAAGCAAAGGAAAAAACGAGTCTATTTGAAACGAGAGCTGGACGGGTAATAATCAAACTTAAGCTGTTTGCATTTCAGCGTAGTACAAAAAGGTACTTTTTTAGCATTAGTGCTGTCACTCACCACAATACCCTGCTCCTAGTTAAGACTTTAACGATACTTTAGAGGAATTCTGACGTGACGCCCGGATGACGTAAGGCGTTGTTTTTGCATGGTAGTCTCCTGAGACGTGTCTGTGTCCACATGTGTTGAAACATTTTCTGAATTCTCGGATTCGTTTCCACCTTATGTTGGTGGCGCTTCAGCTGGCACAGCGTCCTCGCTAAAAATATACGCAGCCTTTAAGCGATCTATTGTGATTTTCGCTTCTCGCTGGCGTATTTTTACAATATAATACTTATCATGTTTGTTTAAAACTTCGTAAGGGCCCTCGTAACTGGGCTCCAATGGTGTACGCACATGATCTACCCTCACAAATACAAACTTGCAGTCAGCCAATGCTGGTTGAACGAAACATCGTTGCATCCCGTGACGGACAGGTTGGGTAGTTGGTAAGTTTGAAATGGTTCTACGCAGTGTTTGTACAAACTCGGTTTCCGTAATATTTCTTCCGGAAGGAATGAGAAACGCTCCAGGTATTCTTAAAGAAGCGCCGAAAACGATTTCTGCTGGGCTTAGCCCAATATCACTTTTTATTGTTGATCGCATGCTCAAAAGAATTAGCGGAAGTGCAGAACTCCAGTCGTTTGTTTCAGCACACTTAATGGCTGTCTTTAGTGTACGGTGCCATCGCTCAATTATGCCATTTGCCTGTGGGTGGTAGGCCGTTGTCCGCAAATGCTTAATTCCCAGTAACTTCGTTAATTCGCTGAAAATGGTTGACTCGAACTGTCTTCCTAAATCGGTGGTAATACGCAAGGGGACGCCGTAGATAGCAATCCATCCTCTCATAAGGCCACTTGCAACACTTTGAGCTGTTATGTCTGTCAGTGGTATCGCCGTGGGCCATCTCGAAAAACGATCGATACACGTGCGGCAATATCGGAATCCGTTTGATGATGGCAACGATCCCACGATGTCTATATTTATATGTTCGAAGCGGGCATCGACTGCTGCATAATTACATAAGGGTGCTTTTGTATGACGTTGTACTTTTGCTCTCTGACAAGGAATACACGCGCGCACATATCTAGCGACGTCTGCAGATATAGATGGCCAAACGTAGTGATTTAAAACCAATTGTTTTGTTGCTCTTATGCCTGGATGCGAAAGCGAATGAAGCTTGCGTATGATTGCCTGACGATAATTTTTCGGAACATAAGGTCTTACTCTATCCTTCGAAACGTGACAGTAAATTTCTTTAGTCGACTGTGGGATGGCTAATTTAGTGAGCTGTAATGACGTGTTTGTGTTGCTGTCCAGCAGTGCCTGCAGTTCAATATCATTGCCTTGCTGCTCGGCCATTTCATCAAAATTTACTACTTGCTCCTCTATGGCGTTGATGCGGGAGAGTAAATCTGCTATGTTATTGTCAGCCCCAGGTAAATGTCGTATGTCCGTCGTATATTGGCTGATAAAGTCTAATTGCCGAATCCTTCGCGGTGATGCCTTCTCGCTTTTTTGCTTAAAAGCAAAAATGATTGGCTTGTGGTCTGTAAAAACGACGAATTCTCTTCCTTCAACTGCGTATTTGAAATGTTGAATTGCTTGGTATATCGCCGTGAGTTCTCTATCGTACGCGCTGTAGTTTTGTTGTGATGGTGTCAACTTTTTGGAGTAAAATCCTAATGGTTGTACTTGCCCTTCGACTATCTGATGCAGTACTGCCCCTACGGCGTCATCTGAAGCATCTGTCGTAAGCGTTATCAATGCTTTTGGAGCCATATAATTCAAAAAGTAGCTTCTGCTATATCGTTTTTACATGCATTAAAAGCAGCCATTGCTTCAGGTGTCCATTCTATTATGGTGTTATCGTTTTTTTTATTGCCAGGAGTCAATTCTAACAATAATTTTTGATTTTTTATTGCATGCGGTATGAATGGGCGGTAAAAATTCAGCATGCCCAAAAATTTTTTTTAATTCTTCACAATCATTGGTCTTTCAAAATTTCGGATCGAATCGACCTTGTTTTCAGGCGGCGTAAGTCCTTTGGGGCTAATTTTGTGGCCTAAAAATACGAGTTCACGCTTACCAAACTGACATTTATCGAAATTAACGCACAAGTGGAATCGGCGAAGGCGATCAAATATGATGCGCAGATGCTTTGCATGTTCCTCCTCTGTTTCGGACGCTATGAGGATATCATCGATGTATGCAAAAGCGAAATCGATTCCCTTCAAGACTTCGTTAATATGACGTTGGAACGTTTGGGCCGCGTTCCGTAGACCAAATGTCATGAAACAAAACTCAAATAAGCCAAACGGCGTGATTATGGCTGTCTTAGGTATATCGCATGGCTCCACGGGTATCTGATGGTAAGCCCTTTGTAAGTCGATAGAGGAAAAAATGTTCTTTCTGTGCATAATACTCGTTATGTCACGTAAAAATGGTATTGGATACCTGTCGGGTAAAGTGATGCTGTTAAGGGCACGATAATCGCCGCATGGGCGCCAGTCCCCGTTTGGCTTTTTTACCAAATGTAGTGGGCTGGCCCAATTACTTTTTGACGGTCTACATATACCCTTTTCCATCAAGTACTCAAACTCTTTTTTTGCAGCTTGGAGCTTATCCCCCGCGAGTCGACGTGCGCTAGCGTATGTGGGAGGACCGTTTGTGGTAATGTGATGCGTGACCGTAGAGTCCACTGGGCGCTTGTTGGCATTAATCGTACCTAACTCTCTATACTCGTATAACAGCTGGGCGTAATTATCTTTTTTGTCGTATGCTAAAATCTGAACATAGGCAGTACGTGCGGGACGTGCCCTTGCCTCAAGCAGCGTAGTACGATCGATAAGCTTACCTCTCTTGATGTCAACCAAAAGATCGTAATGCTTCAAAAAATCTGAGCCTATAATAGCACAGTTGACATTCGCTACCAAAAAAGTCCATGTAAAATTGCGACGTAGACCCAAAGAAATGCTTAACGTTTTCTCACCGAAGGTTTTGATGGGGGACCCGTTAGCAGCAAACAATTTTCTAAAAATCCCTACACGCAAACCCTCAACACTACCAGCTGGTAACACCGAAACGTCGGCACCAGTGTCGATTAAAAAATTCTGTTTCGATATGCTGTCATTAATTATAAGACGGGCTATTTGGCATTCATCTCGAGATCCGCCCGCCAGATCGGAAGATGAATTTAGTTTTTTGACAAATTTTGTTGATATGAACATGGCTGACGACATTTTGTGGCTTTTTCGCCAAATGTCCGATGGTACCAGCAATGGTCGCTCACTTGCTTTGCTGGAGTGGCATCTGTTTTTTGTCGTCGTGTAGAACTTGATCGTGACCGACGTACATTTTTACTGTTCTTGTTACAAAGGCTATTTATCTGTTGCTCTATGCGATCGAGTCGTCTATCAAATTCGCTTTTAGAAGTTTGTGGCATTGTAGATACCACAGATAAATGCTGAAACTCTCCCACCTCCATAATTTTGTCTGCCAACTTCGCTAACTCGGTCAGATTAGCATCTGACGCTTGTAAGATTGCTCTGACTTGCGCTGGCAAACGCTGCAACCATAGCGTTTTCAAAAAATCAGTTGTTACCTTGTCCTTTGACAATGTGCTTAACTCATTTAAGAGTTGTGTCGGTCGCTTGTCTCCCAAATCAATTTCCGATAGTAATTTTTGCGTCTTTTTTTGTTCGCTCTCACAATAGCATTCTATTATGCACTTTCTAAGATTTGTGTATTTATCGGTCTCCGGTGGATTTAAAATAGCGTCTGATATTTGCACGAGAACATTCGATTCTATTGCGGCGATGACTGTATTAAACTTCGATGTGTCACCACTTATGCCGGCAACAGCAAATTGTGCTTCTACCTGCGCCAGCCAAATTTCAGCGTGATCGGGCCAAAAGGGTGGAACCTTTACAGCTACACGATTAACGGTTGTTGGCTCGGTACTTGATGTGCTCGGCGTCGGACCTTGCTGCGTGCTGCCACCAATATTGTCTTGCATCCTGAAATATTCTTTAACCAATCGACGGGGTCACCACTTTGTGGGGGTGTTCGTATTAATAGTCAATTATGTAATTACAAAATTCAATTTATTTATTTTTAAAATTACAGATTACTTATATTTTACACAAAAAGTTTTATTGAAAAGCAAAGGAAAAAACGAGTCTATTTAAAACGAGAGCTGGACGGGTAATAATCAAACTTAAGCTGTTTGCATTTCAGCGTAGTACAAAAAGGTACTTTTTTAGCATTAGTGCTGTCACTCACCACATCTTTAATAAATTTTGAACAATAAATAAATTTAATTTCAGGTGCATTTGAAAAATAATGTACTAAAGTTTCTTGAAAATTTTATATATCGGAATGTTATTGCAAAAAATTGATACAGTACCTTTTATTGGAAATATTGGTTTCAAAAATTTTATTATTTTTTCTTCAAAGTATTCTTTTATTGTAATGAAATGTCTTATCTTATTTTTATATAAAATTTCTTTTTTGTATTGATACTTGTTTCCTTAGTTTATTATTATTTGGTTTTTGAATATATTTATTGGAGATTCTGATATCGGGATACAATCATTTAGATTTTCGTTTCCGCTATGAATTGTTGCTAAATCAGATTGAATATTTTGTAGTTGTTCTGTTAAAGCATTAACATTAAGGCGACTTAGGTAGTCAGCTACTTTATTTGTTTCACCTTTAATATATTCTACATCAAAATCATATTCGTTTAGCTGCAGTTTCCGTCTTTGTAATTTGAAATTAGGTTCCTTCAATGAATTAAGCCATGTAATCGGTCTATGGACTGTTTGAATTTTAAATTTTCTCCCGAATAAATAAGGACTAAAATATTTTACAGACCAAACAATTGCAAGTAACTCTTTTTCTATTGCACTATAATTCAATTCATGTTTATTCAATGTTCTTGATGTAAAAGCAATTGTGTGACCGTTTTGTGACAACACTGCACCTAATGCTTCATTACTAGCATATGTAGTCAAAACAAATAACTTATCAAATTGAGGATATGCTAAAACTGGTGTATTACACAAAACTTCTTTTAGTTTATTAAATGAATCTATTTATCTCTGATCATTCACATTGATCTTTGAACCTTTTTTTAGTTTTGAAATCATAGGTAAAGCTATTTCACTAAATCTTTTTATAAATTTTCTATAAAAACCAGTTAGTCCTAAAAATTATCTAATTTCTTTTATGGTTTTTGGCAATGCAATTTTTCTAATTCCATTAATTTTATCAGAGTTCGGTTTTATTCCTTTCGGTGTTATGATATGTCCTAAGTATTCCGATTCATGCCTAAGGAAATTGCATTTATCAACCTGAACTTTTAAGTTGTATTGGGATAATTTTCCTAGTTTTGAAAAAAGATCTTCTATATTAGGTATTGGAAATTTATCTTCAATGGTAGCATCATTAAGTTTTCTGTAATTGACTACAACTCTGCATTTCTGTTGACCAGAATTATCAATTTTTTTAGGGACAACCCAAATTGGAGCATTATATGGGCTATTCGATTTTGTTATGATTCCTGATTTCAACATTTCGTTAATTTGCTTCTCTACTTCCTCCTTATGAATTTCAGGAAAGCGATAAATTTTGGAATAAATTGGTATATCATTGTTTGTTCGGATATTATGTCTATATTTACAGACAGCTGATAAATTTTCCCCTTCAATATAGAAAATGTTTTCAAATTATTTTATTACTTCCATCAGGGCACTAATTTCCTCTTTATTCGAGTACTGTGTTTCTAATTTTTGTTTTAAATAATCAATCCTTGGTTTGTTAATATTTTTTTCAATAATTGTATCTAAATTTTCGTCATATTCTACATTTTCGTTTGAACATTGGTCAAATATTAGAGCAATTTTTGAATGATTTGTTATTAGCAAGTTATTTTTAAAATCAATTATCGCTTGTAATGGTTTTAATATATTACAACCAATAATACCGTCGAATTCACTACAATTTTTTGTTTCCAACATTGCTATTTTTGAGTTAGGACGATTAAATTCTTTAAAAAGTGGTATAGTAATTTTCGAGGTTGTAATAGCTTTTGAACAGATTGTGTTCAAAATTATTGGACGTTCAAGTTCACTTCGAAATAAACTATGAAACTATTAATGTTGTTCCAGATCCTGTGTCTATTAACAATTTTATTGGTGAAGTTTTTGTTTTCACAATTATGAAGGGAAGAGACTTTCGGCCGATAATTGAAAATTTGAAGTTTGTATATTGTCTACATCCATTTCCACTGTCTTATTTGTATTACTTTGTTGAGTTTGATTTGATGCATTATTTCCACTAAAATGTCCCGAGGTATTCTGTCTACTCTGATTGAAGCTAGTATTCGGTCCATTAGAAAAATTTCTAGCAAAAGTACTTTGACTTGAAAAAGTATTTTGGTAATTTTTGGGATAATTATATTTACTTTTATTGGAATAATGATTTTGTTCATTTCTAATATTCTGATATTGTTGATAATCGTTTTGTGTATTACGTTTAGAAAAAGATCTGTTTACATTATTGAAAGATTGAGAAAATGAATTATTATCATTTGAAAAATTTCTATTTTGATGAGTGCTATTGTTATTACAAAATTTTGATTGAAAAGATTGTGCGTTTTGATCATTTCGATAAAAGTACTCAGTTTCAACCAAAATTTCTTTTGCCTTCAATAAAGATTGAGGATTTCTTGAACTAAGAATTAATTTTGGTTCACTAGGTAGTTTACTTATAAATATTTTTAAAACCATTAATTCATTGTTTTTACAATTAAACCATTGACTTTCCATCTAAACACTAGTTTTTAAGTTTAATTTTGTTAATAATTTCAATATGTAATCATAAAATTCGCTAATATTACTTCTCAACTCTGCTGTTTATTTTTATTTTGTTTATTATATTTTCTATACTCTCTGCTATATTGAAATTAATTCTTAAAACTATTTTTACCTCTTCCCACTTAGTAGGATTGTTCTTGTTGATTAACGTAATGTTCGCCTTTCCAACAATTTTACTTCTGACTATCAAATTGAATAAAAGTAGTAAGGTTGCTTCAACATGTTTTTGAATTCCATCAACATGTAATATAAACATTTGTAGTTCTTCTGGTTTTCCATCAAAACATGGGACACCTTCTAGTAGTTGAAATGCTGTTATTGACATGATTTTGAAAGTTTATTTAGTCGGATGGAGTGGTAGTATATTTGTGGTTAGGACTTGATCAGTATGAGACGGTAATAATTATTCTTATTGTTGCTTTATATTTCCAGTCTTCTATGTTGTAACTGACTCCAATTCTTGATGTATTTACAGATATAATGGTTTAAAATTGCTTAATAGTTTTCTAGATTCTTCAATACAGCAGATCAACGATTTAAAGTTGATGTTTTATTGCATTTAGAAATGGCTCCAAAAAAAACGATCTAAAGCTTTTGAATGTTTCAATGTTTTCTTTAATATTTTTTTTAGAATAGTTCGAGAACACCGACTGCGACAGTAATAGTAAACTGCACCTTCTTTTATTAAAATATATTTAGGTTGTTTTACTTTTAAATTAATATTATTTTTAATTGAAAAATATATTTGTATGTATTTTATTAATTTTTTTATATATTGATTGATTTGAAAATTATTAATTACAATATAAAAATATGAGTCTTAGATTTAAAATATAATATTATTTTATAGAGTAGATACAATAGCAGTCATAATAGTAGTAATATTAACAGTAATAACAATAATAATAATAAAGATAGGGTATAACATGTAACTCCCCCACCCTTTGTTCACACATTACTCCGGGAATTACCACCTGTATTACAATACCCAAATTTTGAAAATACTTTTATACTAACAACTGACGCTTCAAACTACGCGTTAGGTGCTGTACTATCACAAGGAGAAATAGGACAAGATTTACCAATTTCATATGCAAGTAAAGCATTACAAAAACATGACATGAATAAACCAGTCATTGAAAAAGAACTATTAGCAATACACTGGGGAATAAATTATTTTAAACCTTATTTATATGGAAGACAATTCATAGTAGTAACTGACCACAGACCTTTAATTTCGCTCTTTTCACATAAGAACCCTTCATCTAAAATGACAAGAATTAGACTAGATTTAAGTGATTATGATTTTACAATTATTTATAAGAAAGGAAAAATGAACACTAATGCTGATGCACTTTCAAGAATAAAAATTGACTCTGACATATTAAGACAAATGATACCATTAGAAAACGATGAAAAAGAAAAAAAATTATTAGTAACTACAAGGGCAATGAAAAATAAAACTAATGAGGCAAATATAAAAGAAAACAATGAGGCAACTAACAATAATATAAATGAAAATAATTCGCGCGCAACAGAAAGAAATATGGAAAAATGTAATTCTCAGAAGTCTGATCAACTTCAAATAGGGGAATGCATATCCATTAATGACGTCAAAAATATAAAAAAATTGAAATTTAACAAGCTTGAAAATATAGAAGAAAAAGATATAATTATTGAAAATAATATTGTGCACATAGGACGTAATGATAATTCATCGAAACCAGATTCGAACATGAAGAAATTGCGTACCAAAAATATGAATATAGGATGTAATAATAATTCATCGAAACCAGATTCGATTATGAAGAAGTTACATACCCAAAATATGAATAATGAAATTAATAATGAAATTAATAAGCTAGCAAGATTCAGCGATAACTCAGCGAAACTAGATTCGATTCTGAGGAAACTGATATTTAAAATGAAGAAAGAAAATATAAAAGAATTAGCGCTATCAAATAATGATGAAATATTTAAAATATATACAAAAGAAGCATATGCCAAGATAAAGATAAATAACAAAAGTCCTCAACTAAAAATATTAATATACAATGCCCCAACAAAAATAACAGATGCAATATTACAATACAAACTAATTGACGAATACCACAATGCCACACACGCAGGCCACTTAGGAATTAGAAAAACTATCATCAAATTAAAACAAAAATATATTTGGAAAAACATGTCAAAAATGGTAAAGAAATTTCTGTCATTTTGTGACAAATGTACGAAAAATAAACAAACAAAACACATTAAGGAACCCTTTACACTAACAGACACCCCAAACAATAGTTTCGAAGTAATTTCAATTGACACCGTAAGACCTCTTCGTATTTCAAATGATTACCGATACATTTTAACCATGCAGTGCGAACTGACAAAATTTGTCGTTGCTCACCCAATGCCGACAAAAGATGCACTTACGACAGCTAAAACACTTGTTGAACAATTTATTTTAAAATACGGACAATTTAAAGTACTTAAGTCAGATAGAGGAACAGAATTTAAAAATGAAATAATGAGTAACATATGTTCGTTACTAGGAATAAAACAAAATTTTTCAACACCTTATCATCATGAAACACTAGGATCAATTGAAAGAAATCACAGGGTACTTAACGAATTTCTATTAACAACCGCAAATGATTATGAGTGGGATAAGTGGATTCCATATTTTACTTTTGCCTATAACACGGCACCACACATTGACACAGGCTACTCGCCATATGAATTAGTATACGGAAAATTACCATCACTACCATCTGACATTGTAGACAACAATACAAAATTTTATAACTATGATGACTACGCACAAGAACTACGACTCAAATTACAATTTACACTAAAAAGAGCTAGAGACTTATCAACAAAAGCAAAAGAAAATAGAATAATAAACAATAAATATGAAAATAGACTTAATTTAAAGATAGGAGATTTAGTACTAGTTAAAGTAGAAAATAGAAAGAAAAATCAAAGCCCATACAAGGGACCTTATAAAATATTAAGTAGAAACGGTGTAAACACTACAATAGAATATGAAGGAAAACCAAAAGAAATACACAACAATAATTTAAAACCATACAAAAATTTATAAATATAAATTCTAGGATAATTATATATGTAAATAAACATAAAATTCATAAGAATAATATTAATGTAAACTGTAAGAAAATAATAAATACTAAACAAAATTTTAACTGTAAGCAAATAATATAAAGAAAACAATTACAAAAAAAAAATTTATTATATCTTAGACTCAAAAATAATCAAACATATTTTATAACATTTTTAAAATTTTATTGCACTTTAAGAAAACACTATATACCAAAATAAATTTATCCATTTTCGTAGTGAATATGAGCTAATACGGCCTATGTATCCTTATGTAAATAAAAACAAATTTTATTTCATTTTTCCCGACGTTTCGTCAATATATGTTGACTTTATCAAGGGTTGGGAAATCTATTTATTTAAAGAACATTTCATTAGTATTTTAATACTCTGTTTTGTGTAATTTAAATATTTAAATATGTATACATACATATGTATAACTAACCTGTGTTGATCTTATGTTTTTAATATTAATTTTAAAACATTACTTTTTACATATAACAATAACAAAATTAAAATAACACAACGTGTATGTATGTACAAGATATATCACAGACTATTTTATTGCAATCTTGTAGTTCGCGCTAATTTTATCTGTATCTTCCTTCAAGTTCATCGTCTTTTCTATTTTCTCTTGTATACGTAAACTTTCGATTATGTATCTTTTTCTTCCTACTTTTTCTTTGTCTAAGATCTTTACTTTTTCAAATTCCGCTGTGTGGCCCGTTTCCAGAATGTGTTGTGATAATGCTGTAGATTTTTTTTGTTTTTATCAATGTCCTTTTTATGCTCATTTATTCTTGTTTTTAAATTTCGTTTTGTTGTGCCAATATATAGCTTATCACAGGTGTTTTTTCCATCTCCTTTACATTTGATTTCATACACTACATTGCTTTGTTGTTGTTGGTTAATTGGCGCTTTTATTTTTGAAAATATCTTGTTTATTGTTGTATTTGGTTTATATGCAAATTTTATGTTTTTATTTATTATTGTATTCTTGATGGTTTTTTTGTCTGTTAAGCCAGGGATGTACCTAACACAGTAATACTGATTTCTTTCTTCAGGGCTGTTGTTGCTATCGGTGATATGGTTATTTTTATTTAATTCTTTGTACGTTTTTTGAATTAATTTGTCAATTAGATTTTTTGGGAAACTATTTTCTATTAATGTTTTTTTAATGTGTTTTATGTTGTTTTTGTGAAATTGAGCATCACTTATATACAGGACTCTATAAATGAATTTATCTATCCATATTTTATATTTTTTATACACTAAAAACATTATTATTTTAAGACAATCATATATGTACATTAAAAACATTTTTTATATTGTAACTTTACTATGAGAATGGTAAGAAAAATTACTTACATAATTCTTCTCTTAAGGGTGAGGGTGTAGTGTACCACATTTATAGTAATGCACTGTAACAGAAATTACTTGCATTACTGTAATATCAGTTCAATGCATTGCAACACAACCCAAAATAATAAGATTGCTGAAATGCAAGAAATTGAGTGACATACTTTTGAGTCACAATATAAATTGATAATTACCAAATTCCCTTTTTTTTATTGGTCGTTTAAAATAATGCTTACCATTGTCATAGTAAAGAAAGAAACAAAAGATAATTGTAAATATTAAACGTAGGTTAGAAAGGCTAATTAAGATTTGTAAAACTAGTATATAAGCAGGGAAATTTATTGAATAAATCGGACTTTAATTTGTGAACGTAAACTGGCAACAACTTGCCTTGTTTCAATTAAATTCTCAAAATCTTTTGGCACCTCTTTTGAGCGCCTACTGATAAGCTGGTCTCCCTGACAGCTGTATAAACAAAACAAGGGACTATAGGGCCATACTGAAACAGGGCTACACATACACGCACACTATTTACTACACGTTAGGGCTAAAACCTGAATCCTGCACCATTCATATATTACAGTAGAAACTTATTTACAGCATAAAATAATACATTTTCAAATATATAATTTCTATAACGATTCAATAATATATAATAATAGTGTTATTTAACATATTTAGCAATAATATTTAATAATTAACTATATGAAATATATATCATAAAATAGAATTTAAACATGAATTTATGGTTTAGCACAAATTTTTAATTTCTTCTATCAGAATAATCCCTTCCAGTGATTTTCTTTTCAAATTTTATATCTGGCAATTCATTTTGGTATTTATATCTTCGTTTGACTATTTTTCTATCACGTTTACATTCCTTTTCATCAATAAAGTTAGTTTTATTCTTTTCATTTACTTTTTTTAAAATGTACTTAGGTTTAAGTTTTAAATTGTAAAAACCAAGATTTTTCACTAATTCGATTTTTTATAATAATGACGTTCTTGTCTATTAGAATTTATTTTCTCAGTTCTTTCAATCTTTTTACGATGAACAATATTATGTAAAGTTTGCCAAACATATTTATCTACCTTATTATGAAGTAGATCATTTGTATCCTGTAGTACTATGTATGTTGTCGTTATAAATTTGTACAGATTTGTAAATTAAAGTTTTATCATTAATATCTTTATTTTCTTTTTCTAATTTAAAAAGTCGTATGTGCTCATTCAAAGTAAGGTGGAAACGCTCTATATCGGAATTTCCCGTATGTGTGTTAGGGGATGTAAAATGAAAATCAATTTTTTCAGTATTTAAAAAATTATTAATATATGCCGTGTTAAACTCATTATCTGCTACAATTTTACATGGTTTACCTGAATTAGCAAATCTTTCCCTTAGAACTTCTACGATAGTTAATGAATTTTTGTCTGTCGATACATGTTAAAAATGTTGTATTTTTATTAATAAACCAAATATCAATATGAAGAACTTCATTTGATGTTAAATTTCTGTTACGCATAACTTACTTTTTATTGGTTTCCTATCGTATTTCCACATGTTGCATATAATACAATTGTTTTATATTTGTGGATTTCTTTTTTTAAATTTGGATAATAAATAACATTCTTTAATTCTAAAAATGTCTCCTCTATTCCTCTATGGTTCTTATGTGTATGATATTGATCTATGATTTCCAAAAGACTTTCAATATTAAAAACATCTTTAATAAATTTTGAACAATAAATTAATTTCATTTCAGGTGCATTTGAAAAATAATGTACTAAGGTTTCTTGAAAATTTTATATATCGGAATGTTATTGCAAAAAATTGCTACAGTACATTTTATTGGAAATATTGGTTTCAAAAATTTTATTATTTTTTCTTCAAAGTATTCTTTTATTGTAATGAAATGTCTTATCTTATTTTTATATAAAATTTCTTTTTTGTATTGATACTTGTTTCCTAAGTTTATTATTATTTGGTTTTTGAATATATTTATTGGAGATTCTGATATCGGGATACAATCATTTAGATTTTCGTTTCCGCTATGAATTGTTGCTAAATCAGATTGAATATTTTGTAGTTGTTCTGTTAAAGCATTAACATTAAGGCGACTTAGGTAGTCAGCTACTTTATTTGTTTCACCTTTAATATATTCTACATCAAAATCATATTCGTTTAGCTGCAGTTTCCGTCTTTGTAATTTGAAATTAGGTTCCTTCAATGAATTAAGCCATGTAAGCGGTCTATGGTCTGTTTGAATTTTAAATTTTCTCCCGAATAAATAAGGCCTAAAATATTTTACAGACCAAACAATTGCAAGTAACTCTTTTTCTATTGCACTATAATTCAATTCATGTTTATTCAATGTTCTTGATGTAAAAGCAATTGTGTGACCGTTTTGTGACAACACTGCACCTAATGCTTCATTACTAGCATATGTAGTCAAAACAAATAACTTATCAAATTGAGGATATGCTAAAACTGGTGTATTACACAAAACTTCTTTTAGTTTATTAAATGAATCTATTTATCTCTGATCATTCACATTGATCTTTGAACCTTTTTTTAGTTTTGAAATCATAGGTAAAGCTATTTCACTAAATCTTTTTATAAATTTTCTATAAAAACCAGTTAGTCCTAAAAATTATCTAATTTCTTTTATGGTTTTTGGCAATGCAATTTTTCTAATTCCATTAATTTTATCAGAGTTCGGTTTTATTCCTTTCGGTGTTATGATATGTCCTAAGTATTCCGATTCATGCCTAAGGAAATTGCATTTATCAACCTGAACTTTTAAGTTGTATTGGGATAATTTTCCTAGTTTTGAAAAAAGATCTTCTATATTAGGTATTGGAAATTTATCTTCAATGGTAGCATCATTAAGTTTTCTGTAATTGACTACAACTCTGCATTTCTGTTGACCAGAATTATAAATTTTTTTAGGGACAACCCAAATTGGAGCATTATATGGGCTATTCGATTTTGTTATGATTCCTGATTTCAACATTTCGTTAATTTGCTTCTCTACTTCCTCCTTATGAATTTCAGGAAAGCAATAAATTTTGGAATAAATTGGTATATCATTGTTTGTTCGGATATTATGTCTATATTTACAGACAGCTGATAAATTTTCCCCTTCAATATAGAAAACGTTTTCAAATTCTTTTATTACTTCCATCAGGGCACTAATTTCCTCTTTATTCGAGTACTGTGTTTCTAATTTTTGTTTTAAATAATCAATCCTTGGTTTCTTAATATTTTTTTCAATAATTGTATCCAAATTTTCGTCATATTCTACATTTTCGTTTGAACATTGGTCAAATATTAGAGCAATTTTTGAATCATTTGTTATTAGCAAGTTATTTTTAAAATCAATTATCGCTTGTAATGGTTTTAATATATTACAACCAATAATACCGTCGAATTCACTATAAATTTCTGTTTCCAACATTTCTATTTCTGAGTTAGGACGATTAAATTCTTTAAAAAGTGTTACTATACCACTTTTTAAAGAATTTAATCGTCGAGGTTGTAATAGCTTTTGAACAGATTGTGTTCAAAATTATTGGACGTTCAAGTTCACTTCGAAATAAACTATGAAACTATTAATGTTGTTCCAGATCCTGTGTCTATTAACAATTTTATTGGTGAAGTTTTTGTTTTTACAATTATGAAGGGAAGAGACTTTCGGCCGATAATTGAAAATTTGAAGTTTGTATATTGTCTACATCCATTTCCACTGTCTTATTTGTATTACTTTGTTGAGTTTGATTTGATGCATTATTTCCACTAAAATGTTCCGAGGTATTCTGTCTACTCTGATTGAAGTTAGTATTCGGTCCATTAGAAAAATTTCTAGCAAAAGTACTTTGACTTGAAAAAGTATTTTGGTAATTTTTGGGATAATTATATTTACTTTTATTGGAATAATGATTTTGTTCATTTCTAATATTCTGATATTGTTGATAATCGTTTTGTGTATTACGTTTAGAAAAAGATCTGTTTACATTATTGAAAGATTGAGAAAATGAATTATCATTTGAAAAATTTCTATTTTGATGAATGCTATTGTTATTACAAAATTTTGATGGAAAAGATTGTGCGTTTTGATAATTTCGATAAAAGTACTCAGTTTCAACCAAAATTTCTTTTGCCTTCAATAAAGATTGAGGATTTCTTGAACTAAGAATTAATTTTGGTTCACTAGGTAGTTTACTTATAAATATTTTTAAAACCATTAATTCATTGTTTTTACAATTAAACCATTGACTTTCCATCTCAACACTAGTTTCTAAGTTTAATTTTGTTAATAATTTCAATATGTAATCGTAAAATTCGCTAATATTACTTCTCAACTCTGCTGTTTATTTTTATTTTGTTTATTATATTTTCTATACTCTCTGCTATATTGAAATTAATTCTTAAAACTATTTTTACCTCTTCCCACTTAGTAGGATTGTTGTTGTTGATTAACGTAATGTTCGCCTTTCCAACAATTTTACTTCTGACTATCAAATTGAATAAAAGTAGTAAGGTTGCTTCAACATGTTTTTGAATTCCATCAACATGTAATATAAACATTTGTAGTTCTTCTGGTTTTCCATCAAAACATGGGACACCTTCTAGTAGTTGAAATGCTGTTATTGACATGATTTTGAAAGTTTATTTAGTCGGATGGAGTGGTAGTATATTTGTGGTTAGGACTTGATCAGTATGAGACGGTAATAATTATTCTTATTGTTGCTTTATATTTCCAGTCTTCTATGTTGTAACTGACTCCAATTCTTGATGTATTTACAGATATAATGGTTTAAAATTGCTTAATAGTTTTCTAGATTCTTCAATACAGCAGATCAACGATTTAAAGTTGATGTTTTATTGCATTTAGAAATGGCTCCAAAAAAAAACGATCTAAAGCTTTTGAATGTTTTAATGTTTTCTTTAATATTTTTTTTAGAATAGTCCGAGAACACCGACTGCGACAGTAATAGTAAACTGCACCTTCTTTTATTAAAATATATTTAGGTTGTTTTACTTTTAAATTAATATTATTTTTAATTGAAAAATATATTTGTATGTATTTTATTAATTTTTTTATATATTGATTGATTTGAAAATTATTAATTACAATATAAAAATATGAGTCTTAGATTTAAAATATAATATTATTTTATAGAGTAGATACAATAGCAGTCATAATAGTAGTAATATTAACAGTAATAACAATAATAATAATAAAGATAGGGTATAAGATGTAACTCCCCCACCCTTTGTTCACACATTACTCCGGGAATTACCACCTGTATTACAATACCCAAATTTTGAAAATACTTTTATACTAACAACTGACGCTTCAAACTACGCGTTAGGTGCTGTACTATCACAAGGAGAAATAGGACAAGATTTACCAATTTCATATGCAAGTAAAGCATTACAAAAACATGACATGAATAAACCAGTCATTGAAAAAGAACTATTAGCAATACACTGGGGAATAAATTATTTTAAACCTTATTTATATGGAAGACAATTCATAGTAGTAACTGACCACAGACCTTTAATTTCGCTCTTTTCACATAAGAACCCTTCATCTAAAATGACAAGAATTAGACTAGATTTAAGTGATTATGATTTTACAATTATTTATAAGAAAGGAAAAATGAACACTAATGCTGATGCACTTTCAAGAATAAAAATTGACTCTGACATATTAAGACAAATGATACCATTAGAAAACGATGAAAAAGAAAAAAAATTATTAGTAACTACAAGGGCAATGAAAAATAAAACTAATGAGGCAAATATAAAAGAAAACAATGAGGCAACTAACAATAATATAAATGAAAATAATGCGCGCGCAACAGAAAGAAATATGGACAAATATGATTCTCAGAAGCCTGATCAACTTCAAATATGGGAATGCATATCCATTAATGACATCAAAAATATGAAGAAATTGAAATTTAACAAGCTTGAAAATATAGAAGAAAAAGATATATTTATTGAAAATAATATTGTGCACATAGGACGTAATGATAATTCATCGAAACCAGATTCAAACATGAAGAAATTGCGTACCAAAAATATAAATATAGGATGTAATGATAATTCATCGAAACCAGATTCGACTATGAAGAAGTTGCATACCCAAAATATGAATAATGAATTTAATAATGAAATTAATAAGCTAGCAAGATTCAGCGATAACTCAGCGAAACTAGATTCGATTCTGAGGAAACTGATATTTAAAATGAAGAAAGAAAATATAAAAGAATTAGCGCTATCAAATAATGATGAAATATTTAAAATATATACAAAAGAAGCATATGCCAAGATAAAGATAAATAACAAAAGTCCTCAACTAAAAATATTAATATACAATGCCCCAACAAAAATAACAGATGCAATATTACAATACAAACTAATTGACGAATACCACAATGCCACACACGCAGGCCACTTAGGAATTAGAAAAACTATCATCAAATTAAAACAAAAATATATTTGGAAAAACATGTCAAAAATGGTAAAGAAATTTCTGTCATTTTGTGACAAATGTACGAAAAATAAACAAACAAAACACATTAAGGAACCCTTTACACTAACAGACACCCCAAACAATAGTTTCGAAGTAATTTCAATTGACACCGTAAGACCTCTTCGTATTTCAAATGATTACCGATACATTTTAACCATGCAGTGCGAACTGACAAAATTTGTCGTTGCTCACCCAATGCCGACAAAAGATGCACTTACGACAGCTAAAACACTTGTTGAACAATTTATTTTAAAATACGGACAATTTAAAGTACTTAAGTCAGATAGAGGAACAGAATTTAAAAATGAAATAATGAGTAACATATGTTCGTTACTAGGAATAAAACAAAATTTTTCAACACCTTATCATCATGAAACACTAGGATCAATTGAAAGAAATCACAGGGTACTTAACGAATTTCTATTAACAACCGCAAATGATTACGAGTGGGATAAGTGGATTCCATATTTTACTTTTGCCTATAACACGGCACCACACATTGACACAGGCTACTCGCCATATGAATTAGTATACGGAAAATTACCATCACTACCATCTGACATTGTAGACAACAATACAAAATTTTATAACTATGATGACTACGCACAAGAACTACGACTCAAATTACAATTTACACTAAAAAGAGCTAGAGACTTATCAACAAAAGCAAAAGAAAATAGAATAATAAACAATAAATATGAAAATAGACTTAATTTAAAGATAGGAGATTTAGTACTAGTTAAAGTAGAAAATAGAAAGAAAAATCAAAGCCCATACAAGGGACCTTATAAAATATTAAGTAGAAACGGTGTAAACACTACAATAGAATATGAAGGAAAACCAAAAGAAATACACAACAATAATTTAAAACCATACAAAAATTTATAAATATAAATTCTAGGATAATTATATATGTAAATAAACATAAAATTCATAAGAATAATATTAATGTAAACTGTAAGAAAATAATAAATACTAAACAAAATTTTAACTGTAAGCAAATAATATAAAGAAAACAATTACAAAAAAAAATGTATTATATCTTAGACTCAAAAATAATCAAACATATTTTATAACATTTTTAAAATTTTATTGCACTTTAAGAAAACACTATATACCAAAATAAATTTATCCATATTTTATATTTTATATACACTAAAAACATTATTATTTTAAGACAATCATATATGTACATTAAAAACATTTTTTATATTGTAACTTTACTATGAGAATGGTAAGAAAAATTACTTACATAATTTTTCTCTTAATGGTGAGGGTGTAGTGTACCACATTTATAGTAATGCACTGTAACAGAAATTACTTGCATTACTGTAATATCAGTTCAATGCACAAGCATTGCAACACAACTCAAAATAATAAGAATGCTGAAATGCAAGAAATTGAGTGACATACTTTTGAGTCACAATATAAATTGATAATTACCAAATTCCCTTTTTTTGATTGGTCGTTTAAAATAATGCTTACCATTGTCATAGTAAAGAAAGAAACAAAAGATAATTGTAAATATTAAACGTAGGTTAGAAAGGCTAATTAAGATTTGTAAAACTAGTATATAAGCAGGGAAATTTATTGAATAAATCGGACTTTAATTTGTGAACGTAAACTGGCAACAACTTGCCTTGTTTCAATTAAATTCTCAAAATCTTTTGGCACCTCTTTTGAGCGCCTACTGATAAGCTGGTCTCCCTGACAGCTGTATAAACAAAACAAAGGACTATAGGGCCATACTGAAACAGGGCTACACATACACGCACACTATTTACTACACGTTAGGGCTAAAACCTGAATCCTGCACCATTCATATATTACAGTAGAAACTTATTTACAGCATAAAATAATACATTTTCAAATATATAATTTCTATAACGATTCAATAATATATAATAATAGTGTTATTTAACATATTTAGCAATAATATTTAATAATTAACTATATGAAATATGTATCATAAAATAGTATTTAAACATGAATTTATGGTTTAGCACAAATTTTTAATTTCTTCTATCAGAATAATCCCTTCCAGTGATTTTCTTTTCAAATTTTATATCTGGCAATTCATTTTGGTATTTTTTTTTTTTTTTTTTTTTATAAAGAGAAGTAACACTCAGGCAATTAATGCCTACTACTATTACTAGGTGTTACCTTCTTTAGGAAAGGGATAGTGAGAGAGAAGACAGGTGGTGAAGGAAGAGATAGAGGAAAGCTTCATTCTTTTACAACTCTGCTTTTTCGCACGTTTTTACTAATGCAGTGTTGCAGCGCCTCTCTGATGTTAAATGAGGCGTATTAATTTTTTGAAGCTGTGTCTTGTAGCCATTTTATTGATTATTTTACTTCGCCAATGATTTTGCTACACAACGAAGGAGAGCGCTCTGATGTTACATTAGGTTAGTATCTGCTGAAGTCGGTATAGATCAGTGACCAGTGACTATGCCTTCATCACTTGAACTTTCCTACAACAACTGACACAAAGGGACACTAATGCACAACAGAAAAATGCGTGGTGTTGTTATTTAATGACTGTCGGATACAGGGATTGAACCCAGGATCTTCGGTTTTGTAGTCAACGTGCTAACTACTTCAGCCAACGCCACCCTCTTCGTTTGACTATTTTTCTATCACGTTTACATCCCTTTTCATCAATAAAGTTAGTTTTATTCTTTTCATTTACTTTTTTTAAAATGTACTTAGGTTTAAGTTTTAAATTGTAAAAACCAAGATTTTTCACTAATTCGATTTTTTATAATAATGACGTTCTTGTCTATTAGAATTTATTTTCTCAGTTCTTTCAATCTTTTTACGATGAACAATATTATGCAAAGTTTGCCAAACCTTATTATGAAGTAGATCATTTGTATCCTGTAGTACTATGTATGCTGTCGTTATAAATTTGTACAGATTTGTAAATTAAAGTTTTATCATTAATATCTTCATTTGATGTTAAATTTCTGTTACGCATAACTTACTTTTTATTGGTTTCCTATCGTATTTACACATGTTGCATATAATACAATTGTTTATATATTTGTGGATTTCTTTTTTTAAATTTGGATAATAAATAACATTCTTTAATTCTAAAAATGTCTCCTCTATTCCTCTATGGTTCTTATGTGTATGATATTGATCTATGATTTCCAAAAGACTTTTAATATTAAAAACATCTTTAATAAATTTTGAACAATAAATTAATTTCATTTCATTGCATTTGAAAAATAATGTACTAAGGTTTCTTGAAAATTGTATATATCGGAATGTTATTGCAAAAAATTGCTGCAGTACATTTTATTGGAAATATTGGTTTCAAAAATTTTATTATTTTTTCTTCAAAGTATTCTTTTATTGTAATGAAATGTCTTATCTTATTTTTATATAAAATTTCTTTTTTGTATTGATACTTGTTTCCTAAGTTTATTATTATTTGGTTTTTGAATATATTTATTGGAGATTCTGATATCGGGATACAATCATTTAGATTTTCGTTTCCGCTATGAATTGTTGCTAAATCAGATTGAATATTTTGTAGTTGTTCTGTTAAGGTATTAACATTAAGGTGACTTAGGTAGTCAGCTACTTTATTTGTTTCACCTTTAATATATTCTACATCAAAATCATATTCGTTTAGCTGTAGTTTCCATCTTTGTAATTTGAAATTAGGTTCCTTCAATGAATTAAGCCATGTAAGCGGTCTATGGTCTGTTTGAATTTTAAATTTTCTCCCGAATAAATAAGGCCTAAAATATTTTACAGACCAAACAATTGCAAGTAACTCTTTTTCTATTGCACTATAATTCAATTCATGTTTATTCAATGTTCTTGATGTAAAAGCAATTGGGTGACCGTTTTGTGACAACACTGCACCTAATGCTTCATTACTAGCATATGTAGTCAAAACAAATAACTTATCAAATTGAGGATATGCTAAAACTGGTGTATTACACAAAACATCTTTTAGTTTATTAAATGAATCTATGTATCTCTGATCATTCACATTGATCTTTGAACCTTTTTTTAGTTTTGAAATCATAGGTAAAGCTATTTCACTAAATCGTTTTATAAATTTTCTATAAAAACCAGTTAGTCCTAAAAATGGTCTATTTTCTTTTATGGTTTTTGGCAATGAATTTTTCTAATTCCATTTATTTTATCAGAGTTCGGTTTTATTCCTTTCGGTGTTATGATATGTCCTAAGTATTCCGATTCATGCCTAAGGAAATTGCATTTATCAACCTGAACTTTTAAGTTGTATTGGGATAATCTCCGAAAAATGTTCTTCAGTGATAAGACATGTTCTTTAAGAGAAGTTGAAAATACTAGAATATCATCCAAGATATACTACACATATATTATTAATATAGTCCTGAAGCACTTCATTCATCATTCGCTGAAATGATGCTGGGGCATTTTTTAGGCCAAATGGAATTCTAGTAAATTCGTAGTGACCTTTTGATGTGGAAAATGCTGTCTTGTGTCTATCTTCTGGTGCAATTGAAATTTGATGAAATCCTTTTGCTAGATCTATTGTGCTAAAATAAAGTGATTTTCCTAGTTTTGAAAAAAGATCTTCTATATTAGGTATTGGAAAGTTATCTTCAATGGTAGCATCATTAAGTTTTCTGTAATTGACTACAACTCTGCATTTCTGTTGACCAGAATTATCAATTTTTTTAGGGACAACCCAAATTGGAGCATTATATGGGCTATTCGATTTTGTTATGATTCCTGATTTCAACATTTCGTTAATTTGCTTCTCTACTTCCTCCTTATGAATTTGAAACACGCTCATCCATTCTACATCATATTATACACATACATATTTATCCACGTATCCAATTAATATAACATTTAAAAAAATGTGTATTAAACTATAATTTCTATACTTAAAATTACACATTTCCAAAAACATTCCTAAAAAAAGTTCCCCGTAATTTCGTGTGGAACCGTTTTCCTCTCTCTTTACAAAAAAAACAGCAATCAAACAATTTTGGTAAAAGTCAAAATTTATTTTATACGTCAAATATGGTTGTACCTTTATATTATTGTATCATGATAAAGATAGGGTATAACATGTAAGTCCTGGTATGTCCCAGCAAAAATTTCAAAAAAGGTAATCGGGTTTGGAATTAAGCATTTTTGGTTTAAGCTGTTCCTTATTGTATGTTCTTCAGTGATAAGACATGTTCTTTAAGAGAAGTTGAAAATACTAGAATATCATCCAAGATATACTACACATATATTATTAATATAGTCCTGAAGCACTTCATTCATCATTCGCTGAAATGATGCTGGGGCATTTTTTAGGCCAAATGGAATTCTAGTAAATTCGTAGTGACCTTTTGATGTGGAAAATGCTGTCTTGTGTCTATCTTCTGGTGCAATTGAAATTTGATGAAATCCTTTTGCTAGATCTATTGTGCTAAAATAAAGTGATTTTCCTAGTTTTGAAAAAAGATCTTCTATATTAGGTATTGGAAAGTTATCTTCAATGGTAGCATCATTAAGTTTTCTGTAATTGACTACAACTCTGCATTTCTGTTGACCAGAATTATCAATTTTTTTAGGGACAACCCAAATTGGAGCATTATATGGGCTATTCGATTTTGTTATGATTCCTGATTTCAACATTTCGTTAATTTGCTTCTCTACTTCCTCCTTATGAATTTGAAACACGCTCATCCATTCTACATCATATTATACACATACATATTTCGTTATCCACGTATCCAATTAATATAACATTTAAAAAAATGTGTATTAAACTATAATTTCTATACTTAAAATTACACATTTCCAAAAACATTCCTAAAAAAAGTTCCCCGTAATTTCGTGTGGCAACGTTTTCCTCTCTCTTTACAAAAAAAAACAGCAATCAAACAATTTTGGTAAAAGTCAAAATTAATTTTATACGTCAAATGTGGTTGTACCTTTATATTATTGTATCATGATAAAGATAGGGTATAACATGTAAGTCCTGGTATGTCCCAGCAAAAATTTCAAAAAAGGTAATCGGGTTTGGAATTAAGCATTTTTGGTTTAAGCTGTTCCTTATTGTATTACCAATTAATCTAGATTTTGCTTTTTTGACCGATATGAAAATTAGTTAGTCAATCAAGTTAGGAGCTACAAAATGGAATTCTAGTAAATTCGTAGTGACCTTTTGATGTGGAAAATGCTGTCTTGTGTCTATCTTCTGGTGCAATTGAAATTTGATGAAATCCTTTTGCTAGATCTATTGTGCTAAAATAAAGTGATTTTCCTAGTTTTGAAAAAAGATCTTCTATATTAGGTATTGGAAATTTATCTTCAATGGTAGCATCATTAAGTTTTCTGTAATCGACTACAACTCTGCATTTCTGTTGACCAGAATTATAAATTTTTTTAGGGACAACCCAAATTAGAGCATTATATGGGCTATTCGATTTTGTTATGATTCCTGATTTCAACATTTCGTTAATTTGCTTCTCTACTTCCTCCTTATGAATTTCAGGAAAGCGATAAATTTTGGAATAAATTGGTATATCATTGTTTGTTCGGATATTATGTCTATATTTACAGACAGCTGATAAATTTTCCCCTTCAATATAGAAAACGTTTTCAAATTCTTTTATTACTTCCATCAGGGCACTAATTTCCTCTTTATTCGAGTACTATGTTTCTAATTTTTGTTTTAAATAATCAATCCTTGGTTTGTTAATATTTTTTTCAATAATTGTATCTAAATTTTCGTTATATTCTACATTTTCGTTTGAACATTGGTCAAATATTAGAGCAATTTTTGAATCATTTGTTATTAGCAAGTTATTTTTAAAATCAATTATCGCTTGTAATGGTTTTAATATATTACAACCAATAATACCGTCGAATTCACTATAAATTTCTGTTTCCAACATTTCTATTTTTGAGTTAGGACGATTAAATTCTTTAAAACGTGGTATAGTAATTTTCGAGGTTGTAATAGCTTTTGAACAGATTGTGTTCAAAATTATTGGACGTTCAAGTTCACTTCGAAATAAACTATGAAACTATTAATGTTGTTCCAGATCCTGTGTCTATTAACAATTTTATTGGTGAAGTTTTTGTTTTTACAATTATGAAGGGAAGAGACTTTCGGCCGATAATTGAAAATTTGAAGTTTGTATATTGTCTACATCCATTTCCACTGTCTTATTTGTATTACTTTGTTGAGTTTGATTTGATGCATTATTTCCACTAAAATGTCCCGAGGTATTCTGTCTACTCTGATTGAAGTTAGTATTCGGTCCATTAGAAAAATTTCTAGCAAAAGTACTTTGACTTGAAAAAGTATTTTGGTAATTTTTGGGATAATTATATTTACTTTTATTGGAATAATGATTTTGTTCATTTCTAATATTCTGATATTGTTGATAATCGTTTTGTGTATTACGTTTAGAAAACGATCTGTTTACATTATTGAAAGATTGAGAAAATGAATTATTATCATTTGAAAAATTTCTATTTTGATGAATGCTATTGTTATTACAAAATTTTGATGGAAAAGATTGTGCGTTTTGATAATTTCGATAAAAGTACTCAGTTTCAACCAAAATTTCTTTTGCCTTCAATAAAGATTGAGGATTTCTTGAACTAAGAATTAATTTTGGTTCACTAGGTAGTTTACTTATAAATATTTTTAAAACCATTAATTCATTGTTTTTACAATTAAACCATTGACTTTCCATCTCAACACTAGTTTCTAAGTTTAATTTTGTTAATAATTTCAATATGTAATCATAAAATTCGCTAATATTACTTCTCAACTCTGCTGTTTATTTTTATTTTGTTTATTATATTTTCTATACTCTCTGCTATATTGAAATTAATTCTTAAAACTATTTTTACCTCTTCCCACTTAGTAGGATTGTTGTTGTTGATTAACGTGATGTTCGCCTTTTTAACAATTTTACTTCTGACTATCAAATTGAATAAAAGTAGTAAGGTTGCTTCAACATGTTTTTGAATTCCATCAACATGTAATATAAACATTTGTAGTTCTTCTGGTTTTCCATCAAAACATGGGACACCTTCTAGTAGTTGAAATGCTGTTATTGACATGATTTTGAAAGTTTATTTAGTCGGATGGAGTGGTAGTATATTTGTAGTTAGGACTTGATCAGTATGAGACGGTAATAATTATTCTTATTGTTGCTTTATATTTCCAGTCTTCTATGTTGTAACTGACTCCAATTCTTGATGTATTTACAGATATCATGGTTTAAAATTGCTTAATAGTTTTCTAGATTCTTCAATACAGCAGATCAACGATTTAAAGTTGATGTTTTATTGCATTTAGAAATGGCTCCAAAAAAAACGATCTAAAGCTTTTGAATGTTTTCTTTAATATTTTTTTTTTAGAATAGTCTGTTTTTTAATAATAATAAAGATCATGATACAATAATATAAAGGTACAACCGTTCTCTCTTTTCGTCGCCATATTTACCTTCTGACGTTTATGCCGACAATTTTTTTCTCTCAAAATTAATGCTACCTTATTAATTTCAGACTTAAAGAATGTACTAAACGACTCAAAGAGCTGCTATCGTCGGAAAAGACTGCATTACTGGAAAAGTACTTAGAAGGTCTTGATGTAACGTCAACATCTAATTACTCTTTATGGCGCGCTACTAGAAATCTTAAAAGACCCGTTGATCTCAAATCACCATTGCGTACTTCGACTGGAGGCTGGGCAAGAAGCGATAGTGAGAAAGGTAACTTATTTTCTGAGCATTTAAAATCTGTATTCACTCCCAATTCATGTACGGGTGCTGCCGATTTACCGAGTGTAGTCTCTCTACCCCCTCGTCCCTTAAGGTTTAAGATGCATGAACTACAAAAAATAGTTGCTGAACTCGACCCTAAGAAAGCTCCAGGTATTGATGGCATTAGTAACAAGATGCTGATGAACTTGCCTCATATTGCAATAAGAATTTTGCTATTTATTTTTAATGCCATTTTACGAATGCAGTATTTTCCACATAACTGGAAACTTGCCAAGATTAAAATGATTCCAAAGCCAGGCAAAGATCTTACCAAGGCTGAGTCATATAGGCCTATAAGCTTACTTTCAACAATTTCAAAGCTTTTCGAAAAGCTGCTCATGACTAAATTGTCCACAATTTTAGCTGATAGTGGGTGCATCCCGGACCATCAATTTGGCTTTAGAAGTCAGCATAGCACTATTGAGCAAACGCATAGATTGGTTCAAGTTGTAAGGAGGACATTTGAAGAAAAAAAGTATTGTTCTGCCCTTTTTATTGATGTTTCTCAGGCATTTGATAAAGTATGGCACGAAGGCCTAGTTTTAAAATTGAAGACATACCTACCAATAAACATACAAAAGCTTTTGGAAAGTTATATTGTTGATAGGAAGTTTACCGTTGTGGAAGGAGACTTCATGAGTGTACCCGAGTCTATATCTTCTGGTGTGCCACAGGGTAGTATTCTGGGGCCAGTCTTGTATCTAATATATACTTGTGATATGCCTGTGAGCAATAACATACACACTTCTACATTTGCCGATGATACAGCCTGTTTGAGTATTCACAAAAACCCTGATGAGGCATCCCGCAATCTCCAAGCACACATTACCAAGCTTGAAATATGGTTGAATTTATGGAGAATAAAAGTAAATGAACAAAAGTGTGTTCATATAACGTTTACCCTAAGAAAAGATACCTGTTCCCCCATTCGAATCAACAATCAAAATATTCCTCAACATTCTCAAGTCAAATACCTTGGCATACACCTTGATCGAAGGCTTACATGGAAATATCATATTGACTCTAAGTTAACCCAAATGAAACTTAAATTGACTCAAATATATTGGTTAATTGGCAGAAATTCAACACTCAGCCTAGACTGCAAACTCTTGATATACAAGTCGCTTTTGAAGCCAATATGGTGCTATGGAATTCAGCTGTGGGGCACTGCTTCAGCTTCAAATGTCGAGAGAATCCAACGAAGGCAAAACAAAATTTTACGTTTGATAACATCTGCTCCATGGTACGTTAAAAACTCAAATATTCATCGTGATTTAAATATGCCACTAGTGAGTGAAGAAATTGCAAAATACGCAGGCAAATATTTAACTAAACTCGAGTCACATCCTAATCCGCTTGCCCGTAATATTTTGAGCTTTACTGGACACATCCGCTTAAAAAAGAGGGACACAAGGGCTCTTATACCCAACACTCCAGATGGGACTGCTTAAAAATACTTCTTTTTGATTATCACTACTTATGTATTATTTATAACTATCACTAAGCTTATGTGCGATATTGGTCGGGCCTAATAATTATATTTAGATTTAAGATTTGATTACTTATTGTTAGTTCATTTTTGAAGATACAATAAATAAATATGTATATGAAAAAAAAAAAAAAAAAAACCTTATTAATTTATGAAATCCGAGTTTTTGATTAATTTTTTGACGTTCTTTTTTATTTATTGAAAAATATTGAAGAATATGTATTTAAATTATAATTATAAAAAATATTTACATATTTACATCAGCATAAACAATTGAAGGGAAATTACCAACGGAAAAGCCTCTGAATCAAGGGTGGGACTTTCTCTTCGTACTACTCTGGCTTATTGCTTTACATCAGGTGCGCACAAGTCATATGCACAATGTGCAAACTTTTTTAAAAGTGCTATTGAGCTTTCACACCGATGAGAGAACAATTGCCAATCAGATCTCGGCGAGAACAATGCTTCCTCTTAATTTGCAAGGAAACAACAGCACACTTAACAGCTTTCAAAGCTGTTTGCCTCAAATATGAGTACAATCATCAGAGTATGCCTGCTTAGAGCCTAAAATTATAAGCAAAAGGCCACCTGCGGGCACTTCGTTATGTTCTGTTTTAAACATACATATGTATGTATATATAAACGAATAAACGTATCATTTGTTCTAAGCACTCATTTGAATGATGAGCAGTTTTGCTAAATGTTAGCCCATGCTCGTCAATGACACGCCTGTGTTAAAATCATGCGTTCTGCAACTAAATTGAACCAATTCATTAGCAATAGAACCCATGCATTAACTATTTCTTTTGCATGTCTTTTTTTGTTCAGATTATTCAGATGTAGCCCATCAAAAAAGCATTAATTCTTACTGTAAGCTGCAATGAATTTGCACACGAAGTGTATGTAAATGTGTATTATATGCATGAAACACGCTCATCCATTCTACATCATATTATACACATACATATTTCGTTATCCACGTATCCAATTAATATAACATTTAAAAAAATGTGTATTAAACTATAATTTCTATACTTAAAATTACACATTTCCAAAAACATTCCTAAAAAAAGTTCCCCGTAATTTCGTGTGGCAACGTTTTCCTCTCTCTTTACAAAAAAAACAGCAATCAAACAATTTTGGTAAAAGTCAAAATTAATTTTATACGTCAAATGTGGTTGTACCTTTATATTATTGTATCATGATAAAGATAGGGTATAACATGTAACTCCTGGTATGTCCCAGCAAAAATTTCAAAAAAGGTAATCGGGTTTGGAATTAAGCATTTTTGGTTTAAGCTGTTCCTTATTGTATTACCAATTAAGCTAGATTTTGCTTTTTTGACCGATATGAAAATTAGTTAGTCAATGAAGTTAGGAGCTACAAAATAGTCAAGGTAGATGAGCTTAAAACGGACTTTAGAAGTTTTTAATGAATTTTCAAATAGGAAAATAACAAAAGATTTGGCTATACCACTTGCGTGTTATGATTAAAAAAATAGAGTTTATTACATTTGATCAGTTTTTCATAACGTCATCAATATTAATTTCATATGGGCAGCATTTGATTCTAATAAGATTTTCTACATGTTCATCAGTTAGTTTATTTCTGTTTTTACTTTTAATTATTTTTAACAACGAGAACGAAGATTCGCAAATATAAGTTGAACCAAACATCGAATACAATTTGTAAACTTCATTTTTTGTTTTTGGATATACTCGTATGTATATCCTCCTTAACATATTTCCAGTGCCTATGTTCTGTAACTTTAGTGAGAACTTTTCCAGACGAGAAGTTTGTTATCATTCTGTGAAACATAGGGTGAGTAACAAAACCCTTAGTTCCCTGGGGGTCGATTCTGAATTTATGATAAAAATGAAGTGATAAACAATTTATCATATTCACTTCACTTGACAGGTAGTTCTCATAAAAACTAAAATCAGAATCGCATTTTCAATGAAGTGATATATTATTTTTCATTTTCACGATTTCACAGAAACAGAATCGACCCCCTGCTCATGTTTCTGGGAAGCTTACTTCAGGTTTTATACGAATCAGCCTGTGGAAAACAGGACAACCAATATAATTGTTTAATTTTTCTCAACGCGAAAACTTCTCGCAAGTTACAGAACTCCATTCCCTGTGCAAGTGGTAATTTTAGGCAAAGAAAAAAGCGTTCTCCCATTCGAGTTTAAACATTTTGTTCATTGATGCCCAGTTAGAAACAACTACACAACCTGCTCACATGAATAGTCTAAGATCAAAATGGTAACCCTATTTACAGAAAATAAGCGACTACACAACCTACGCATATGAATGGCCAAACAAGACTAAAGCCGAAGGTCCATACCATCCGTTCAATGCGTAGTTGCGTTTCATGCATTTGTCAAAAAGTAGAATCAAGGTAATTGTATGTGGCAACTTACAGAACAAAACGCAAAGAACGTATAGACGCATAGGACTGATAAAGTAGGTTTACTTTCTACTTTTGTATCCGTCGCATGCATCATGCTCTCTTTTATTGGCAAATGTTCGTGGGGCGAATTTAAAATTTTTCTCTTTTTGCATTAAAACAACAGAAATGCTTGCGTATAAGAAGTATTGCATGTAACTTGAATTTATAATCGGAGAGAATGTACAGAAACGCATACCACGCATATGCAAAGAACGGATGGTATGGACTTTCGGCTTAACTTGTATTGCAAACAACAACAAATTTTCTAAAGTTATTGTTGTTTGCTGAGTTCTCGTTGTACCTTCATAGTGAACAGACGTAATAGCGGAATTTTTCTTACATACAAACTAAACAACAAAAAAAATCATACAAAAAATATTCGTAGTACATATTAACTTTGATAAATAAGAATTTTTTTGCTTTGATAATATTTTTACATATAGAAATAACAAAAACAAAAAATAAACCTTAAACAAAAAAACATACAAAGTACCCTTGAGGAATACTCTTTATGAGTACCCCAAAGGAAAAAAATAGTGAAATGAGTTCTAACGGCAGAAATGCCTATTTTACTGTGAGTTTTGATGCTCATAATGATAACAATAAAAATAAAAAATCTGATAATAGACTTGCTGTGAGTTCAGAAGCTCTTAATAAAAATCAAAAATCTGATAGACTTTTTCTAACGGCAAAACCACAGTTTCGTCAGCGATCAACTTCGCTTTGTCCAATGCCAACTAGTGAATCGTTGACATTATTGCCTAGTACTTCTACATTTAACTCAGCGATATCATCCGATTCGGGCTCGTGGTCATCACTTAAACAAGTTGTCACTGAGGATAACAGTAGTTCAAAACCAAAGGTACAAGTAGGAATGGACAGATATATAACTATTTTAAAGCGCGGGCGAAGCCCAAATTCTACTAAAATTGGATCCGCCCCAAAGATGTCTAGGGATAACAGCACATCTTCTATCAATCGTCAAAATCGTTTTTCATTATTGCAAGACAAAAACGACAAGCCAGCTGCATCATCGCAAAAGTCTTTTAAGCCACCACCTATTTATCTGAGCGAAAAAAATTCTAACGCGCTTCTAAAAAATCTACTGTCGACCATTGGTTTTTTTTTTTTTTTTTAATACATATTTTTATTTATTGTATCTTCAAATATGAACTAACAATAAGTATTCAAATCTTAAATCTAAAATATAATTATTAGGCCCGACCACTGTCGGACATAAATTTAGAGATAGTTATAAATAATACATATTTAAGTAGTGATAAACAAAAGGAAGAAAAAATAAATAAAAAATAAAAATTATTTTTCAGTTAGTCCCATCTGGAGTGTTGAGTATAAGAGCCCTTGTATCCCTCTTTTTTAGGCGGATGTGTCCAGTAAAGTTCAAAATATTACGAGCAAGCGGATTAGGATGTGACTCGAGTTTTGTTAAATATTTGCCAGCGTTTTTTGCAATTTCTTCAGTCACTAGTGGCATATTTAAGTCACGATGTATATTTGAGTTTTTTATATACCATGGAGCCGATGTTATTAATCGCAAAATTTTATTTTGCCTTCGTTGGATTCTCTCGACATTGGAAGCTGAAGCAGTGCCCCATAGTTGAATTCCGTAGCACCATATCGGTTTCAAAAGTGACTTGTATATCAAAAGTTTGCAATCTAGACTGAGGGTTGAATTTCTACCAATCAGCCAATGTACCTGAGTTAATTATACCCTTTACCAACAAAAATGGTAAAAGGGTATATATAGGTTTGTCATTCCGTTTGTAATTTCTATAATATCAATAAGCGACCCATATAATATATATATTCTGGATCCTTATGCATAGGGAAGACGAATAAGCGATGTCCGTCTGTCCGTCTGTCCGTCTGTCCGTCTGTCTGTACGTGAAATCGGTTTTCCGAAGCTCCCAGAAGAGCTAGAGACTTCGTTCTTGGACTGATGTGTCAGAAATTTTCCAAAATAGATTGGTATTGAAATTCAGCAAAATCGGGCAGACGATTGCAGAGCTGGAAAACTTAAACTTCATTTTGCCATATAAAAGTAACTCCCGAAAACAAATTTTTATTTTTTTTTAATAAGTGTACATATTTTACACTTCAGTACGACTAAAATTGGAATTTTAAATTAACAAAATACAAAAAAATTAAAAAGACGTTTCCAGGGTTGGAAAACTTTAACTTTTTGTGTTATGTAAAATTAACTATGTCTAAAACTATATTAGTATTTTCTCGAGAACCGTAAGAGCTACAGACCTGAAATTTGGACACAGTGTGTAGACCTTTGGCCTCTACAACAACAAATACATGATAATTGGAAATTAAAGGGTGTTCCAAAACGAGCAACGAAAAATTTTAAAATCCCATGTAGTATATATACAATTGTATGTATATACACTTGAAATTGGTAAGGTTAGTGTATTTTTATACAGACTACAAAAATTAACACAAAAATTTAAAAAAAATTTAAATTAAAGGGGGTTCCATCTGTTAATGCAATTTTGACTATGTAATTTTGACAATTTGCTGTATCTTGGAAACCGTAAGACCAAAACTCTTGAAATTTTCAAAAAAGGTAAAACTGAAAAAATAAAAAATTATAAAATCGCCAAACCGAAAAAAATCGCCAAAAACAAGAAAAAATCGCCAAAACGAAAAAAAGCACTAAATTAAAAGAAAATTTCTAAGACTAAAATAAATCGCAAAAAAACGAAAAAATTGCTAAAATGAAAAAAAAATCGCCAAAATGAAAAATATCGCTAAAACGAAAAAAAACCTAAAAAACAGAAAAAAATCGCCAAAATGAAAAAAAATCGCCAAAAAAAGAAAAAAAATCGCCAAAACGAACAAAAAACTAAAAAACAGAAAAAAATCGCCAAAATGAAAAAAAATCGCCATAGTAAAAAAAAAATCACCAAAATGAAAAAAATCGCCAAAACGAGAAAAAAGCGACAAAACTGAAAAAATCGTTTTAACTGAAAAAAATTTCAAAAAAGCAAAAAACCTTCCTTTCGTGCGCGATTCAAAGTCGCACTTAACTGATTTTTTAATATTAAAGGAATTAAATGAAACTAAGTTTTTGCTTATTTCGTTCTTGCTTTTTTCACTTAACATATTTGATGTATTTTTTAAAGAACTAGATTGGTATCAATAATCAGAAAAATCCAAAATTATGACTCCAGGGTTGGAAAACTTACACTTTTTGTGTTATGTAAAATTATATAGGTCTAAAAATTTTTTTCTTTTTCTTTATAAATTGAATATATTTTATGATTCTGAAAGAAAAGTTTGGTGTATGAAATTTGAAAAATGAAAATTATAGCTCCAAAGATGGAAACTTTAAAAAAATGATAAATTTTTTCACAAAACAAATATGTATGTACGTGTCTGTATACTATATATATGTACGTACGTTGGTAAAGGGTATATAAGATTCGGCACAGCCGAATATAGCACTCTTACTTGTTTTAATTTCATTTGGGTTAACTTAGAGTCAATGTGGTGTTTCCAAGTAAGCCGTCGATCAAGGTGTATACCAAGATATTTCACATGAGTATGTTGAGGGACAACTTGATTGTTAATCCGAATGGGTGAACAAGTATCTCTTCGTAATGTATATGTTACTTGAACACACTTTTGTTCGTTTACCTTAATTCTCCATAAGTTTAACCATAGTTCCAGCTGGGTAATGTGTTCTTGAAGATATCGGGATGCTTCGTAAGGATTTTCATGCATACTAAGGCAGGCTGTATCATCAGCAAATGTGGAAGTGTGGATATTGCTGCTCAGAGGCATATCACAAGTATAAATCAAATACAAAACTGGCCCCAGTATACTCCCCTGTGGCACACCGGATGAGATAGTTTCAGGCATGCTCATAAAGTCTCCTTCCACAACAGTGAACTTCCGGGCAGTAATGTAACTTTCCAAAAGACTTACAACGTTTATTGGCAGGTATGTTTTTAATTTTAAAATTAGGCCTTCATGCCACACTTTATCAAATGCCTGAGAAACGTCAATAAACAGCGCAGAACAATACTTCTTTTCTTCAAATGTTCTTCTTATAAATTGGACCAATCTATGAGTTTGTTCAATGGTGCTATGCTGACTTCTAAAACCAAATTGATGGTCCGGTATGCACCCACTATTAACTAGAATTGGGGACAATTTTGTCATGAGCAGTTTTTCGAAAAGCTTTGACATTGTTGATAGGAGACTTATTGGCCTGTATGACTCAGCCTTGGTAAGGTCTTTGCCCGGCTTTGGAATCATTTTAACTTTGGCAAGCTTCCAGCTATTTGGATAATACTGCAGTCGTAAAATGGCGTTAAAAATAAATAACAGTATTCTAATTGCAATACGAGGCAACTTTATTAGCATCTGGTTACTAATTCCATCAAAACGCGGAGCTTTCTTTGGGTTGAGTTCAGAAATTAGTTTTTGCACATCACGCGTCTTAAACTTTATTTGTTGAGGGGGTAGAGCGACTACATTTGGCAAATCAATTACACCAGTACATGTGTTTGGGGTAAATACGTATTTTAAATGGGCAGCAAATATGTTACCTTTTTCAGTATCGCTTCTTGCCCAACCTCCGGTAGATGTGCGCAGAGGTGGTTTAAACTCAACGGGTGTTTTAAGCTTTCTAGCAGCACGCCATAAAGAGTAATCAGATGCTGGTGTGACATCAAGATTTTCCAGATAGTTTTTAAGAGATGCACTTTTTTCATGTGCAAGCAGCTCTTGGAGTCGTTTAGTGCACTCTTTAAATCTAATTTTATTCTGGGGTGATCTGTGCTGTTGCCATTCCCTTCTAGCTCTTCTTTTTTCACATACGAGACGTTCAATATCTGTAGAATATAGTCTATTAAACCCAGTCTGCGGATAGGAGGTAGTGGCATGTTTAGCAGCCTGCTTAATATTTTCGTTAAGATTGGCAATGTTAGATTCAACATCATCAGGTGTTCTTAGTGCAATGTTTTCCGTGCAATGACTACTAAGATATTTTTTTAATCGCAGCCAATTTACACGATTTATCAAATTGGCATATGGGTGAGGTAAATCACTTCTTAATGGGCTACAAATTGTAACGATCGTGGGAGAGTGATCGGACGAGAGATCTAGAGAAGCTTCAATTTGAATTAAATCCCTAGAGATATTTTTCATAACGCCAAAGTCTATTACATCCGGAATTTTATGTATGTCAGTAGGCCAATAAGTGGGCTCCCCACTTGAAATGACATCCAAGCCCATTTTGGAAATTGTATTGAACAACGCTCGACCTCTGCGTGTAATAAGACGCGAACCCCAGAACGTGTGTTTAGCATTATAGTCGCCAGCTGCTACGAAACAAGGACCCAGAGATTTGTAAAAATCCTCGTATTGATGCTCAGTAATTGCGAATCTAGGAGGAGAGTAAATTGATGATATGACAAAATTATTGGAAAAATTTTCAATACAAATATTCGTTGCTTGTAAATGTTCTTCACAAATGTTATCAATAATATAATGCTTGAGTCTTGACTTTATTAAAATTGCTGATCCACCGCATGCTCTTCCTCTCGGGTCCTTTGAATCATATAAGGTGTAGCCATAAATTTTAAAAAGGCTTCTCGAAGTCAAATGAGTCTCAGAGACCAACATTATATCAATATTTTTTTCCGTGAGGAAGTGCTCAAGTTCATTTTTATGTTGGCGAATGCCGTTTGCGTTCCAGAAACATATTTTTAACGTGTTCATGGTTTGTTAACTAAAGCTTGAAGCAGAGTATTCTGCATTCGCAACATTTCTTGCATCATGCTAGTCATATTTGTTGTAAAATTGTTTATAGTTTGCACAAGATTTTCAATAGTGGCTTCAAGGCGATTATAATTAAAGTTTGAGTGTGTATTTGTAGAATTATTTTGCGGTGAAACATTTTGTGTCGGAATAGAACTAGCCTTAGCAGCATCTGCATACGATACACGGGAAGTAACTGGTTGGCTCATTTGCTGAAAAGTGGCAGAGTAAACGTTTGCTGATTGAGCTGGAGCTAATTTAGGTTTTTGCACCATAGTCTTCTTTACCAAAGAGTACACACGACAACCTCTGTAGTTAGCAGTGTGATTTTCTCCACAATTACTGCATTTTTTGTTACTTTGATCTTTCGGTTTATTGCAACTAGCAGTGCCGTGCAACTCGCCGCACACGACACAAACAGTAGGTAATTTGCAGTAAGTTTTAGTATGGCCATATTCTTGACAATTATGGCACTGTACGGGTCCTGAACGCTTGTGTGGTTCTTCAACGGTTATTTTTCGATATAAGAGATATCTTAAATTATATATTGGATGGGTCTCACTCTTTTTCAATTTTATATCATTTGGCTCAAGTTCAACGCGAAATAGAGGTTGAGGGATCTTTTCCCTATTTATTATGTTCGATACATTTTTTACTTTAAAGCCCTGGAGGACGAGAGCATCTTTTACTTCTTCGGGAGCAACATAGGAATCTATGCCCTTCAACACAATCTGCATACCTTTAGCACTCTTGAGCTGATATGTGTAGAAATTTGTTTTACTTTTTTCAAGTTCAGAAACCATTGTGCGAAAATCTTTTTCTTCATAAATTTGAATTTTCGTTTCATCAATATTACCACGTTTTATTGGAACAATGTGAAATTTATTCTCACCAATGACCGAAATTAATTTTTTGATTAGAGCGTTTGAGTTTTTTTCTCTTAAATAGATTGGTGGCGGCTTGGAGGTTTTATTCGCAGATTCAGCGGGTTTTTCATTATCATCTTGCAATATTTTAAAACGGTTTTGCCGATTAGTAGAGGATGCGCTGTTATCCCTGGACATCTTTGGAACAGATGCAATTTTAGTAGAATTTGGGCTGCGCCCGCGCTTTAAAATTGTAATGTATCTGTCCATTCCGACTTGGACCTTGGGCTTTGGGGTGCTCTTATCTTCAGTGACAACTTGTTTAAGTGATGACAACGAGCCCGAAGCGGATGATATCGCTGAGTTAAATTTAGAAGTACTAGGCAATAATGTCAACGATTCACTAGACGGCATTGGACAAAGCGAAGTTGATCGCTGACGAAACTGTGGTTTTGCCGTTAGAGAAAGTCTATTATCAGATTTTTGGTTTTTATTAAGAGCTTCAGAACTCACAGCAAGTCTATTATCAGATTTTTTATTTTTATTGTTATCATTATGAGCATCAAAACTCACAGTAAAATAGGCATTTCTGCCGTTAGAACTCACTTCACTATTTTTTTCCTTTGGGGTACTCATAAAGAGTATTCCTCAAGGGTACTTTGTATGTTTTTTTGTTTACGGTTCTTTTTTGATTTTGTTATTTCTATATGTAAAAAAATATTAGCAAAGCAAAAAAAAAGCTTATTTATCAAAGTTAATATGTACTACGAATATTTTTTGTATGATTTTTTTTTTGTTTTGTTTGTATGTAAGAAAAATTCCGCTATTACGTCTGTTCACTATGAAGGTACAACGAGAACTGTCGACCATTGGTGAAAATACTTTTCACATCATTCCAGTTAAACGAGGTAATATTGATGAAACTAAAATCCAAATATATGATGAAAAAGATTTCCGAAAAATTGTTAGTGAGTTTGAAAAAAATAAAACAAATTTTTACACATATCAACTTAAGAGTGCTAAAGGCCTACAAATAGTATTAAAGGGCATAGATTCATATGTTGAGCCCGAAGAAGTAAAATGTGCACTTATCGAACAAGGATTTAAGGTAAAAAATGTTACCAATATAATCAATAGAGAGAAGATTCCCCAGCCTCTATTTCGTGTTGAACTGGAGCCGAATGATATACAGTTAAAGAAAAATGAGACGCACCCAATTTATAATCTAAAATACCTTTTACACCGAAAAATCACAGTTAAAGAGCCACGTAAGCGTTCAGGTCCCGTACAGTGCCATAATTGCCAAGAATATGGCCACACAAAAACTTACTGCAAATTACCTACAGTTTGTGTTATCTGCGGTGAATTGCATGGTACTGCTAACTGTACCAAGCCAAAAGTACAAGCAGAAAAAAAATGCAGTAATTGTGGAGGTAATCACACCGCTAACTACAGAGGATGCCGTGTATATTCTTTCGTTAAACAGGCTATGGGTCAAAAATCTAAATTAGCTCCAGTTCAATCAGCAAATGCTTACTCCGCCACTCTTCCTCAAACTAGCCAACTAGTAACTTCACGTGTATCGTATGCCGATGCTGCTAAGACAAGTTCTATTTATAAACAAAATGTTTCACCACCAAATAATTCAACAAATTCAAACTCGAACTTTAATTTCAATCGTCTTGAAGCTACTATTGAGAATCTGGTGCTAACTATAAACAACTTTACAACAAATATGACTAGCATGATGCAAGAAATGCTGAGAATGCAGAATACTCTGCTTCAAGCATTAGTCAACAAACCATGAACACGTTAAAACTATGTTTCTGGAACGCAAACGGCATTCGCCAACATAAAAATGAACTTGAGCACTTCCTCACGGAAAAAAATATTGATATAATGATGGTCTCTGAGACTCACTTGACTTCGAGAAGCTGCTTTAAAATAAATGGTTACACTCTATATGATTCAAAGGACCCGAGAGGGAGAGCATGCGGTGGATCAGCAATTTTAATTAAGTCAAGACTCAAGCACTATATCCTTGAGAAAGTTAGTGAAGAATATATGCAAGCTACGAATATTTTCGTAGAAAATTTTTGTGCGAATTTCGTGATATCATCAATTTACTCACCTCCCAGATTTTCAGTTACCGAAGATCAGTATGAAAAGTTCTACAAATCGCTTGGATCGTGTTTCGTGGCAGCTGGTGACTACAATGCAAAACATACGTACTGGGGCTCGCGTCTTGTTACACCTAGAGGTAGAGCGTTGTTTAATACAATTTCAAAAATGGGCTTAGATGTCATTTCGAATGGGGAGCCTACTTATTGGCCTACTGACGTAAGAAAAATTCCAGATCTTATAGATTTTGGCGTCACGAAAAATATCCATAGGGACTTAATTCACGTAGAGGGCTCTCTATATCTGTCCTCCGATCACTCTCCCACAATAGTTACAATTTTCAACCCACTAAGGAGTGATTTAACTAACTCATATGCGAAAACGATTAATAAGGTCAACTGGCTTGGATTCAAAAAATATATTAGTAGTCACTGCGTAGAAAACATTCAGCTTAGATCACCTGATGATATTGAATTTAATCTTGCCAATCTTAACGAATATATTAAACAGGCTGCTGAACATGCCACTACTTCCTATCCGCAGACTGGCTTTAATAGAATTTATTCTACGGAAATTGAACGTCTTGTATGTGAAAAAAGGAGAACTAGAAGAGAATGGCAACAACACCGATCACCCCTAAATAAAATCAGACTTAAAGAATGTACTAAACGACTCAAAGAGCTGCTATCGTCGGAAAAGACTGCATTACTGGAAAAGTATTTAGAAGGTCTGGACGTAACGTCAACATCTAATTACTCTTTATGGCGCGCTACTAGAAATCTTAAAAGACCCGTTGATCTCAAATCACCACTGCGTACTTCGACCGGAGGCTGGGAAAGAAGCGATAGTGAGAAAGGTAACTTATTTTCTGAGCATTTAAAATCTGTATTCACTCCCAATTCATGTACGGGTGCTGCCGGATTACCGAGTGTAGTATGTCTACCCCCTCGTCCCTTAAGGTTTAAGATGCGTGAACTACAAAAAAAAATTGCTGAACTCGACCCGAAGAAAGCTCCAGGTATTGATGGCATTAGTAATAAGATGCTGATTAACTTGCCTCATATTGCAATAAGAATCTTACTATTTATTTTTAATGCAATTTTACGAATGCAGTATTTTCCACATAACTGGAAACTTGCCAAGATTAAAATGATTCCAAAGCCAGGCAAAGATCTTACCAAGGCTGAGTCATATAGGCCTATAAGCTTACTATCAAAAATTTCAAAGCTTTTCGAAAAGCTGCTCATGACTAAATTGTCCACAATTTTAGCTGATAGTGGGTGCATCCCGGACCATCAATTTGGCTTTAGAAGTCAGCATAGCACTATTGAGCAAACGCATAGATTGGTTCAAGTTGTAAGGAGGACATTTGAAGAAAAAAAGTATTGTTCTGCCCTTTTTATTGATGTTTCTCAGGCATTTGATAAAGTATGGCACGAAGGCCTAGTTTTAAAATTGAAAACATACCTACCAATAAACATACAAAAGCTTTTGGAAAGTTATATTGTTGATAGAAAGTTTACCGTTGTGGAAGGAGACTTCATGAGTGTACCCGAGTCTATATCTTCTGGTGTGCCACAGGGTAGTATTCTGGGGCCAGTCTTGTATCTAATATATACTTGTGATTTGCCTGTGAGCAATAACATACACACTTCTACATTTGCCGATGATACAGCCTGTTTGAGTATTCACAAAAACCCTGATGAGGCATCCCGCAATCTCCAAGCACATATTACCAAGCTTGAAATATGGTTGAATCTATGGAGAATAAAAGTAAATGAACAAAAGTGTGTTCATATAACGTTTACCCTAAGAAAAGATACCTGTTCCCCCATTCGAATCAACAATCAAAATATTCCTCAACATTCTCAAGTGAAATACCTTGGAATACACCTTGATCGAAGGCTTACATGGAAATATCATATTGACTCTAAGTTAACCCAAATGAAACTTAAATTAACTCAAATATATTGGTTAATTGGCAGAAATTCAACACTCAGCCTAGACTGCAAACTTTTGATATACAAGTCGCTTTTGAAGACAATATGGTGCTATGGAATTCAGCTATGGGGCACTGCTTCAGCTTCAAATATTGAGAAAATGCAACGAAGGCAAAACAAAATTTTACGTTTGATAACATCTGCTCCATGGTACGTTAAAAACTCAAATATTCATCGTGATTTAAATATGCCACTAGTGAGTGAAGAAATTGCAAAATACGCAGGCAAATATTTAACAAAACTCGAGTCACATCCTAATCCGCTTGCCCGTAATATTTTGAGCTTTACTGGACACATCCGCTTAAAAAAGAGGGACACAAGGGCCCTAATACTCAACACTCCAGATGGGACTGCTTAATACTTCTTTTTTTTTGCTTTTTGATTATCACTACTTATGTATTATTTATAACTATCACTAAGTTTATGTCCGATACTGGTCGGGCCTAATAATTATATTTAGATTTAAGATTTGATTAAAAAAACTTTTCTGCGCATGACTTGGTAACCTTTGCGAGGGGACTACTACGTCATCAAACGGTAAATCATGCGCATGGCGTAATCTTTATTTTTTGCTGATATAGAGCCCTTGAACTATGGAAGGCCTTATAATATTCCTTCACATTATGAAATGTCCACCTGTCTTTTCTTTCCCTTCCCTTTCCTAAAGAAGGTAAATATTGATATTTTGGAACTAGAGAAAAATTAGTTCTTGATTAAATACTTCCAATTTTTTTTCACTGGTAATATCGAGCCTTATTTTCAATTTTATCGTAAGCGACAAAAATTAAATTTTTCAGGTTTTTTTTTAAATATTCAAATTTGTTTTTGTACGTAAATTGTCGCTTACGATAAAATTGTACAGCCTGTATCTTAAAAGTTATAACAATTTTGCCGTTTTGATAATTCTAAACTATGTGTAGGCCCATAAAATTTTAATTTCAATATAAAAGTATATTTCCGATAACATGTCGCTTACGATAAAATCGAAAAAAGGGCTCAATGCGACGATTCATTCTGCATTATTAACTCAACAATCCTATTTTTTGAGTCATGACGTTGGTTTAGTAAATGAGCTATGTATCCTTTAGAATCATATTTTCTTCAGTTATGTATGTAAAACACCAGCTGAGCCCGCTAAACGTTGCATTGCCCTCAATTATTTTATTTTCGTCATATGTTTGTTTTATATATACTACAAAAAAAATTCCATATTTCCATTTTCATAAAGTTCAGCAGTCACTTTCGCATTCGGTCAGGTGAGGTCGAGCGGAGAGATCGACTGGAGGCGGAATGTAGGGTGAACAGCGTAGTTACATTAAAAGATCTTTATTTATCCTTTGAGTACGTAAACTATTGTTTTAATAGATCTCTTCTTAACTGATAATTAATATTTTCTGAGTATAGGAGGCTTAGCGCCCGTGGACCTTATCTTAAACATTTTAGTTGAAGCTTACAGAGCCTATACCAGTATACATAAGGAAATACATTTTTGAAATCAGACCGACAGTTCCGGAGAATACCTCTTATAAACATACAAATTAGAGATGTGCAAATGTCGTGATTTTATCGTGTCACGCGTGAGTCACTTCTGCGTTACTTCAAGAAGTCACTTCTGCGTTACTTCAAGAAGTCGCTTGTTCTCTACCACTTGTTGCACTCCCATATATTTTTTTTATTATTTTATTCGCCTCTCTTTTGCTTTTGATTTTTTTTTTTTTGCCTTTACAGATAATTCACTCATATTGACCATGGGATAATTATCAAATTAACAAACAATTAACAATTATGTAAAAACTACAACAATAACAAAACAAAGTCACACTTTACCACTGACCGACCACAGCAAAAGACAAAAAAAACTAATCTCGATGATGTCGAAAACTTTTTTTTAATTCTTTTAATTTTATTTCGCGGTCACTGCGACTTTCCCAGAAGTGCATAGTGTTGTTTTTGTTTATTATACCCGTAACTGCACGTTAGTTTTGGCTGGTGTTGTAAACAACAAACTATCTTCCAAACGTCGTCTAGATGATTAAAAGACAACTGCAATGTAAATTGTTATTGTGATGTTCAAACTATCTTCCAATTAACGTCCGGAAGTGAGTAAGACGTAACGCCTTTAACGATGGACGATGAAAGAAACTTCCAAATGTTGGAAGGGTATGTTTCTTAAATACCCTGTAGGAAGTATCAATTGAGAAACACCTTTGCCTTTGTCAACAATACTACTGACGAATTGTACCGCAGAAAATGGTTTTTGCTTTAGACATTTAAAATGTGCATCTTATTGATAATAAACTACTGTCGTTGGTAGTATTGACAAGGTAGGTATTTTTGAACCATATGTAGACATTGACTCACTAGCACATTTTAGTAACTCCAGTCTACAATTTTGCTAATGAAATGCAAGAACGTATCATTTTTACAACTAAGGGTGTGTGGCAAATTTCGCAAAAATCGGTTTTACCAGTAATAGGGTTATTAATATATAGGCGATCCGTTGACAATGTTGCCAAAAAGCAACAAAATAGTTCACAAAGTGGCACTTGGAGATACTTAACCCCAACCTTCGTGTAGGGTAAATACATGTAATTGCCAAATGTGCAGGTATCTGTTTTTAGCAGTTTTTTGAATTATTGACCAGGCGTGCATTTTTTTGTTTCAAAAATCAGCTTCAGTTCATACAGTTTTTTGCTTTTGCCTCTTCTACTTTTTACTAAATTTATGAAATCCAAAACACATTTTACAAAACCGCTGATACAGGATTATATGACAAATTCATAACTACGCTTATTCATGTCCTGGATGAAACCGAAAAACAATAAGAATCAAATGCAAAGCAATGTCTGAATTTCTATTTCATTAAAGAATTTGTATGAAAGATGCAAAAAACGTTTAAAAGTTTTGATATACTCTTCTTATTTTCTATATGAATAGTTTTCACTACGATTAGGTTCTTAATGATGTCATTTTTGCAGCACTGGTCGGCTAACGCTGAAGGCCGGTACTTACTATATCTATAAAATTAGTAAGGTTTAATAGATTTTCATAAAAAAATTCTTAATAAGTTTTTCTAAAACCCTAATATTTTCTATAAATAGTAGAGATCGACCGAAGGCGTTTTTTTTTGGCCGAAGCCGAAGCCGAACTTCGGCTAAAATCGTAAACTTCGGCCAAAACCGAAGCCGATGCCGATTGTTTTAAATTTTAAAAATGATACTTGTTTTACATGAATTAAGAAAAAAGTTTGCTTTTTTGAGATCACTGAAATAGCTGTAATATCTATTGGATACATAACAAGAAAAATAAAACTATTTTGCAATTTCTAGATTGCTTTTTCATATGATCACTCACAAGAACGTCCAAGTAAAAGAAAATAGAAAGCAACAAGGTTGTATTTCAAAGCAACCCTTTCAAAACGTTAAACACAATAGAAACTGTCGGCGAGCAACGACCAAAAATAATGTTATTTTTCAAGCTTGGAATGAAAAATATTCGGCTTCGGATAATCGGCCGATTTTTGCCATAGGCCGAATGTTGGCCGATTACCAATTTTTGGCCGAAGGCCGAAGCCGAAGCCGATTAATCGGTCGAACTCTATTAAATAGGCAGATATGTAAAAAATACTATAATCGATCGATTTTCCAGATCTATCGAGTTGTTTTATTGATTTTTGAAAATTTTCATATGCTACATTAGATCAATGTTGCATTGTTGAAATTAATATTGGTTCAACCAACGAATTTTTTATGGGAAACCGGTTTGATTAATACTTTAACTGCAACAGTTGCTTTTATACACGGCAATAAATTTCTATTTAAAAATTTTATTTTTGTATCTCTAACATTTTATGAACAACAAGGTTTTCATTAAATGTCAAACAAATTTCATATAAAAACATTTTAATTTATAAATATATACTTATGTATGTAGTTAAAAAAAATAACAGTAATTGTTTATTTTACCATGACCAGACAAGAACATGCGAAAGACACAATAAAATATTTTTAAACAAAAACTATGACGCAATAATTATTATTGCTTCATGTCAAAATTTATTTTGATTTATTTTAATTTACAATGTAAATTTTACAAAAAAAGAGCATACATATATACATACATACAGTTTGTCAAGAAAATGTTTTGACATTTTTAAAATCGTTATAAATTTTGACTTTTATCATAAATATTTTTATCTTTCTTTTGCATTATGAAATTTTTTGTTATTGACCTCATTTTATTTACATTTAAGTGAACATATAGTAGTAAGTTATAAGCAAAACTAAAAATTGAGAGCATAAAAATTACATGAAAGCCAAAAAACTCAAAAATTTCTGTCAAGAAAATGTTTTTACATCCTTGTATTAGTAAGAGAATAGGAAAGATTTTAACGTGTACAAAAATAATTTTTTTTTGCCCCATTGGTATTAAATCGGCTTGTAAGACAACTTCTCATGGAAAAAAAATTTCTTTTCCAAATATTCCGCTGAAATTTCTCATATTCCCCTCGTATTGCTGTTTTAAACTCTATTTAGTTTAGAGTTGTGCAGCTAATGAACGAACTAGTTCAATTGAACGATTCACTTCGCTGAGCGCTGTGAGCCGTTCAATCCACTGAGCGCTTTCAGCTCAGTACTGAGCGGTTTTTAGATTTGTATCGAACTCTTTCAGTAGCTCGTTTTAGACACAAACCTATAATAAAACCCATTTAATTTACATGCAGGTTTCTATCAAACTCTTAAGCAGCTCATTTTAGACAAAAACCTATGTAAATTAAGTGGGTTAGATTATAGGTTTGTGTCTAAAACGACCTAATGAAAGAGTTCGGTACAAGCCTTGTTCTTTTTTAGCAATTTTTTTTTTGTCGCACAAGTACATATTATAGACCTGCGTAAATAGTCTTGAAATGTAAATACGTCTTGTTTTTTAAATGTATTCTCGTGGCTGCATTATACTAAACCAATAATAAATGCTGTCGTATTATAAGCAAAGCACGATAGATGCATTTGTGTGCGTGTATATGAGTGCTAACAAGCAATGTCGTGAAGACTTCTTGTTATGAACAAACAGTCAACAAAGTAGTGTTGATACGTGTATGCTTGTTATTTTCCATATTGTACGTTTGAGTGTGTGTGTAAGATGTAGATGGTAAGCTATTATGTGTTTAAGGGAGGTTTTTTTTAAGCAAGCGCACACAACTAATGTAAATGCATGTGAACGTTTGTTTGTGTGCAGAAAAATAGAAGAGCATACACACAACGTGTGTGTGTATGTACATGCATGACGCTTGTATACGCAACCATGCGTAGAAAGAAGCAAGCATCACAAATTTTTCAGTCACGAAGTATTTTCTTCTTTACTCCTATACTTGCAATAACTGAAACAAATTTTTGTAAACAGTGTTACTTATCGTTTGTTTTAGAAGACTTCGCTGTAGTAAAGCATTTGAAAAATCCCTCGTGTCTTGAAAGTTCTTATAAATGGTCTTGTGCAGGACTTTAGTACATATAAAATTTATATACATACATACATATTGTGATATTAAAATATATTAAATATTTTTGATTCTACATATATAGTATATACATATGTACATAGTATTTATATGTATGTAGATACATTACACTATTTTAGTTTTATTTATTTCTTATACTTCATCTGCCTTGTTTTGTAATGTATGACCAGCGTTACCGTTGTAAAATTTAAGAAAGTGGAACAAAAGGGATTTTTAAAACAAGGTGGCATTAAAAAAGGGGATTTTAGGAAAAAAAGGGGCAACTTTAAAAACAAGAAAAATTAAAACAACACTGCTTATTTTTAAAAACATCAATAATAAAAATCAGGTTTTGCATATTTAAAGACGAAAATATACTATTTTTATGATAAAATCAAGCCACAAAATATAAAAATAATTCATATAATATGTGCTTATAATAAAAAATTACCTGAATTTTCTGAAGATACAGATATATTTTTAATGCTTTTTTGACATTGGCACTTATTTAGAAAAAAAAACTAACTCAGTTTATATATTTTAGAGAAAATTTATTCAACTTTTGATAAATATCTTAATATTGAATTCTCAAGATACATGCACACTACAATTCGGTAAATTTTGTGTACATTGCATTTTTTAATTAACGAAAAAGGTCGTTTTTAGGCATTTTTAATAGTTATTAAATGCCTATTTCTTAAAACTGTATATCTGTGCTTTTGAGCAGGTTCATCATTTGGAATGCAGTCTTTCAAATCCCTTTACTACAAACTTAAGGTAGATAACAAGGAATGACAAGCTTAAACTTTCAGTCTGTTAGATAATTTATTTTCTAATGATTCCAATTAAAAAAAGCGCTTATCGGAAGCACTAGTATGCAGCAAACTAAATATACATATATGAAGCAAATGTATAAAATTTTTTTTTTTTTTGAACGGCTGGCTGTTCTGTTCAACTATGTGTTGTTGTCAGAATATTTACAACTAACTTGATGTTATTTGTTCATTAATAATTATCACATGTAATTTGGCTTAAAAAGCGTTACGAACAGTAGCCTAATTCAATTCATAAGAATTTAAGAAACAATTGGCTTAAAAAGCGTTACGAACAGTAGCCTAATTCAATTCATAAGAGTTTAAGAAACAAATACAGTTCGAAAAATAATAATTAACTAAAAGTATAAAATTTTGATTATAAACTTTCATTAACACTTCAGATTAAGATATTTTTTACGCTTTCTTACACGCGTAATTTTAACTCTTTTACAAAAACCTGCAGTTCACTTATTATATTACTAAAAGCGGAAGCAATTTCAAAATAGTTAGTATCCTCAATTGATTTAATAAGTACTGGATCTAAATAAATACTTTAATAAAATCAGTCTTGTATCGTTTCTATTAATTCTTGGCAAAAATGCACTATTCGTCTTTTATATTTGTTCGAATGAAATTTCACAATTTTTTCTTGTTCGAACAAACGAATAAATTTGAACTTTTGTTCTAATATTCGAAGGAACAAAAATGTATTGGAATAATTTTAAAAAAGTTTGCAAAAAATGACACGCATCTATATTAGTTTAATTTTTGTTATTAACAAACAAAAACTAATTTATAACACAAGAAAAACAAATAATTTTAATAACAAACTTAGAAATTTTAATAAATAAAAATTTAAATTTAAATAAATTAAAAATAACATCACTTTTTTGCAGATGTTGGATGTTAAAAACCGAAACGAAATTAGTTAAAGAGTATAGGTATTGGGTGTTTTTTATTGAGGTATAGAACTTTAAGTTGGCATCACTTTTTTAACTGGCGGCCATTTTGTCAGCTGTTAAGTGATTAATATTTAGTTTGGTTTGCCATGTCATCATAAACAGATTGACAAAAGAACAACGCTTGCAAATCGTGCAAATTTATTTCGAAAATAATGGTTCAGTTCGCGAAGTTTACCGCAAGCTCCGTCCATTTTATGGTCGACATAATCGTCCATCAGAGCAATTAATTCGGTTAACCATGGATCGTTTTCGCACTACGTTTACTCTATGTGATAATACGCATCCGCAGAGATGTCGAACAGTGAGCACCGAAGAAACAATTGCCGCTGCAGAGCAAAGTGTTGAAGAGGACCCGAATGAATCGATTCGCCACCGTGCACAGCAATTGGAGCTTTGTCCAACAACATGCCATCCCGATCACAATCGATTTATTGAAGGAAACATTCGATGAGCGCATAATTTCGCGGAATGGGCCTGTCAATTGGCCTCCAAGATCGTGTGATTTGACACCATTGGATTATTTTCTTTGGGGATATGTGAAGTCGCTCGTCTACGCCAACAAACCAGAAACGTTAGGGGACTTGGAAGCCAACAATCGTGGCGTTATTGCCAACATACGGCCCCATGTGCTCGAAAAAGTGGTTGAAAATTGGACCTGTAGAATTGGCTTTATTCGAGCCAGCCGTGGCGGCCACATGCCCGAAATCATATTTAAACATTAATGGCATAAAATTATCCTTCCAATAAAGCCAAATTGATGGACATTAAAACGATTTTCTTGTGTTTTATTTCAATTCGAAGTTCTATACCTCTAAAAAAACACCCTGTATTTATACACATTTACAAACCCTTTTTAATATGTCATTGATTTAAAAAATTGAAGCAGCGCCCTTATTATATTTTTATTATCTATACTTTTTACTTTTAAAACTCTATTTGAAATTTCACTGAATTCATTCAAACACTAAAATACAACCCTGCATAATTTCATTAATAACATCTTGAATTGTTGTCAAATTTCATTTGCTATGTTCAGTGTGACCAGGTTTTAAAATAATATTAAGCTAAATCACGTTTGAAAAAAAGCTAAAATAAGCTAAAAAGTTACATTTTAGGCTAGAAAATAAAGCTAAACTTTTTTCCACTTCTTTGATCACTTTTCAATAGTTTCTTATTGCTAAACTAACGTTAAATATTACACAAACATATTTTTTTATTATACATATAGAATATTTGCTTAAAGAAATTATTTATTAATTATTATATTTTAGATTTAATGAAGAACAAAACAAAAACTTCCCCAAAATAATCTTAAAAAGTTTTTAAAAATGTAAAAACATTTATACCAAAATACGAAAGCTTTTTATTTTAAGTGAATTAATGCTATTTCAGATAAAGCATGGATCACACTAGAGTTGGGCATAGTTGTTCCTTTTGCGGATTGTTCCTTTTTGTTCCCAACAACAAAAAGAACTAGTTCGTTCTTTTCGTTCAGTTGTTCTTTTCGGTCAGTTGTTCAGTGAACAACAGAACACAGATTGCACAGTCGTCGAATCCTCTTCAATGTTTTCTTCGTGTGTTCTATGCTTTAAGTAAGTAAAAGGTAAAAACTTATATTTTTGAACGAAAATTTAAACGAAATCCGTAATCAATTTAAAATCAATTTTATTCACTTTTTTAATTCTAATAATCTTTTTCACAATCTGTTTTTTAAATCAATACTACAAATTATTTCTTTTAATTTTGTAAAACTCACTTGTATTTTTCACTAAGTATACACAAAGTAAATTTATATAAAGTATATGCAAGTACTCAGGTGATTAATTTTTTTCTCGTATAGTGTGAATGCATGAATGTCAAAAGTTGTTTACAATTTTCGTACGCCATTTTGTTTTGCTTTATTTTGTTATACACAACTGTGTGTAGTGAAAAAGTTGAAATAAATTTTTACTTCAAAAAGGTGTTACAAAACATTTAACAATAATTATATTTAATTATTAAAATAAATATGTAGCTCTTATTATAGTTAGTTCACGTAATAAAGGCTTATCACTTAATAAATTTACTTTGGTTTTGTATTTCCATACATTTCTTTTTGTTGTATGCAGATCTGGGACTTGCATTAAATAAGCAAAAAAGCATTGACCATTTTCTCACACTAAACGAAATCAATACAAATGCGAATTTATTATATTAGAACTAACTTTGATAATTATAGTGCAATTTTTTGGCATTAAACTAAAATCTCTTCAAAGTAATACATTAATATTGTGCTAGCACCAAATCACATGGCGAAAAATAGAACGTAAATGTGTACATACATAGTAACTACCCAGCAAAAAATTACACATTACCAACAGAACTACTTGCCATATAGTGACTTACTTTTCTGATTACCAAATTTCATTATTCGCTTACAAAACACATTACCTAAAATTTAAAAAAATTATATACAAGTTGCTAAATGAGGAGAATAATTTTTTTAGATTAAATAGATTACGTGAACAAGTTGCCAAATAAAAAAAATAAGTACTTCCCAAGAATCGATTATTTTAGTCTCACGCCTTGTTAAAATCATTAAGTTGGTAATCCAGTAAGGAACAGCTTCCACCAAAAATGCTTAATTCCAAACCCGATTACCTTTTTTGAAATTTTTTGCTGGGTATGTAAGCTTTTTTCTATGTACATATCGCCACTTAAGGCAAAAATCATATTACTACCATTTTTATAGTTTTTCAAGAGAAAGACAAAACTTGATTAAATTGTTCCAAGCGGTAGTATATTCCGTTTATAAAATCACAATTTTTTAAGATATAACTTTACAATAAAATAAACGAAAACCTAAGTTCTGATCTTTCATTTGTATGCACGTACTTATACAGGTGCCTTCAATGTTCCTTTACTGTATTTTTATTTGTGCTATCTGATAAAAATATGATTACGTTTTATATAATTTTACTATGCACAATATGTGATATTGCAATAATATTGCATTACTTCATGATGTGCTTAGTGGAAATACAAAATAAGTGCATGTTACGCCATACGATTAGCTGCTAATGCAATATTAATCCATTACTTTTAAGAGATTTTATTTTAGTGCAAAAAATAGTGCACTACAATTATACAATTTAAATTTTCACAAAAATTTTTGTTTTTCAATCAGTGTTTATGAAAAGTAATGCAAGTTGCCCAGGTCTGGTTGTAATCATCTGTTTTTGACATTCATCCATTACTTTTACACAAACAAAGCGCATGTTGTTTTTGTATTTTCTTAGTTGTTGTAGACCTGCATATACTTTATATAAATATACTTTGGTATACATTTTCCGCTGTTTGTTTTGATTACTGTGCTAATTAATAGGCACACTACATTTGTCTCTTTTTAACAGTATGCAAATCAGCAACTATAATCTTTTAGTTGAAATGTTTTGGATGTGTATCAGGGCTGGCATTGAGAATTTGGTATTGTACCAATAAGATTTAAAAATTGTACCTTTTTACCTTAATTGTACTAAAATATTTTTTCGTTCAAATTTCATATTTTTATATGTTGGTATGTAAATTAATACACGTAGCATATGCTTATCATCCGAATTTAGAAGAAAAATTATTTGGAAAATGGACGGCTTTCCATTTTTTTTGATTTTCTCGGTGCGTTTTTCTTTCAAAAGACCAGTCATTGGTGTACTATTGTATTTTGCGAGTTTGAATGTTACAAAAAAAAGTACAATTGTACCAACTTTGCCAACACTGATATGTATTGATCAGGAACCATGGTTGCCAGACAAAATTATCGAAAAATCGTCGAAATACCGATAAAATACAAAAAAGTCGTCATTTCATACTTAAAAAATCGGACATATCAAAATGAACTTTTTGTAAACATGTATACATATCGTCTGTTGGTTTCTGGTTTGCTGCAGACATAATGTATTTTGTATATACTGTGCCGCAAACCAGAAACCAATCGACGATATGTTTTATTTTATAAATGTATATATTATCAAACAATAACATAACAATTCGTGTTCATACATGAATTCTACACGAAGCCACTACGAAGATTTTGTGCTAGATTAAACAAAAATTGCTGCAATGTTCTTTAAGCTATTACAAAATAGTCGTAGTCGAAGTCGTACTACGACACCCGTAATAAGGCCCATTGTATCTTTACAACAGAAGGTAAAACATAATAGAAATGAATTCTTTGGAATCACTGAAAAACTCAATTTCGGAAAAAATACGAGTTACATTTACATAAAATTTCTTTTAATTGAACATACATACTTGCATACATACGTATGTAATTTTTATTTAACGCTAAACCATCAACAAAAAAATGTTGTTAAATTAAACAATAAACTATTAAGAAACAGTCTGCAAAACTATACCAAAATGGGCATGCATATCTGAATTTTAATGCATACTTAATTTCGTACTTAGCGTAGTATGAGTTGTAGTACGGGTTTTCAGACACACGTTACTACAAATCATACTAATTCATTTAAAAGAAAAATTTTAAGGCAATACACGTGGATAAATGAATAATGTGGTGAATTTATTAATAATAAGTTAACTGCAGTTAAAAAGAATAAAAAAATAATGCAAAAACAAAAGGGGTATGTTGTAGAGAATGGTTAAAATAATTAGGGCAATTATGTAAAAAATTCCGCAGGAAATTTTTCCCTTTTCCAATTAGAATTTTTTGTTTTCGCTATCATTTGCTATAAGTTGGAATTGTTCCCTGGGAGAAATTTCCTGCGGAATTTTTTACATAATTGCCCGGAATGTTTTATGTTCTTTTTTTAATTAAAATATCCGCTATACAAAGCTAATTTTTAAATTGAGCTGTAGAAACACTGCGTTTTCTAAATAACCACCTCATGAAACAAATTTTGCTGTACAACAGCATGATACACAATACTTATTATCGAAGCTCCGCCCACAAAAATCAAAAATTTTTGATTTTCATACTACAAAGTATACTTCATAAGTACGAGAGCATGACACCAGTTACTAATTGCATTGTACGATTTATCGTTCGATTTGTATTAACGTGTATACTCGCTATAACAGTACACATTTCATAAAAAGCAGCCCAATTTGACTTGCAAAATCGAGGATTTTAAACAAAAAATCGTCATTTCGTCGGTTGGTTTCTGGTTTGCTGCAAACATAATGCATTTTGATAATAATGCGCCGCAAACCAGAAATCAACCGACGATTTTGCTATTTCCGGCACCAAAAATCGTCACATCTGGCAGCCCGGGTCAGGAACAGAGAATAAGATAAATAAAACGAAATAAAGACCAAAACCGAACGAAGGAATAAAAACGAACGAAAGAACAAGAAAGACCAAAAGAACGAGAAAGACTAAAAGAACAATAAAGACCAAAAGAACAAAAAGGAACAACTTGACTGAACTAGTTCACATCGTTCACTTATGGGAATAGTTCAATTGAACTAGTTCGTTCTTTTCAGCACAACTCTAGATCACACTGTCTGCACAATGTACCGAGTTTCGTCAGATCAGTGAAATAAAGTAATAAGTAAAGATTTTGCTCTAATTTATCGACTACTTGAAATACAAGGACATAATTGCGCCACACTGCATTGGTAATAAGCCCATATAGACTTATTCCAGAATTAATCGAGTAATAATGCCATTTTGGCTTATTACTTATGACTTTATTGAGGTGGCCCGACGAAAATCGGTACATAGTGTTATCCAGGCTTAAGGCTATTTCAGGTTTTTGTTTTAAGTTATTGATGTCGCTGAATGAACGTTCAACTCAAGTCAAAGTGTTTTGGCCACTAATATGAATTTAACTTTTTCCATTGGAATTCTAACCATTCTGCCATTATCTACTATTTTTCTTCTTTCCATTTCTGTTATAAAATTGTGGTATAATTTACATTTTGTATTTTTTGTAAACTATTTTACAATGCTAAAACATTATAATTTTTATGAGTTGTTTATGTTTTTAATATATTTTTAGAGAACACGCAATTTAGACTAAAAAAAGGCTAAAAAAGCTAAATGAGTTTTTAAAAAAAGCTAAAAAATAAGCTAAGAGCTAAATGAAAATTTAAGGCTAAATCTGAAACAAAAAAGCTAAATTTAGCTCAAAATAAGCTAATATGGTCACGCTGGCTATGTTACACTTTTTTTGCTACTAATGTTTACAACTGTGTTTTGAAAATACGATATAAGCAGCATGAATTTAATGAATAAAATCACTTTGATTTCTGCCTTCAACTAATGAGTATGGGTACGTTCGTACTGTGTTTTGAAAATACGATATAAGCAGCATGAATTTAATGAATAAAATCACTTTGATTTCTGCCTTCAACTAATGAGTATGGGTACGTTCGTAAAAGCATTTGTAGTGCACGTCTGCAGCAGCACGAAAGTCTAACGTTCAAAAATGCATAACTTGGCAGCACTGTTTAGAGTCAAGCGTTTTTTAATGCATTTAATCTGTGCAAATGGCGCATTAAATTATTTTAATATGCAAGAAGTTGCAGTGGAGCAATAAGTTGAATATATCTATGTATTTTGATGTTTAAATTACATGTTTCGAATCTTACCAAAAAAGGAGACTGATAAACTCAAAAATAACTTTGAAACACATAATCTTGGTAGTTTTTTATTATTTCAAAGGAATTTTTTTATTTTAGTTGTATTCTTTTTAAGGCCAATGCTGTTCTCATAAGAAATTGTCGCTTTGATTTTCTTCTAAATTTTTTGCTTACTATAATTTAAAAGAAAATTTTCACTATTTTCTTAAATAAAATTACTTGCCAATTTTAAAATTTTTTGCAGTTTGTTCAAAAATGTCAACTGGACACATATGTTGAGCAGTTGCAAAGCATGTGCAGCAGATAATCACGCATACGCAGTAAAACCTGGCAGAACTGGCACATTGATGCATAAATTTGCAGCATTTACAAACGTAGCCTATCTCTGTTCAGCATTCAGCTACCGGACGAGTAGAAAGTTTTTTGAAGTTCATAAAGAAAAGTAGTTTAAATTTTAAACAGTGTGTTTTAATTGTTCATTAAATGAACAAAATTTATAATCTTAGGAACAAGATTATTTTAAAATCATTTAAAAACCCCAGATAATCCCACTTTTTACTCGTAATTGGCAGACGATTATTTTTTTCTTTTAATAAAAGAACAGGTAGAAAAGTTTCTTTCGCAAATTGCTAATGTTGGTGATATAAAAATAGCATTAAAGATCATATACAGTTTGCTTAATCCTTTCTTTGATGTTTCCAAATAATTTAAATCAATTAATCAATCAGTTAATGAAACATTATCAGTTACTCCATCGTATTTGAGATTATTATCGCATATTTTGAATACAAAATAATCATGAAAACAAATTATTCGCGTACTCTTTTTCCGCTTTTTGTGGTGTATTTGAAAAAATTGGTATTGAATAGGAAAGCTGAGGAATAATATTAAGGCATTTAATGCTTTTTTACGTCGTTCAATAATTCGATTCTTAAGGCTTTCGATTAAGCAGGTCGTACACGACATGTTTTTTACGTCTGACATTTCAACTTTTCAACTCAGATGTAATTCTGCATGTCTGTCAAAATTGTTGTTTTACAGACGGTTTATAATATTTGGTCACAAACGTGCATGTACAAATACGTCTGATATTGTCTGTGTTTGTTTCCAACAGCTGATCTGTGCTCCAATTTTATTAAATATTTTGTGAAAAGTGGTTTTAAAATGAATACAGAATGTATATTTCATATACATATGTACAGATAATATTAAAAACGTATCTCTATTAAATCTTTCTCCATTTCTTAAAAATAAATAAATGAAATTATAGTATGCCTTTTCTATTAACTTTGTAAATATTTCGCACAGCTTTTGCACAAACGTATGTCGGCCTCCGTTTCAAAATGGAGTGTTGCCGGCACAAAAGTGTTTCTTTACGCCGTAAGAAGTTCAGTCATTTTAAAGAATTTTTCTTTAAATTCGAAGAATCATGTTAGGATATAAAAATGCAACGCCGGTTAATGCTTCCGTCAATAGCGGAACGCCGCTAAATGTTTCCTCGCGGCATAGATTTTTGACGACATATTTTGTATAATATAAACAGCTGATGTCAGAAGCTTTGTCAGAAGAAAATAGAACACGCTCAAAGTAAATTTATATAAAGTATATCATAGATATTGGTCCGATATTGGTCGGGCCTAATAATTATATTTAGATTTAAGATTTGATTACTTATTGTTAGTTCATTTTTGAAGATACAATAAATAAATATAATATGAAAAAAAAAAATATCATAGATGTTCAAGCATCTCTATCCCTATAACGCGTTATAGGAAAGCAAGAAAAAAAACAAATTCTGCTTACGCAGCAAACAAATACGTACACGAAAAAAAATGTTACTCTCTTTAGGTTTTGGCTTCTCTTTAGTATAGAGCAGGGATGGATAACAAGTATTTTTAAATTTTATCTATATTTTGACGTCTTTTTATTACAAAAATGGCTTGGTAAATGTAAAACACAATAATATATAAAGCATTGTGCATTACCATCAACATTTTCTTTAAAGAAGAATTCACTTTCGTAATTTTCTTTAAACATTTTACGCGTGTGTTGTTGTCTCAACAAGTAATAAACAGAATGTGATTCACAAAACATTTCCACCTCTGTTAAAAGTAAGCAGAGGTTTTCCTCTGCTCCACACACAAGCGCAAGTGTGTTAATGTGTTAGTGCACATCACTGAATTATATGCAAGTACTAAGGTGATTAATTTTTTTCTCGTGTAGTGTCAATGCATGAATGTCAAGTTGTTTACAATTTTCGTACGCCATTTTGTTTTGCTTTGCCTTGTTGTACACAATTGTGTGTAGTGAAAAGGTTGAAATAAATTTTTACTTAAAAAGGTGTTACAAAACAATTAAAAATAATTATATTTAATTATTAAAATAAATATGTAGCTTTTATTATACTTATTTCACGTAATAAAGGTTTATAAATTAATAAATTTACTTTGGGTTTGTCTATCCATACATTTCCTTTTTGTTGTATGCAGATCTGGGACTTGCATTAAATAAGCAAATGCATTGACCATTTTCCCACATTAAACCAAATCAATTCAAATGCAAATTTATTACATTAGAACTAACTTTGATCATTATAGTGCAATTTTTTGGCATTAAACTAAAATCTCTTCAAAGTAATACATTAATATTGCGCTAGCACCAAATCACATGGCGAAAAATAGAACGTAAATGTGTACATACATAAAAACATACGTACATACATAAATATGTAAACTTTTTTCAATGTACATACCGCCACTTAAAGCAAAAATCATATCACTACAATTTTTATAATTTTTCAAGAGAAAGACAAAACTTGATTGAATTGTTCCAAGCGGTAATATATTACTTTCTTAAAATTACCATTTTGAAGATATAACTTTACAATAAAATAAACGAAAACCTAAGTTCTGATCTTTCATTTGTATGCACGTACTTATACAGGTGCCTTCAATGTTCGTTTACTGTATTTTTTTATTTGTATTATCTGATAAAAATATGATCACATTTTATATAATTTTACTGTGTACAATATGTGCTATTGCAATAATATTGCATTACTTCATGATGTGCTTAGTGGCAATACAAAATTAGTGCATTTTTCAACATACGATTAGCTACTAATGCAATATTAATCCATTACTATTAAGAGATTTTATTTAAGTGCAAAAAAATAGTGCATTACAGACATCAAATTTAAATTTTCACTAAAATTTTTGTTTTCCAATCAGTGCTTATGAAAAGTAATGCAATCTACCCAGATCTAGTTGTAATCATCTGTTTTTGACATTCATCCATTATTTTTACACAAACAAAGCGCATGTTGTTTTTGTAATTTCTTAGTTGTTGTAGACCTGCATATACTTTATATAAATATACTTTGAACACGCACTAATTGAAATTTTGTCAGAAGACTTTACGTCTGACTTTTACAGAAGCAAAGTTTTAAAGGTACCACACGACATGTACATGGTTTACACTGGGAAATTTGACAAGTCAGACGCAATAAATATGTCGTCTACGGGGGCTTTAGAGAACAGCAGTTATTTTTATTTCTAAACTCTTTATTATGAATTGTGAGACACCTTCTAATTCCATTAAAGAGGTATTATCTTTTCCTAGGAAGAAAAGAAAAGATGCGTTTAGCGAACATATTTATATGTATATAAATTATTTATAATTTGGAGTAATTTGATTACTTAACACCCCATTAATAACAAATTAAAAAGTTATGCAATGTAAAATACTTTTTATACAAAGCAGTTAAGGAAATTGTTCGAATATTCGACAAAAATAATTCGAATAATTTTTTATTCTAAATTGAAAATTTTAGTTCGCTTGAACAAAAATGTGAAAAAGTTGTTCGAATATTCGAACAATTTTTGTTCATATTTACATATTTTAATAGGAAAATATTTTTAATATTTACATATATCCATACAGACAGAGTTATACGAATATAAGCCAGCGAGGGAATGTTGATTATTCAAAAGATATGCATAAGCTAGTGCTGGGATACTATCGATAGTACTATCGATAATATCGATAGTTTTAAAATATCGAAAATATCGATAGGAAAAATATCGATATCGATATTGAAAATGCAGTTTTGAAAACGTGAGGTGTTATAAATTTTTTTTAACTGACATCAGCCCAATTTTTCAAAATCTGTCACCTAAAATAATGTTCGTAGATACATATTCATACATATTAAAATAAACATAAGACCATAATAAACTTTCAACAAAGTGATAAAAAAACTAACTGTGACCTGATGAAAAATTAGTTGTATTTTTCTCTCTCAACTACAAACATTCAGTCGATAGTAATATCGATAGTATCGATAGTGAAATCTGATCTATCGATAGATATCGATAGTAGAAAATATCGATAGTATCCCAGCACTAGCATAAGCTAACCACGCATGACAAAAAAAAAGATTTACTGCCAGTTTATGGAAGCCATGTAAAAATTCTCGCTTGTCTATTTATATTTGGGAAGTAACGAATGTTCGCATTCGCAAATTATTCGCTTACTTTTGCTATTTGCATTCGCTTTTGCATTCGCTAAAATGTATGCGAATATTTCAAGCGAATACAAGCGACAAAAAAATGTATTTCTTTTATGAAAATAGTTTGCGATTAACAAACGTCAAAAAAACCAGAACTACTTTTGCAAGATTTTTCCAGGTAAAATTCATTCCAAGGTTTCTTAATATGTATTTTGACAGCATTCACATGAAATGTTGAACAGAGTACCAGGCTTTAGGGCCAAAGTAGGAATGGGTTGATTGCCTAACATTTTGTAAACTTATTATTAATTATTATCCATACGTACTCTTATATAAATTTTTTTGCATGTGATATTTTAACGAATTGTAATATTTGCATTCGCATTTGCTTTCGCAAAAATTAAAATGTATTATTCGCTTTCGCATTCGCTAAACTGGTATTCGTTACTTCCCTAATTTATATTGAAAACAAAAACAAATTTTGAGTGCTTTGTTTTTGTTTTCAATATAAATAGACAAACGAGAATTTTTACATGGCTTCCATAAACTCGCAGTTAGTATAAGCTTGCTTACATATTAATATATTAAACAGCATAACTTTTCTATCAATAAAATCAAAAGTACAATAAAAATATTAAGAAGTGGTAAAAATTTGAGTGCATTTTGTAAAGGTAGCACAATAGTATCCAAGCAGTCGAAAAAGTGGCAAATTGCTAATTTAGTAGCACCAACGGTAACGCTGTGTATGACCACACACACGGACACACACATACTCTATAAATCTGCCACTCTTTATGCTTCTGTTTTCGCTCTTTCTTTATGCTTCACAAAATGTTTCACTACAAATGAACTGAGCTACTGAGCCAACTGAATGAAATACTTCCGTAAAGTGAGCTGAGCTGAAAAGAGCGGTCACTCAAAAGAGCTGATAAGTACAACTCTAATTTAGTTCTTGAAATACCCTTTAGAAATACTATTTTTCAAATAAACCCATAAATTTTGAATAGGGTATAGATCTGGACCTTGAGTTGTGGATACACCAGTATCCACAACTTTACCGCAATTGAAAAGACAGACAAATTTCCAAGAATTTTAAAGACTTTCAAATTTTAATTACCCAAATTTCATAATTTTAATTGTCCTAGAACCGGCAATCTGCAACTACTAATTATTTCAAATGTTCGCATTCGCGAATATCGAAAGTGAACATTCGGCACATCACTAGTACACACCTAAAAATTTAAATGAATTGAAGCTACAATTACTTTAATAAAGATTCATTGTTTTAATATACGCTCATTTCAAGGCAACTTAACTAGTTGCCTTAAATAATACATTATTAATTTATTTATTAGTCGCCGCCTTCCTTTTTTTCTTTTATAGCCTCCTGAAAGTAAAAAATTAACTAAGACTTTTTATGAATTATCAAACAATGATTTAAAGTTACCTTAAATCTTTCCTCGAACAGTGAAAGTTCACCAATAAGATCCGTAATGGCACGCATCAAAGCTTCATGAGGCGAATAATCAGCAGTCGTTTGAATGCGTATCACAAATTTATGTTCTAAGGGATGTGGAACTTTGTAGCCGGCAAACAAAACAAATGGATCCTTCAACAGTTGGCTAAATCAAATATATATAAATATATATATTATATATATTAGTGTTGTCATTCGAACAAAAATTGTTCGAATATTCGAACTTTTTATAATTTTTGTTCGAACGAATAAAAATTTTCAATTCAGAATAAAAAATTATTCGAATCAATTTTGTCGAATATTCGAACAATTTCCTTAACTACTTTGTATGAAAAGGATTTTACATTTCATAACTTTTTAATTTGTTAACAATAGGATGTTAATTAATCAAATTACTCCAACTTATAAATACTTTTTTTTAATACATATATTTATTTATTGAATCTTCAAATATGAACTAACAATAAGTATTCAAATCTTAAATCTAAATATAATTAATTAGGCCCGACCAGTATCGGACATAAACTTAGTGAAAGTTATTAATAATACATAAGTCGTGATAAGCAAAAACAAAAGTATATTCAAGCAGTTTATTCTGGAGTGTTGAGTATTAGAGCCCTTGTGTCCCTCTTTTTTAAGCGGATGTGTCCAGTAAAATTCAAGATATTACGAGCAAGGGGATTAGGATGGGTCTCGAGTTTTGTTATGTACATATTTGCCTGCGTATTTTGCGATTTCTTCAGTCACTAGTGGTATATTTAAATCACGATGTATATTTGAATTTTTAATGTACCATGGAGCCGATGTTATTAGTCTTAAAATCTTATTTTGCATTCGTTGGATTCTCTCTATATTGGATGCTGAAGCAGTGCCCCATAACTGTATTTCGTAGCACCATATTGGTATCAAAATCGACTTGTATATTAAAAGTTTACAATCTAGACTGAGTGTTGAATTTCTACTAATCAGCCAATGTATCTGAGTTAATTTCAGTTTCATTTGTGTTAGCTTTGAGTCAATATGGGGCTTCCATGTAAGCCGTCGATAAAGGTGTATACTAAGGTATTTTACGTGTGAATGTTGACGAACAACTTGATTGTTGATTCGAATTGGTGAACAAGTATCTCTTCGTAGGGTAAATGTTACCTGGACACACTTTTGCTCGTTTACTTTGATTCTCCATATATTACTGCTCAAAGGCATATCACAAGTGTAAATCAAATACAAAACTGGCCCCAGTATGCTCCCCTGTGGCACACCGGATGATATAGATTCGGGCACACTCATGAAGTCTCCTTCCACAACCATAAACTTCCGGGTAGTAATATAACTTTCTAATAGCTTCAGAAAATTTATTGGTAAATATGACTACTGATGTAAGAAAAATTCCAGATGTTATAGATTTTGGCGTCACGAAAAATATCCATAGGGACTTAATTCACGTAGAGGGCTCTGTAGATCTGTCCTCCGATCACTCTCCCACAATAGTTACAATTTTCAACCCACTAAGGAGTGATTTAACTAACTCATATGCGAAAACGATTAATAGGGTCAACTGGCTAGGATTCAAAAAATATATTAGTAGTCACTGCGTAGAAAACATTCAGCTAAGATCACCTGATGATATTGAATTTAATATTGCCAATCTTAACGAATATATTAAACAGGCTGCTGAACATGCCACTACTTCCTATCCGCAGACTGGCTTTAATAGAATTTATTCTACGGAAATTGAAAGTCTTGTATGTGAAAAGAGGAGAGCTAGAAGAGAATGGCAACAACACCGATCACCCCTAAATAAAATCAGACTTAAAGAATGTACTAAACGACTCAAAGAGCTGCTATCGTCGGAAAAGACTGCATTACTGGAAAAGTATTTAGAAGGTCTTGATGTAACGTCAACATCTAATTACTCTTTATGGCGCGCTACTAGAAATCTTAAAAGACCCGTTGATCTCAAATCACCATTGCGTACTTCGACTGGAGGCTGGGCAAGAAGCGATAGTGAGAAAGGTAACTTATTTTCTGAGCATTTAAAATCTGTATTCACTCCCAATTCATGTACGGGTGCTGCCGATTTACCGAGTGTAGTCTCTCTACCCCCTCGTCCCTTAAGGTTTAAGATGCGTGAACTACAAAAAATAGTTGCTGAACTCGACCCTAAGAAAGCTCCAGGTATTGATGGCATTAGTAACAAGATGCTGATGAACTTGCCTCATATTGCAATAAGAATTTTGCTATTTATTTTTAATGCCATTTTACGAATGCAGTATTTTCCACATAACTGGAAACTTGCCAAGATTAAAATGATTCCAAAGCCAGGCAAAGATCTTACCAAGGCTGAGTCATATAGGCCTATAAGCTTACTTTCAACAATTTCAAAGCTTTTCGAAAAGCTACTCATGACTAAATTGTCCACAATTTTAGCTGATACTGGGTGCATCCCGGACCATCAATTTGGCTTTAGAAGTCAGCATAGCACTATTGAGCAAACGCATAGATTGGTTCAAATTATAAGGAGGACTTTTGAAGAAAAGAAGTATTGTTCTGCCCTTTTTATTGATGTTTCTCAGGCATTTGACAAAGTATGGCACAAAGGCCTAGTTTTAAAATTGAAGACATACCTACCAATAAATATACAAAAGCTTTTGGAAAGTTATATTCTTGATAGAAAGTTTACTGTTGTGGAAGGAGACTTCATGAGTGTACACGAATCTATATCTTCTGGTGTGCCACAGGGTAGTATTCTGGGGCCAGTCTTGTACCTAATATATACTTGTGATATGCCTGTGAGCAATAACATCCACACTTCTACATTTGCCGATGATTCAGCCTGTTTGAGTATTCACAAAAATCCTGATGAGGCATCCCGCAATCTCCAAGCACACATTACCCAGCTTGAAATATGGTTGAACTTATGGAGAATGAAAGTCAATGAACAAAAGTGTGTTCATATAACGTTTACCCTAAGAAAAGATACCTGTTCCCCCATTCGAATCAACAATCAAAATATTCCTCAACATTCTCAAGTGAAATACCTTGGCATACACCTTGATCGAAGGCTTACATGGAAATATCATATTGTCTCTAAGTTAACCCAAATGAAACTTAAATTGACTCAAATATATTGGTTAATTGGCAGAAATTCAACACTCAGGCTAGACTGCAAACTTTTGATATACAAGTCGCTTTTGAAGCCAATATGGTGCTATGGAATTCAGCTGTGGGGCACTGCTTCAGCTTCAAATGTCGAGAGAATCCAACGAAGGCAAAACAAAATTTTACGTTTGATAACATGTGCTCCATGGTACGTTAAAAATTCAAATATTCATCGTCATTTAAATATGCCACTAGTGAGTGAAGAAATTGCAAAATACGCAGGCAAATATTTAACTAAACTCGAGTCACATCCTAATCCGCTTGCCCGTAATATTTTGAGCTTTACTGGACACATCCGCTTAAAAAAGAGGGACACAAGGGCTCTTATACCCAGCACTCCAGATGGGACTGCTTAAAAATACTTCTTTTTGATTATCACTACTTATGTATTATTTATAACTATCACTAAGCTTATGTCCGATATTGGTCGGGCCTAATAATTATATTTAGATTTAAGATTTGATTACTTATTGTTAGTTCATTTTTGAAGGTACAATAAATAAATATGTATATGAAAAAAAAACATATGATTTCAATTTTAAAACAAGACCTTCATGCCACACTTTATTAAATGCCTGAGAAACGTCGATAAAAAGCGCAGAACAATACTTCTTTTCTTCAAATGTTCTTCTTATAAATTGAACCAATCTATGAGTTTGGTCAGTGGTGTTATGCTGTCTTCTAAAACCAAATTGATGGTCCGGTATGCACCCACTACTAACTAGAATTGGGGACAATTTTGTCATGAGCAGTTTTTCGAAAAGTTTTGACATTGTTGATAGCAGACTTATTGGCCTGTATGACTCAGCCTTGGTAAGGTCTTTGCCCGGCTTTGGAATCATTTTAACTTTGACAAGCTTCCAGCTATTTGGATAATACTCCAGTCGTAAAATGGCGTTAAAAATAAATAACAGGATTCTAATTGCAATACGAGGCAACTTTATTAGCATTTGGTTACTAATTCCACCAATACCCGGAGCTTTCTTCGGGTTAAGTTCAGCAATTAGTTTTTGTACATCACACGTTCTAAATTTTATGGGTCGAGGGGGTAGCGCCACTACATTCGGCAAATCAATAACACCAGTACATGTGTTAGGGGTAAATACTGATTTTAAATGCTTAGCAAATATTTTACCTTTTTCAGTATCGCTTCTTGCCCAACCCCCGGTAGATGTACGCAGAGGTGGTTTAAACCCAACAGGTGTTTTAAGCTTTCTAGCAGCGCGCCACAAAGAGTAATTAGATGCTGGTGTCGCATCGACCTTCCAGATAGTTTTTAAGAGATGCAGTTTTTTCAAATGCAAGCAAGTCTTGGAGTCGTTTAGTGGACTCTTTAAATCTGATTTTATGTTGGGGCGATCTGTGCTGTTGCCATTCCCTTCTAGCTCTTCTTTTTTCACTTACGAGACGTTCAATATCCGTAGAGTAAATGCTATTAAATCCAGTCTGCGGGTGGGAGGTAGTCGCATGTTCAGCTGCCTGTTTTATATTTTTGATAAGATTGCCAATGTTAAATTCAATATCTTCGGATGTTCTTAGCGTAATGTTTTCCGTGCAATGACTACTGAGATATTTTCTGAATCTCCGCCAATTAACACGGTTGATCGTCTTCACATACGGGTGAAGTAAGTCACTTCTTAGTGGGCTACAAATTGTAACGATCGTGGGAGAGTGATCGGAGGAAAGATCTTGAGACGCTTCAACATGAACTAATTCCCTAGAAATATTTTTCATGACTCCAAAATCTATAACATCCGGAATTTTTTGTATGTCCGTAGGCCAGTAAGTGGGCTCCCAACTCGGAATGACGTCCAAGCCCATTTTTTAAATTGTGTTGAACAATGCCCGACCTCTAGGTGTAATAAGACGCGAACCCCAGAACGTATGTTTTGCATTGTAGTCGCCAGCTGCTACGAAGCAAGGGCCAAGGGATTTGTAGAAATCCTCGTATTGGTCCTCAGTAATTGCGAACCTAGGAGGGGAGTAAATTGATGATATGACAAAATTTGAGCAAAAATTTTCGACACAAATATTTGTTGCTTGTAGATGTTCTTCACAAATGTTGTCCAGAATATAGTGCTTGAGTCTTGACTTTATCAGAATTGCTGATCCACTGCATGCTCTTTCTCTCGGGTCCTTTGAATCAAATAAGGTGTAGCCATTAATTTTAAAGGGGCTTCTCGAAATCAAATGACTTCATTTGAAATTATACTTACTTGTGTAAGATTGTTTGTATGTTCGCTACAAGCATCTCGTTTTCCTGCTGGGAAAAGACAATGCTTCTTTAATGGAATATTTTCTCCAACGAATGTCTTCAATATTAGTATCATTTAAAAGCTTTGGAGAATATCTTTCAGGAGAAAATCTTTATTAGGCTGCGCCGTCTCTGGAAACACCATGGTGGAGAAAATTCTTAAGCCTGGACGAAGGGCGGCAGTGCAGAAAATCATTATTAGACAGGAAAACTTTGCCAGACAGAAAATCTTTATTAGGCTGCGCCGTGTAGGGAACCACCATGGTGGAGAAAATCCTTAAGCCCGGCCAAAGTCCGGCAGTGCAGAAAACCCTTTTTATGTATGAATGCTACAAGCACACACAGGTGTTAGTAAATACAAACCGAACTCCAAATTTAGTGTTTTCTTAGAGTTGCTAAAAAGCTTTTAAATGACACCAATATTGGATAACATTTTTTGGAAAATACACCATGTAATCAGAATTTTGTGCTACAATTTCAACTCGGAAACTAAGCCTCGACTACAATTTTTTAATTTAATATTTTTTAATTCTCAATCGGATAGCATTTTTTTAGAGTTGTCCCTTAGCTTGATTTGTGCCAATTCCACCATATAATCACAATTTTATACCAGAACTTAAAAGGCCCATAACTCGGAAACTAAGGCTCGCCGCAAATTTTTTTATGCAAGTTTTTCTTTTTGTTTTTTAATTTTCTTTCGGATGCCAAATTTTTATTCATTTTGGAGTTTGTCACTAAACTTAATTTGTTCCCGATGAAGTATTGGATGACATTTCTGAAGTAACTGATAATATTTTATTAACTTATCTAAAAAATTTTATGAATAAAGTAAGGCTAAGTTTACATCTGGCATTTCATGATTCAGACACGTATTTATAAAGTTAAAAAGTTTCACACATAACTTATAGAATCAATAATTCAATAAATAAATGTCTAAATCAAACAGTTTTTCATTAGCAATTAGTGGTTACGCTTTTTGGGCACATGACAAACCGATGTAAACCCAGCCTAAGAAATTGATTTAAATTATTTGGAAACATCAAAGGATTACACAAACTGTATATTCTTTTTAATGCTATTTTAACTATATCACCAACATTAAAATTTTGCGAAAGAAAGTTTTCTACTTGTTCTTTTACTAAAAGTGGCATTATCTGGGGTTTTTCATAATTTCGTTTCGGTTTTAACCTCCGACCAAAAAACGGGTGTCCTAAGTTTGTAGTGTGTGTCTGTGTACCAGTTTGTATGTATGAGTCAATTTTGATTTAGTTTTTTTGTATGAGATGTTACTTGATCGAAAGTGTTCTTAGCTATGTGTGAAGAAAATCGGTCCAGCCGTTTAGAAGATATCACATCGGTTTTAGATACATTCTGTTGAATCTGAGTGTCTTTGACGCCGTAGCTCCCAACGGCTTGATCGATTTTAATTTGTTTTGTTTTTCGTTTCAAAGGTGATGTGATCGCATATCTAGTAGATTGGAAGTCCTCATAAATTTTCTATATGTATATTAATTTACTCTTTTCTTTTTTGCGATTCTGTTACTTCAATAATAGTTACACTAATATATTATTGAAGTAACAGAATCTTAACTTATTCTAATTTTTGTTATTAATGCTATTATTTATTAATATTTTTTATTACTTGTTTTTCTTGTGTAATGACCAGGGAAACCGCAAATATGCAATTGCATGTTTTTTCTTGTGCGACGTATTCATGCGGGGACAAGATATTTATCCGTTTCAGAACTTTTCATTAATTTTGGCATCGATTTGTTAGTGCATATTTTTGCATATTTTGCCGTTTAAATCATATTTTTCCATATTTTACCCTTTAAAGCATGTTTTTGCATTTATCACTCTAATACGCATATTTTTTAGCATATTTTCTAATTTTTAGAGCATAATTTACGCTTTTAGGGCATATTTTGAAATTAAATAAATAAAATAAAATAAAATATATAAAATTTTTTATTTTAATTTGCTTACAGCTTAATTGATGCACACAATTTTAATTTTTATTTTTCGCCATCAAAGTCTCATTTCTAATGTTCCATGTAGTGTATACATTTTCGTAGTTATTACGGACGTTAGTTTCAATAAAAAATTCGGTTTTCCTATTTGTGACGGACTCTACCCCGAGTAGACGTTGAAGGAACATTGTCAATATATAAAAGATTGTTTAGATGTGGCATGCAACGATTTTATTTGAAAATGTATATTGACCTAGATTGTTGTTTATTGCAATAAATATTATACATGCAAATCTTGTCTTATTTATCGAAAATATAGTTCCAAAGTTTTAATTCTGATATCGTGATCTCTTTTGAACTTGAAGTTAAATTTTTACTAGATTATCAAAAAAATAATAATTTGTATTATTTGCTTTAGTCAAAATATGTATGGCTATTTTGTTTCAACGTCCACTTCAAACCCAGATTATTGTTTTTAATACGGCAGTTTTTCTTTGTTAATTTTCTATTTTTGTTTTTTTGCTTATTTTATATGCAAATATTTTTGAATTTTTGAATTAAAAATATATTTTCATTTCAAATAAACCAATTTATATTATTTTAAGAGCATATTTATTGAGTTTTTTGTGCATATTTTCAAATTTTTAGTGCATATTGAATGCGCATAAAACACTTTTTTTAGAGCATATTTCTGGTCATTACCAGGACTTATTTTTCGTTTGATTTTGCAAACTTTTTTAAAATTATTCGAATATATTTTTTTATTCTTTGTCAGTTCTCGTTGTACCTTCATAGTGAACAGACGTATTAGCGGAATTTTTTTTTTACATACATGCTAAACAAAAAAAAACATACAAAAAAATATTTGTAGTACATAATATTCGTTGTACATTAACTTTGATAAACAAGCTTTTTTTGCATTGCTATTTTTTACATACAAAGTAATAACTAAAACAAAAAATAACAACCGTAAACAAAATAACTCAAAGTGCCCTTGAGGAATACACTTACAAAGTGCCCTTGAGGAATACTCTATATGAGTACTTCAAAAACAAACAATTGTGAAGTGAGTTATAACGGTAGAAATGCCTATCTTACTGTGAGCTCTGATGATCTCAATGATAACAATAAAAATAAAAAATCTAATAATAGACTTACTGCGAGTTCTGATGATCTTAATTTAAATAAAATAAATAAAAAAACCTAATGATACTTTTTTTAACGGCTAAGCCAATTTTTCGTCAGCGATCAACTTCGCTTTGTCCAATGCCAACTAGTGATTCGTTAACATTACAGTTGCCTACTACTTCGTCATTTAAATCAGCGATATCATCGGATTCATCACTTACCCAATTAGTCACTGTAAATAAGAGTAGCCCAAGGCCCAAGGTCCAAGTCGGAATGGACCGATATATTATTGTGGGAAAGCGCGGGCGAAGCCCAAAGTCAACTAAAATTGCACCTGCTTCAAAGGTATCTAGGGATAACAGCCATCCTCCACTAATCGTTTTCAAATATTGCAAGATGACAACGACACACCTGATATATCCGCGAACAAAACCTCCAAGCCGCCACCAATCTATTTGAGACAAAAAAATTCAAACGCTCTTATTAAGAAATTAATTTCCGTCATTGGTGAGAAAAAATTTCACATTGTTCCAATAAAACGTGGCAATATCGATGAAACGAAAATTCAAATTTATGACGAAACAGATTTCCGCAAAATGGTTTCTGAATTTGAAAAAAATAAAACAAGTTTCTACACATACCAGCTTAAGAGTGCTAAAGGACTGCAGATCGTATTGAAGGGCATAGATTCTTATGTTGTTACCGAAGAAATAAAAGATGCACTCGTCCTCCAGGGATTCAAGGTAAAAAATGTTTCCAATATAATAAATAGGGAGAAGATCCCCCAGCCTCTATTTCGCGTTGAACTTGAGCCGAATGATATAAAATTGAGAAAAAATGAGACGCACCCAATTTATAATTTAAAATATCTTTTATACCGAAAAATAACAGTTGAAGAACTACACAAGCGTTCAGGTCCTGTACAGTGCCATAATTGCCAAGAATATGGCCATACAAAAACATACTGCAATTTACCCTCTGTTTGTGTTATGTGCGGTGAATTGCACGGTACTGCTAGTTGTACTAAACCAAAAGATCAAGCAGAAAAAAATGCAGTAATTGTGGAGGTAATCACACCGCTAACTATAGAGGATGTCCTGTATATTCTTTCGTTAAAAAGACTATGGGGCAAAAACCTAAAGTAGCTCCAGCGCAAACAGCAAACACTTACTCTTGCCCAAGTGAGCCAACCAGTAAATTCACGTGTATCGTATGCCGATGCTGCTAAGACAAGCTCTATTCCCACACAAAATTTTTCACGGCCAAATACTTCAACAAATACAAACTCAGGCTTTAATTTTAATCGCCTTGAAGCTACTATTGAAAATCTGGTGCAAACTTTAAACAATTTTACAACAAGTATGATTAGCATGATGCAAGAAATGCTGCGAATGCAGAATACTCTGCTTCAAGCATTAGTCAAAAAACCATGAACACGTTAAAAATATGTTTCTGGAACGCAAACGGCATTCGCCAACATAAAAATGAACTTGAGCACTTCCTCACGGAAAAAAATATTGATATAATGTTGGTCTCTGAGACTCATTTGACTTCGAGAAGCCTTTTTAAAATTTATGGCTACACCTTATATGATTCAAAGGACCCGAGAGGAAGAGCATGCGGTGGATCAGCAATTTTAATAAAGTCAAGACTCAAGCATTATATTATTGACAACATTTGTGAAGAATATTTACAAGCAACGAATATTTGTGTCGAAAATTTTTGCAATAATTTTGTCATATCATCAATTTACTCTCCTTCTAGATTTGCAATTACTGAGGATCAATACGAGGATTTTTACAAATCTCTGGGCCCTTGTTTCGTAGCAGCTGGCGACTATAATGCTAAACACACGTTCTGGGGTTCGCGTCTTATTACACCCAGAGGTCGAGCGTTGTTCAATACAATTTCCAAAATGGGCTTGGATGTCATTTCGAGTGGGGAGCCTACTTATTGGCCTGCTGACATACACAAAATTCCGGATGTAATCGATTTTGGCGTTATGAAAAATATCTCTAGGGATTTAATTCAAATTGAAGCTTCTCTAGATCTCTCGTCCGATCACTCTCCCACGATCGTTACAATTTGTAGCCCATTAAGAAGTGACTTACCTCACCCATATGCGAATTTGATAAATCGTGTTAATTGGCTGCGATTTAAAAAATATCTTAGTAGTCATTGCACGGAAAATATTACGCTAAGAACACACGATGATATTGAATCTAACATTGCCAACCTTAATGAAAATATTAAACAGGCTGCTGAACATGCCACTACCACCCATCCTCAGACTAGGGTAAATAGAATTTATTCTACGGATATTGAACGTCTCGTAAGTGAAAAAAGAAGAGCTAGAAGAGAATGGCAACAGCACAGATCACCCCAACTTAAAATCAGATTTAAAGAGTACTAAACGACTCCAAGAGTTATAACAGGCTGCCGATTTATAGTAAAACCAGCCCACTTGGGTCCTTAGAGGTCCCAACTCCAAGAGTTGCTTGCATTTGAAAAAACTGCATCTCTTAAAAATTATTTGGAAGGTCTTGATATCACACCAGCATCTAATTACTCTTTGTGGCGCGCTGCTAGAAAGCTTAAAACACCAGTTGAGTTTAAACCACCTCTGCGCACATCTACAGGAGGTTGGGCAAAAAGCGATCCTGAAAAAGGTAAAATATTTGGCGAGCATTTAAAATCCGTATTTACCCCAAACACATGTTCTGGTGCTGTTGATTTGCCAAATGTAGTTGCGCTACCCCCTCGACCAATAAAATTTAAGGCGCGTGATGTACAAAAACTAATTGCAGAACTCAACTCGAAAAAAGCTCCGGGTATTGATGAAATTAGTAACCAGATGCTGATAATGTTGCCTCGTATAGCTATTAGAATCCTTTTTTTTTTTTTTTTTTTCCATATACATATTTATTTATTGTATCTTCAAAAATGAACTAACAATAAGTAATCAAATCTTAAATCTAAATATAATTATTAGGCCCGACCAATATCGGACATAAGCTTAGTGATAGTTATAAATAATACATAAGTAGTGATAATCAAAAAGAAGTATTTTTAAGCAGTCCCATCTGGAGTGTTGGGTATAAGAGCCCTTGTGTCCCTTTTTTTAAGCGGATGTGTCCAGTAAAGCTCAAAATATTACGGGCAAGCGGATTAGGATGTGACTCGAGTTTAGTTAAATATTTGCCTGCGTATTTTGCAATTTCTTCACTCACTAGTGGCATATTTAAATCACGATGAATATTTGAATTTTTAACGTACCATGGAGCAGATGTTATCAAACGTAAAATTTTGTTTTGCCTTCGTTGGATTCTCTCGACATTTGAAGCTGAAGCAGTGCCCCACAGCTGAATTCCATAGCACCATATTGGCTTCAAAAGCGACTTGTATATCAAAAGTTTGCAGTCTAGGCTGAGTGTTGAATTTCTGCCAATTAACCAATATATTTGAGTCAATTTAAGTTTCATTTGGGTTAACTTAGAGTCAATATGATATTTCCATGTAAGCCTTCGATCAAGGTGTATGCCAAGGTATTTGACTTGAGAATGTTGAGGTATATTTTGATTGTTGATTCGAATGGGGGAACACGTATCTTTTCTTAGGGTAAACGTTATATGAACACACTTTTGTTCATTGACTTTAATTCTCCATAAGTTCAACCATATTTCAAGCTGGGTAATGTGTGCTTGGAGATTGCGGGATGCCTCATCAGGATTTTTGTGAATACTCAAACAGGCTGTATCATCGGCAAATGTAGAAGTGTGGATGTTATTGCTCACAGGCATATCACAAGTATATATTAGATACAAGACTGGCCCCAGAATACTACCCTGTGGCACACCAGAAGATATAGGTTCGTGTACACTCATGAAGTCTCCTTCCACAACAGTAAATGTCCTATCAACAATATAGCTTTCCAAAAGCTTTTGTATATTTATTGGTAGGTATGTCTTCAATTTTAAAACTAGGCCTTTGTGCCATACTTTGTCAAATGCCTGAGAAACATCAATAAAAAGGGCAGAACAATACTTCTTTTCTTCAAAAGTCCTCCTTATAATTTGAACCAATCTATGCGTTTGCTCAATAGTGCTATGCTGACTTCTAAAGCCAAATTGATGGTCCGGGATGCACCCAGTATCAGCTAAAATTGTGGACAATTTAGTCATGAGCAGCTTTTCGAAAAGCTTTGAAATTGTTGAAAGTAAGCTTATAGGCCTATATGACTCAGCCTTGGTAAGATCTTTGCCTGGCTTTGGAATCATTTTAATCTTGGCAAGTTTCCAGTTATGTGGAAAATACTGCATTCGTAAAATGGCATTAAAAATAAATAGCAAAATTCTTATTGCAATATGAGGCAAGTTCATCAGCATCTTGTTACTAATGCCATCTATACCTGGAGCTTTCTTAGGGTCGAGTTCAGCAACTATTTTTTGTAGTTCACGCATCTTAAACCTTAAGGGACGAGGGGGTAGAGAGACTACACTCGGTAAATCGGCAGCACCCGTACATGAATTGGGAGTGAGTACAGATTTTAAATGCTCAGAAAGTAAGTTACCTTTCTCACTATCGCTTCTTGCCCAGCCTCCAGTCGAAGTACGCAATGGTGATATGAGATCAACGGGTCTTTTAAGATTTCTAGTAGCGCGCCATAAAGAGTAATTAGATGTTGACGTTACATCAAGACCTTCTAAATACTTTTCCAGTAATGCAGTCTTTTCCGACGATAGCAGCTCTTTGAGTCGTTTAGTACATTCTTTAAGTCTGATTTTATTTAGGGGTGATCGGTGTTGTTGCCATTCTCTTCTAGCTCTCCTTTTTTCACATACAAGACGTTCAATTTCCGTAGAATAAATTCTATTAAAGCCAGTCTGCGGATAGGAAGTAGTGGCATGTTCAGCAGCCTGTTTAATATATTCGTTAAGATTGGCAAGATTAAATTCAATATCATCAGGTGATCTAAGCTGAATGTTTTCTACGCAGTGACTACTAATATATTTTTTGAATCCTAGCCAGTTGACCCTGTTAATCGTTTTCGCATATGAGTTAGTTAAATCACTCCTTAGTGGGTTGAAAATTGTAACTATTGTGGGAGAGTGATCGGAGGACAGATCTACAGAGCCCTCTACGTGAATTAAGTCCCTATGGATATTTTTCGTGACGCCAAAATCTATAACATCTGGAATTTTTCTTACGTCAGTAGGCCAGTAAGTAGGCTCCCCACTCGAAATGACATCTAAGCCCATTTTTGAAATTGTATTAAACAACGCTCTACCTCTAGGTGTAACAAGACGCGAGCCCCAGTACGTATGTTTTGCATTGTAGTCACCAGCTGCCACGAAACAAGATCCAAGCGATTTGTAGAACTTCTCATACTGATCTTCGGTAACTGAAAATCTGGGAGGTGAGTAAATTGATGATATCACGAAGTTCGCACAAAAATTTTCTACGAAAATATTCGTAGCTTGCATATATTCTTCACTAACGTTCTTAAGGATATAGTGCTTGAGTCTTGACTTAATTAGAATTGCTGATCCACCGCATGCTCTCCCTCTCGGGTCCTTTGAATCATATAGAGTGTAACCATTTATTTTAAAGCAGCTTCTCGAAGTCAAGTGAGTCTCAGAGACCATCATTATATCAATATTTTTTTCCGTGAGGAAGTGCTCAAGTTCATTTTTATGTTGGCGAATGCCGTTTGCGTTCCAGAAACATAGTTTTAACGTGTTCATGGTTTGTTGACTAATGCTTGAAGCAGAGTATTCTGCATTCTCAGCATTTCTTGCATCATGCTAGTCATATTTGTTGTAAAGTTGTTTATAGTTAGCACCAGATTCTCAATAGTAGCTTCACGACGACTAAAGTTAAAGCTAGAGTTTGCATTCGTTGAATTACTTGGCGGTGGAACATTTTGTGTGGGAATAGAACTAGTCTTAGCAGCATCGGCATACGATACACGTGAATTAACTAGTTGGCTAGTTTGAGGCAGAGTGGCGGAGTAAGCATTTGCTGATTGAACTGGAGATAATTTAGATTTTTGACCCATAGCCTGTTTAACGAAAGAATATACACGGCATCCTCTGTAATTAGCGGTGTGATTTTCTCCACAATTACTGCATTTTTTTCAGCTTATTCTTTTGGCTTGGTACAGTTAGCAGTACCATGCAATTCACCGCAGATAACACAAACTGTAGGTAATTTGCAGTAGGTTTTTGTGTGGCCATATTCTTGGCAATTATGGCACTGTACGGGACCTGAACGCTTACGTGGCTCTTCAACTGTGATTTTTCGGTGTAAAAGGTATTTTAGATTATAAATTGGGTGCGTCTCATTTTTCTTTAACTGTATATCATTCGGCTCCAGTTCAACACGAAATAGAGGCTGGGGAATCTTCTCTCTATTGATTATATTGGTAACAATTTTTACTTTAAATCCTTGTTCGATAAGTGCACATTTTACTTCTTCAGGCTCAACATATGAATCTATGCCCTTTAATACTATTTGTAGGCCTTTAGCACTCTTAAGTTGATATGTATAAAAATTTGTTTTATTTTTTTCAAACTCACTAACAATTTTTCGGAAATCTTTTTCATCATATATTTGGATTTTAGTTTCATCAATATTACCTCGTTTAATTGGAATGATGTGAAAAGTATTTTCACCAATGGTCGACAGTAGATTTTTTAGAAGCGCGATGATGCAGCTGGCTTGTCGTTTTTGTCTTGCAATAATGAAAAACGATTTTGACGATTGATAGAAGATGTGCTGTTATCCCTAGACATCTTTGGGGCGGATCCAATTTTAGTAGAATTTGGGCTTCGCCCGCGCTTTAAAATGGTTATATATCTGTCCATTCCTACTTGTACCTTTGGTTTTGTACTACTGTTGTCTTCAGTAACAACTTGTTTAATTGTTGACCACGAGCCCGAAGCGGATGATATCGCTGAGTTAAATGTAGAAGTACTAGGCAATAATGTCAACGATTCACTAGTTGGCATTGGACAAAGCGAAGTTGATCGCTGACGAAACTGTGGTTTTGCCGTTAGTAAAAGTCTATTATCAGATTTTTGATTTTTATTAAGAGCTTCAGAACTCACAGCAAGTCTATTATCAGATTTTTTATTTTTATTGTTATCATTATGAGCATCAAAACTCACAGTAAAATAGGCATTTCTGCCGTTAGAACTCACTTCACTATTTTTTTCCTCTGGGGTACTCATAAAGAGTATTCCTCAAGGGTATTTTGTATGTTTTTTTGTTTACGGTTTTTTTTTATTTTTGTTATTTCTATATGTAAAAATATAATCAAAGCAAAAAAATGCTTATTTATCAAAGTTAATATGTACTACGAATATTTTTTGTATGCTTTTTTTTTGTTTAGTTTGTATATAAGAAAAATTCCGCTATTACGTCTGTTCACTATGAAGGTACAACGAGAACTCTCTTTTTTTAGAATCCTGCTATTAATTTTTAATGCCATTTTACGATTGGAGTATTATCCAAACAGCTGGAACCTTGCCAAGGTTAAAATGATTCCAAAGCCGGGCAAAGATCTTACCAAAGCTGAGTCATATAGGCCAATAAGTTTACTGTCAACAATGTCAAAGCTTTTCGAAAAACTGCTCAACAAAAAAATTGTCCCCAATTCTAGTTAGTAGTGGGTGCATACCGAACCACCAATTTAGTTTTAGAAGTCAGCATAGCACCATTGAACAAACTCATAGATTGGTTCAATTTATAAGAAAAACTTTTGAAGAAAAAAGTATTGCTCTGCGCTGTTCATTGACGTTTCTCAGGCATTTGATAAAGTGTGGCATGAAGGCCTAATTTTAAAATTAAAGACTTACCTACCAATAAACATTCTAAATCTGCTGGAAAGTTACATTATTGCCCGGAAATTCACTGTTATGGAAAGAAACTTTATGAGTACGCCTGAAATAATCTCATCCGGTGTGCCACAGGGGAGTATACTGGGGCCAGTTTTGTATTTGATTTATACTTGTGATATGCCATTGAGCAGTAACATTCACACATCTACATTTGCCGATGATACAGCCTGCCTTAGTATGCATGAAAACCCTCACGAGGCTTTCCGATATCTTCAGCAACATATTACTCAGCTAGAACTATGGTTAAACATGTGGAGAATAAAGGTAAACGAACAGAAGTGTGCTCAGGTAACATTTACCTTAAGAAAGTACACTTGTTCCCCCATTACAATCAATAATCAAATTATTCCTCAAAACTTACATGTGAAATACCTTGGTATACATCTTGATCGAAGGCTCACATGGAAATACCATATTGACTCTAAGCTAACACAAATGAAACTTACAGCATGTTTATAGAACACGTCACAATCAAGACACGCACGAATGGCACACGCACGAATACGTAAGAATTTGCATTTGTAGAACACGTTAATTTTTTTTCGTCCGTCTTACGTCGTGTGGCGCTCTTAGCAATTTAGTGCCAAATCACAGTGTTGCCATTCTGTAAATAATTTTTATTTGTTTACATTTTGTCATATAAAATTTGTATTTTTGTCATTAAAAAAGGTAACCCTTTTTGACGGCAACATGGAAATATTTATGTAAATGAAAATTTTTTATTTAAAAAAGAAATCTTTAGCTTTATACACATATACAAATAATGAAATAGCATAAAATGAGCTATTATCTTGCAAGAAATAAGAAAATGAGTTTTCAAAAATAATAACTGCACGGCTGTTGTCAACTTTATGCTTTAATTGCCACTTACAATAATAAAAAAAACAAATAAAAATGTACTATTTGTAGCAACATTCACTTTTTTGCGGATATATCAATTTTATTTTATTTATTTCATATAAAATTTGTAATTTTTTCCACCGACGAATGTAATTTTGCATTCGTGCACTTTTTTTTGTTTTGACTACAGAAAACGCGTTATACAAACCCAAACAAACTGTCACTTGTTACGTTTTTTACAAAAATAAAATGACATTCGCGTTATACAACCCCAAACTGGACACACGTCAGGTTTTATACGCGTATTTTAGACATATTGGGTTCTATAAACATGCTGTTAAACTAACTCATACTACGTTTATACGCAGGGCTTATTTGCAAATAAAACAGTAAATTGTTGCCATATTATTGTTTTTATTGCGACTTACTAATTCAGAAAAATATTCACGATTAACGCACTATTTGCAAATAAAATGGAAAAGGTTGCCACGCTTACAAATGTTTCATAAGAAAAAACAATAAATGGATAAATATTGCACAAAAAACATTGATAGAAGCAAATAATAACAATTAAAACAAATAATTATTTGATATTTTGTGCATTTTACACTATTTTTTTGTCAACATAAGTAAACTTTCTATAGAAGTGCTACCAAGTTTGTGTACTTTTGCTATGCCGTATAAACAGTGAGTTAAATTATTTGCAAATAATTTTATTTGCAAATAGTGCGCGTATAAACGTAGTATCAGATACATTGGCTGGTTGGTAGAAATTCAACCCTCACCCTAGATTGTAAACTTTTACTGCCGTATTCATAAAAAATATTTTAGGTTTATTAAGCGATTATTTGACGTATTTCTATGGGAAATTTGTCAAATAAACCTGTAATAAACCTAAAACATTTTTTGTGAATACGGCGGTTAATATACAAGTCGCTCTTAAAACCTATATGGTGCTACGGAATTCAGCTTTGGGGTACTGCTTCAGTTTCTAATGTCGAGAGAATCCAACGAAGGCAAAACAAAATTTTACGGTTAATAACATCGGCTCCATGGTATATAAAAAATTCAAATATACATCGTGATTTAAATATGCCACTAGTGACTGAAGAAATTGCAAAATACGCAGGCAAATATTTCACAAAACTCGAGTCACATCCTAATCCGCTTGCCCGTAATATTTTGAATTTTACTGGACACATCCGCCTAAAAAAGAGGGACACAATGGCTCTTATTCACAGCACTCCAGATGGGTCTTCTTGAAAATACTTTTATTTTTTTCCTTTTGATTATCACTACTTACATATGTATTATATATAACTATTACTAAGCTTATGTCCGACACTGGTCGGGCCTAATTATATTTTTAGATTTAAGATTTGACTACTTATTGTTAGTTCATATATCATGCATTAAAAAAAAAAAAAGAATATATTTTTTTATTCTTTGTTCGTTCGAATACTCGAACAATTAAAAAATCATGAAATTTAATTCGAACAAATATAAAAGACGAATAATTAACAACACTAATATATATGTATTCACCTTGTAGATGAAAAAGGGTATTGTGTTTCCTTACATTCTGTCATTAATATTTCCAAAACAAGCAATAATCATTCGTGAGATGGACCAATTTTGTGGTATTATATCGACGTGACGTCCACATTTAGTTACAGAAGGCACCCTACAAGAAGGCTACTAGTCAATTGACTAGTCATTTGACTAGTAGCGGCAACCACAACTTCGGTCACAGTCCCCAGTTAGTTTATTAGGGGCTTGGTGAAAAAATTACCAAAACAAACAGGTACACACCTGTGATTTTTTTCTCTCTCTCTAACTCATTAATTTCACTTAATTAAGACACATATCTGAACTGCTTACTCTGCTACTTTTTTCCCAGTCACAGATTACATAAGCATGGGTAAACTATGACTAGTAAATGGTTACAAGGCAACTGGTCAACTGTTATTAGTAAATTTTTACATAGAAGCTGGTAAAATGTAAATTTTAAACAAATAAACATAATTTTTATGTTATTTTAATTGTTTTCTCTTATAAGAAAATAAAGAAATAAGTAATATACATATATAAAAACAAAACAATCCAACATAACGTAGGTGGCACCAATCTAGTCTTTCTTCTTCACGCTTTTTTTTTAGCTCGAACACACCTTGCTTTTTGTAAATATCTAAAATGTAAAAACAAAATACACAAATCTATAAAATAAATTAAACTTTTCAATTTCTTTTATTGTATTGTTGTTGCTTAACTTTCTTAACACTTGTATAAATTTTATGCCCCTATCACGGTTTTCAACTAAACTCAGTTTGGTCGCCTAAGAGGAGACCAAACTTACACACGACCAAACTGTTTTTTAGTATTATGAACCACAACTGTTTCTTAGTTGAAATTGTCATCGCGTTGCCAACTTAAAATATCAAGTTTGACAGAAAGCAATTAATATGTGTGTAAATTTAAAATACAAAGTTTTAGAAAAAATATTGTTTTGTATGATTTAGTTCAAACAAATCATACTAAATGGATACAAATATATGTAGATTTATTTTATGATGACGAAAATGAAGTCGCAAATATATGTAGATGTACTACGTATCGAAAGAAAGAAATAAATTCGTGATGATGCTAACCATCATGAACTACCCAATGCAAGGTAAGGAATAATCAAAATAGGCAACGAATTCTTTAAAAAATAATTTTGGAATGTTAAGAAAATTTTGTTATGAATCATAATCAATATTTCCAGTTACGATTCTTCCATATTTTCTACTTGTTACCTGTAACTAGAAAAACCCAACCACCGACTCAACTACTTGAAAACAGTTGTGTATACTCAACGTTTTTCTCAACCAAACTTACGCATAGTTGTAAATGATAGTACCAAAACACAACTGAAAACTCAACTGTTAATTTAGTGGAGAATGGTAATGCAAATTTATCAATCACAACCAAACTATTTTAAAAGTTGAAAACCGTGATAGGGGCATTAACTTCACAGACCGAACGAATTGTATATTTTACCAGTGTTTAAAAAACTACATTAACTGAAAATTTTTTTACTATTGCTTAAACTAGTACTCCAAACAATTACAAGTAGCGGTACCAGGAGCAGTTGTCTTGCTTCGTAGCATTACCTTTTTTAAAACTACTGCTACATGATAAAATTAAAAACTAAAAATTAAGTAGCAGCAGTAAAAACGAAAATGAAGTAGCAGCTTAAAAAACTAAATAGTTTTCTATTCGTTTGATTGAGGTTTTTGTTTTATAACTACTACAACATTTGGAGTTTTGTTTTTTATGACTAGAAAATTTTGAGGTAGTATGTTAATAACATCGAGGTAGTTTTATAATAACATTTCAGCAGCAATTTAATAACATTTCAGCAGCACAAAATAACATTGAGGTAGCGGCAAAAGTAGTCAAAAATCAAAATCATCAGTAAAACTAGAAACCACAAATGTGTATGTATGTATGTGATCAGTGCTGCCACAACCAAAAAATTATTACATTACATTTTATCACATTTTTTGAAAAAGTTAACAAATGTGAAAAAATTACCACACTTTTAAATGCTTTTTTTATTTAATAAAAAAATCATTAAAATTTATATTGTGTGTCATTGTAGTATAAGGCTTACTTGCAGTTTGTAGTTTAATAATAATTACAAAAGAACAAAACAAAACAGGAAATGTAATTAATTATTTTACATATTAAAAAACGTTCCAAACAACGCTCTTAAACTTTTTTCTCATTACTGAAATTTGGTGAAAATAGGTTTTTTTGAAAGAACACTCATATATAATATTAATTTAGAAAAGAAAAACTTTAAATAAAAACATAATCACAATAACAAAATTATTTTATTTATTGAACTTAAAGGCTTTTTTTTATTGCACTGTGAAATTTAAAAGTTGACAGCGCTGTTTATAAGCAATCGTCGCTTTAATTCGTTTCACACATTCGTGTTCGTGCTTTTTTATGTGATTGTCATGTTTTTACAGTAACGTTTCCCTGCTACGCCACACTTTTTACATATCGTAGTTATGACGATGTTGTTAAATAATATTAAATAACCCAGCTAAAAAAACTATGTATGGTCCATATATTTTTAATATATGAATGTATATAATATATATGAATATATATGAATTCATGTATGGAAATGTATAGGCTTATACATGCGAAAAGTATTATATATGAATTGATATATGGACGAATTTATAAAATGTATTATAATATATGAGCTCATATATGGAAATTGAATTATGAAGTTCTTCGTATATGGGTCCATATATGGAAATAAGATGTAATATATATGTATGTATATGGAGCCACGCAACTATATTAAAATGTATGAATATATGACATCTCACATAAAAGTGAATTAAAAAAACTTGCATTTTATTAACTCATTTTTATAACTAGTGAATTGGAAATGAATTAGAAAATACATACAGTATGCAAAGTTTATATACGTATACATACGTTAACATTTATAAAAGAAAAACTCCTGTAACTAAAATACATATCTCTTAAAATTACGAATCAAATGTCCTTTAGTTCGTTTTTAATTATTTTATTCGAACTAATTTTTCACCAAATACAACTTAAAATACACATTCGAAAAAATAACCAATTCTAGTTAAAAGTAACGAAAACGGCAACGCTGTTTCACACACGTATTCTTCGTTTGTATTTAGTTTACTGAAAAGTTTACTTTTTTACTACTTATGCTGCTCCCTAAATGTTATTTTATGCTGCTGCAATGTTATTAAATTGCTGCTGAAATGTTATTTTAAAACTACCTCAATGTTATTAAATTGCTGCTGATATGTTATTCTAGTGCTACTTCAAAAACTATGTTATCTGCTCCTTCTGTGACTACCAAAGTAGGTAGCAGTAAAAATTTAAAAAATAAAACTACTTTTACTGCTACAAAAATTTGAAGGTAGCTAGAGCAGTAAAACATTATTTACTACGCTGCTCCAATTATTTTATTTTTTTACTATTACTATAACTACAGCTACCAAAATGTGCCGGTATCGGTAGTAATAGTAAATGAACGGCTACAAGTTTTTTACATTTTTTTGCTAGACTACTTCGTGTTTTTTCGTTACTACAGCTACTTGGAGTGTAGTTTTTTAAACACTGTATTTTACAATAAAATGTGATGTCTTTAAACTTTTGGCATATGTATATTAGATGTTTCACTTAACATACATGTTAGAGAGGAGCAACTATAATTGATAAGTGTGTCATCGTTGGTCAATTGACTGGCACTCTTAAATTCACTGGAAAATTATTGCAAATGTGTTAGTGAAAAAATGTCGTTTATGTTAGTTTCGGTCATTCATTTCTTGTAGGGGAGATTATAATAATTATTTTTTAAATTTATTTCAATATATCTCAAATCATATGCAGTCACAATTAAAAAATCGCAGGTGTTCAGGAGCAATGTTAGCACATTTTTTTTTTCCTCAATACAACCATTTAAAAAGAAAAAATGAAATAAAAATTCAAAAAAAATTATTATTATTATTGTTCAAATATCATATATACAAAATATTTTTAATAAAATATTATTTAAGTTAACAGTAAAACTTGCTTTATAACAAAAAAAAAAAAGTACTGTCCAGTAAGAAATAAAACTACTTGAATATATATATAAAATTTTTATAATATTTTTTTTCTTTCTCCGTTAAATTGTAAATGGTTCTTTATAGAAAAATGAATAGGAAAAAAAACCAAAATAGGTCTAAAAACACAATACAGTTTGATTTCGTGGAAGAAATAATTACCCACGAAATGGAAATATTCACTTTAACACAACACCAAAAAATTAAGGCTTGTGTAGCCGTTGTCGAAAACAACTGACTCCTGTTGGCAGGTTTATCATTGTTTCTAGACCTTAGGGAACAGGAATATATTCTCAGTTGTACAAAATTGTTCTCGAGAGCGAGTAAATAAGACCCAATTTTTTGATATTGTGTTAAAGTGACGTCGACGTCGACAATTAGAATAAGGGTGAATAATAATAGAGGCTATAATAACAATAGCAATAATAACAGAAGTAGCAACAATACCAATAACAACTACAGGCGAAGGCCTAACAACAACCCTAGAAATACAAACTATGTTAGAGCAACAGAATCAAACGAATTTGATTCGGAAAATTAAGATGTATCCCTAAGACCAATTCAATGAATAATAAGGTATACAATCTCAACCTCAACTTATGTTTCTGTCTTTAATTACAAATATCCAACACTAACACCCCAATAACATTACTAATAGACACAGGAGCAGATATTTCACTAATAAAACTAACACATTTCAACATAGATCAAATAAATAAAATCGGTAGTATATTTTTCGATTTAAAACACAAAAATTTTTTAATACCTCATAAATTTCAAGTAGTAAAAAACAATTTCCCAATACCATGCGATGGCATCATTGGCATGGACTTCATTAAAAAATATAATTGCATATTAGATTTCAATAATGATTCTGATTACCTTATCCTACGCCCATTTTATATCGCGCATCCAATAGAAATACCAATCACAAATAATGGTGATGACATAATTTTACCACCAAGATCAGAAGTTATACGACAAATAAAACTAGTATCCGCAGATAATGAATTATTAATCCCTAATCAAGATATAGAACCAGGTATTTTTATCGCAAACACATTAGTAACAACAAATAACGCATTTATCAGAATACTTAACACTAACGACAACATTACTAAAATTAAACAGAATCAATGACTACTAATAATTTCCATGAACAAAAGTTGAGAGTAAAAGATATACAACCTGTATACATCAAAAGTTATAGAATTCCACATTCACATAAAGAAGAAATTGATAAACAAGTAAAAAAGCTCATAGACGACAATATAATCGAACCATCACAATCAGAATACAATAGCCCAATACTATTAGTACCAAAGAAATCATTGCCTAATTCGCAAAACAAAAGATGGAGATTGGTTATAGATTACAGGCAAATAAATAAGAAATTGATAGCAGACAAATTCCCATTACCTAGAATAGATGACATTCTAGACTAACTAGGCAGAGCAAAATATTTCTCTTGTTTAGATTTAATGTCAGGATTCCATCAAATTAGCTTAGATAAAAACTCAAGAGACTTAACGTAATTTTCAACCAATAATGGATCATATAGATTCACACGATTACCATACGGTTTAAAAATAGCTCCTAATTCATTCCAAAGAATGATGACACTTACCTTTAGTGGATTGAATCCAGATCAAGCTTTCTTTTATATGGACGACTTAGTTGTTCTTGGATGTTCAGAATAACATATGCTAGCAAATTTAAAAAATGTTTTCAATCTATGTCGCAAACAAAACTTAAAACATTTATGGGAAACACTTTCTTGTCCGCACAGATCACAGACCACTTTCTTATTTGTTTTCAATGAAAAATCCAACCTCGAAACTAACAAGAATGAGACTCGATTTAGAAGAATATGATTTTACGATTGAATACCTTAGGGGAAAAGATAATTATGTTGCCGATGCTCTATCACGCATTACCATAAATGAATTTAAAGACATGAGTAATAAAATTTGTTCTATATTAAGAATCACGACAAGATCGATGACAAATAAAGAAAACAATAAACAGCATGAAATTAATAATGATGATTATTATGATAAGCCCAGTATATATGAACCTTTAACAAACACTGACGTCAGAAAATATTACAAACTAAAGATTTCCCCCGGAAGATGTTACATCAAACGAGGAAAATCCATAGTAACATATATACCAATTAATGATTTGTTTACTAATGGGATTTTTGACTTAGGACAATTTTTCCCTAGGCTCGAATATGTGGCCGGTAAACATAATATATATAAAATACAAGTGGCACCTAATGAGAAAATTTTCGAATTTATCTCTTTTAATGAATTTAAAAATATGGGCAATAAAATATTAAAGAAAATTAAAGTAGCGCTACTAAATAAGGTGACCCAAATTAATAGTAAGAATGCCAAGGCAATTCTCGAAATCATGCTGAAATATCACGATGATCCAATAGAAGGAGGACATTGCGGTATCTTTAGAACAATACAAAAAATTAAAAGATATTACTACTGGAAAAATATGTCAAAAGACATATCTAATTATGTAAAATCATGTCATATACTACGTTTATACGCGCACTATTTGCAAATAAAATTATTTGCAAATAAATTAACTCACTGTTTATACGGCATAGCAAAAGCACACAAACTTGGTAGCACTTCTATAGAAAGCTTACTTATGTTGACAAAAAAAAATTGTGTAAATGCACAAAATATCAAATAATTAATTGTTTTAGTTGTCATTATTTGCTTCTATCAATGTTTTTTTGTTGCAATATTTATCCATTTATTGTTTCAAAGATTTGTAAGCGTGGCAACCTCAAGCATTTTATTAGCAAATAGTGCGTTAATCGTGAATACTTTTCTGAATTAGTAAGTCGCAATAAAAAGAATAATATGGCAACAATTTACAGTTTTATTTGCAAATAAGCCCTGCGTATAAACTAGAGGGGAGCACAAGCTATGAAAATGTGCACAGTATTGTATTTGTTTCAAAAGCAAATACTGTTTGTAGTGGTGATCGTAATTGAGTGTGAAACAAAAATAGAGAACAAGGAAAGAAAAAACACACACAATCATTGTACAACAGTTGAATAGACAGTTGTGTCAAGTGTGCAATGTTTTTATTATACACTTCATAGTGCACAATACTTCATTTCACAAACTAAAAATTTCATAAAATATTAAGTGGTAATAAAACTTTTTACAACTACATATGTATGTACATATATTCATTGAGAAATATATTATTTTTATGTTATTTGTTAGTCTTAAATTAATACATTATAAAACGAAGAGCCAATGTGACCATTTTTGCAGCTAAATTTAGCATATTTTTTTTTATTTGGCTGTAAAATTTTTGATTTAGCAGTTAGCATTTTCTATAGCATTTTTCAATAATATATATAGATTTTTCTAGCATTTTTTTTGTAATATAAGGCCATATTATGAGTTGTATTTGATTTTCGACATTCGCTGGGTATCGAGCATCGAAATTCAAATGTTAAATTCATATTATGAGCACCGAAAATTTCGCTGAGCAACGAATTTTCTATCGAACAGAATTTAGCTTTCGATGCAGTATTTTAATGGGAAAAATTAGTAAAAAGTCCAAGCGTTAAGCTATATTTATTTTTAAGTACACAAACTCAAATTCTTAGCTATTTTTTGCCGGCTTCATTCACAATAACAACGTTCTTTGTGGAATGCTCGTTATAATACCAAATGAAAATTCGTTCGATCGGTACTTTCGACTACAGTCGAATATCGAAAGTTGCTCATAATAGGGGCCATAATCTACACACTTTTTAACAATATAATTTATGCAACTTTCGGTATATTAGTAATTTTTACGAGTAACCCATTTCATGATGTATTTGTAACACGAGAAATGTTAATTATGCTTATAAATATATAAGTTGATGTAGTTACTAGAACTGTGATCAGCGTGACCATATTAGCTTATTTTAAGTTAAATTTAGCTTATTGTTTTGGATTAGCTTCAAAATTTTCTTTAGCTCTTAGCTTATTCAGTAAATTTTATATATTTTTAGTTTTGATCAGTATTTCGTTAACCTTTGGTTAACTTCTTCAGGATGATTCTTATTTTATTTGTTTTATAATTAGTTTTTGCCTTTTTTGTTTTCAATCAAACAAATGGTTTTTACAATTATAAATAACAATGTGTGTCATAAATAACATTTTTTTTTTTATTGAAAACAAAAAAGGCAAAAACTAATTACAAAACAAATAAAATAAGAATCATCCTGAAGAAGTTAACCGAAGGTTAACGAAATACTGATCAAAACTAAAAATACATATATAAAATTTACTGACCTAAAGCTTAAAAAATTAATTTTATTGAAAATTAAAATATTTCAAAAATTGTTCCACAAAAAAAATTTACCTTGATTTTCGAATTCAGAGGAACAAAATACATAATTAAAATCACCACGCATCAAATGTAAATTTTCGTTGTAAATTAGATAGTATTATTTTATAAAAACAAATTTTTAAATTTTGCTTATCAACGAAATACATTTTCAAAAAAGCTTGTTTTCTAAAAACTAACAGCAAATTAATAATTTTGCTTTGCTTTTAATGGTTTTTATTAGTGCATAATGCATTATGTAAAATGAAAAACTGAAAGTTAGTATAAGTGATGAAATTTAACAGGGTTTTAAAGAATTCCATCATACAATTTTATATAAACAATTTGCCCATAATGTTTCTGTTATTATTATAGTAGAAATTTGTAACCGTCTATGGCCTGCATTGGCTAGGTTATTGGTAATAAATATATAAATAAATAAATAAATAATGTATTTTTAACTAACAATTACATCCTAGCGTGGTTTTTAATGTGAAATTGTATAGCAAAACTCGTTAAGACATTAAATTTTTACACTTATGTATGCTAAACTCATGGCAGGTTTTCAAGAATTTAAACAAATTTTTGGTTCATTTAAAGGAAATACAATTTTGTAATGCAATAAAGGAATAAATATCAAAAATAAGCACTTTAAAAGAAACAATGTAATTAAAAAAAGTATGTATTATATTATAGCATTAGGTTTCAGCTCTATAATAATTTTTTAAAATTTGTTTAAATCAATTAAGCATCAAAAATTTTTAGGATGTGGTCACACTGCTTAGAACAGTAGCATGCGAACTAACACGCTCAAATAATCTACGACGCACATACATAGATTCTTCGTTGTTTGTTTTTTCTTTTGCACATACACATAATTTTACACTTGTATTCTCATTTTACAATTGTCATTCGGTGTGCACTAGTGAAATGTGCTTCGACACAACAATCACTGATGCCCTCGCTTGGCAGATACACAAATGCTGTTGCATACTTTTGATGAGATTGAATACCATATTTAGTATTCTCATAAAATCAAGAGCACTAAAAAGAGAGAACAATTCAATACTGTACAACATGAAGGCTACAGAAACAACCATCGTTTGCACAGCTCTAGTATAAACGTAATAACAGACACACAAAAAGTAGGAACAACATACGGAACAATATTCTTTATAACCTTTGCCTTTTAAGATATTTTTACTACGTTTATACGCGCACTATTTGCAAATAAAATTATTTGCAAATAAATTAACCCACTGTTTATACGGCATAGCAAAAGTACACAAACTTGGTAGCACTTCTATAGAAAGCTTACTTATGTTGAAAAAAAAATTGTGTAAATTCACAAAATATCAAATAATTATTTGTTTTAATTGTCATTATTTGCTTCTATCAATGTTTTTTGTTGCAATATTTGTCCATTTATTGTTTTTGTTATCAAACATTTGTAAGCGTGGCAACCTCAAGCATGTTATTTGCAAATAGTGCGTTAATCGTGAATAGTTTTCTGAATTAGTAAGTCGCAATAAAAAGAATAATATGGCAACAATTTACAGTTTTATTTGCAAATAAGCCCTGCGTATAAACGTAGTAATAAATGTCAAACATCGAAAACAACCAAACATTTGAAAAGTCCAATGACCATTACAGAAACACCAACAAAACCATTTGACACGGTGTATGTAGATACAATAGGTCCATTTCCAAAATCAATTTACGGAAATGAATATGCAATCACAATAATATGTGATTTAACTAAATATTTAATAACCCTACCAATACCTGACAAAGCCGCTAAAACAATTGCCAAAGCAATGTTTGAAAATTTTATACTTACCTATGGTCCAATGAAGACGTTCATTTCGGACATGGGTACGGAATATAAAAATTCTATATTAGCAGAGTTATGCAATCTCCTCAAAATTGAAAAACTAACTTCCACTGCACACCATCACCAAACCTTATGTACAATTGAAAGTCATAGAACTTTTAACGAATATGTACGTTCCTACATATCAGTAGACAAAAGAGTTTGGGGCGAATGGCTAAGATATTTCACGTATTGTTTCAATACGACGCCATCAACTGTACATAATTATTGTCCTTATGAATTAGTTTTTGCAAAACTACCCAACACCTTTAAGCAATTTACAGAAGTAGATAGAATAACTCCATTATATAATATAGATAATTACGCTAAGGAAGCAAAGTTTAGGTTAGAAGTAGCTTATAAGAGGGCCCAACAATTACTAGATAAGATAAAATTAGACAAAAAGAAAATTATGATAGAAACATTATAGATTGTAATCTAACTATAGGAGATTTAGTTTTACTTAAAAATGAATCAGGTCACAAAGTAGAGCCAAACTATAAAGGACCATACGAAATTCAAAACATAGATATAAGAAATAATAAGCAACAAGTAGTACATAAAAATAGACTTAAATTATACATTACCTAATAAATTAATATCTTACTGCGCAGTAAATACTAATAACAATAATATTAATAAGTATAAATTAACTAAATTTTATAAATTAAATGTAAAAGAATGTCCATAAAACTAACGTTGTATGAACATTCTTGCGAAAAGCGGAGGTGTAGCATTATCACATTCTTTTATGGCGTTTTCTTTTCTGAGCAATATGCTGCACTTATGCTGCCTTTTACATTTCTTTGTGTTCTTTTCTGAAAAGTATGTATTATTTTAAAAATCAACGCGTTCTTTTCTCCAGTTGTTGCCTTTGAAAAGAAGATAAATGCTACATGTTCAACACTCATTTTCATTAAAGGGGCATGAGTGCAGCATTATATTAACAGCTGTTTTTGTTATTGTCTATGAAAAAAAATGAATCATTTTATAATTCATCATTGTTTTATGCCGAATCTTGTTGGCAAATTGTTCTTTTGTAAACGCAAAATATGCAAAAATCAGGTGAGCATTTAAAAATGTTGCCAAATTACATGTAACATATATGTTACACTTTTCTTTTAGAAAAGAAAACGCCATTAAATACAGCACAAATTGTTTTCATCATTTTAAGTGCCTGCATGCATAATTTCAAGAGTCAAATATCGCACTAACCTTGAATTCATACTAATGGTGATCGTTTGACAATTTGTCGTTATGCAGTTTGACTGCACTTGAGAAATATTCAAGGCCAAGTGCAAATGTGCAATGTCGGCATAATAGAAAGAATTAATATTGCTGTGAAGTGTGTGGAACTTGAAATAGCCACACACAATCTGCCGCACCAAAACAATCGCCGCTGTGGGAACGAAATAATATTTAAAGGGTGGATTGTATTTCACTTTAATTTCCCACCATATGTGTATACTAATTTTAAGCACTGATTTACTTTTAATTCGTTTATAATTTTCCGTACAATTCTAAATCTAGAATCTTCTCATAAGTAGTATATAAGCCTTAATATTTTAGTAATAAGTAAGCATTACTAAATAAGAATTTAAAGCGTCGATACAGTCGCTTAATAAATTCAAATATAAAAGAAATTAACTTGTGTTTTTTTCATTAAAGATATTATAAATTCTTCACATCTCTGGGTCGAAGACCATAATTTCGCGTCATCGTAATTATTCTTAAGTGCAGTCAAGTTTATGTCTGTTGATAGGCCACGGATAACCGCATAATCTTGCGGTTTTTTTGTGGAATTTCTTTAACAACCACGTTGCTACTTCCTATGTGAAGGCATAGGTCTACAGTCAGTCACAAAACTTTTTTGAAAATACTGTTAATAACATCTTGGGCATATGGTCTAGTTACTCCGCCCATATTCGTGCAACACCATACTATGCAAATTTACTTTGCATAGTATGTTTAATAAATACATAATTAAAATATGTTGGGGAACAAATTACGTTTAGTGACATAACTCCAAAATTAATAAAAATTGGGCATCCGAAAGAAAATTAAAAAATAAAAAGGAAAATTTAAATAAAAAAAATTTGCGGCGAGCCTTAGTTTCCGAGTTATGGGCCTTTTAAGTTCTGGTATAAAATTGTGATTATATGGTGGAATTGGCACATATCAAGCTAAGGGTCAACTCTAAAAAAATGCTATCCGATTGAGAATTAAAATATAAGGAAAAAATATTAAATTAAGAAATTGTAGACGAGGCTTAGTTTCCGAGTTATGGGCCTTTGAAATTGTAGTACAAAATTCTGATTACATGGTGTATTTTCCAACAAATGTTATCCAATATTGGTGGAATTTAAAAGCTTTTTAGCAACTCTAAGAACACACTAAATTTGGAGTTCGGTTTGTATTTACTAACACCTGTGTGTTTGTAGCATTCATACATAAAAAGGTTTTTCTGCACTGCCAGCCTTCGGCCAGGCTTAAGGATTTTCTTCACCTTGAACAAATTAAGTTTAGTGACATAACTCCAAAATTAACAAAAATTTGGTGTCCGACAGAAAATTAAAAAATAAAAAGAAAAACTCAAATAAAAAAATTGGCGGCGAGTTATGGCCCTTTTAAGTTCTGGTATATAATTCTGGTGGAATTAGCACAAATCAAGCTAAGGGTAACTCTAAAAAAATGCTATACGATTGAGAATTAAAAAATAAGGAAAAAATATTAAATTAAGAAATTGTAGACGAGGCTTAGTTTCAGAGTTATGGGCCTTTGAAATTGTAGTACAAAATTCTGATTACATGGTGTATTTTCCAACAAATGTTATCCAATATTGGTGGAATTTAAAAGCTTTTTAGTAACTCTAAGAAAGCACTAAATTTGGAGTTCGGTTTGTATTTACTAACACCTACATATGTGTGTTAGTAAAAGGTTTTTCTGCACTGCCGGCATTCGGCCAGGCTTAAGGATTTTCTTCACCTTGGTCTTTCCCTACACTGTGCAGCCTAATAAAGATTTTCTGCCTGGCATAGTTTACCTGTCTAATAATGATTTACTGCACTGCCGGCTTTCGGCCAGGCTTAAGGATTTTCTCCACCATGGTGTTTCCCTACACGGCGCAGCCTAATAAAGATTTTCTGCCTTGCAAAGTTTTCCAGTGTAATAACGATTTTCTGCACTGACGGCCTTCGCTCGGGCTTAAGGATTTTCTCCACCATGGTGTTTCCCTACAAAGCGCAGCCTAATATAATTTTCTGCCTGGCAAAGTTTTCTTGTCCAATAACGATTTTCTGCACTGCCGGCCTTTGGCCGGACTTACGTATTTTCTCCCCCATGGTGTTTCCCGGGACGGCGCAGCCTAATAAGGATTTTCTCCTGAAAGATATTCTCCAAAGCTTTTAAATGATACATACTAATATTGAAGACATTCGTTGGGGAAAATATTACGTATAATCACAATTTCATACTAGAACTTCATAGGCCCATAACTTGGAAACTAAGGCTCGCCGCCAATTTTTTTATTTAAATTTTTCTTTTTATTTTTTAATTTTCTATCGGGATACCAAATTTTTATTAATTTTGCAGTTATGTCACTAAACTTAATTTAAGCCCAAATTTTTATCAATTCTGGAGTTATGTCACTAAACTTATGGCGTTTTCTTTTCTGAGCAATATGCTGCATTTATGCTGCCTTTTACATTTCTTTGTGTTCTTTTCTGAAAAGTATGTATTATTTTAAAAATCAACGCGTTCTTTTCTGATGATGTTACCCTTAAAAAGAATAAAAATGCTACATACATGTTCAACACTCATTTTCATTAAAGGGGCATAAGTGCAGCATTATATTAACAGCTGTTTTTGTTATTGTCTATGAAAAAAATAAATCATTTTATAGTTAGGGATGAAACGATACCACGAGGATATCGATACTTTTACTTGATACGGTATCGGTTCAAAAGAATCGATACCTACTCAGTATCGAATAAAAAGCATCGATACTTACTTGTATCGGTCAAGTTCTTCATATGATTTTAAGTAGTGAAATCAAAAGTGTATACAAACAGCATACACACACATATATGTATGTATGTGTGTACTTACTTTGAAATATTTTCATCCGCAATAGTAATAACCAACGGGAAAAAAAGGAGAAAGGTCTTTATACTCGTTCCTTTGGATTTACAAGGCCTGATCGCTCCATTCCATTCTCTTATATTTTTTACAGGCGTTTTCATTGCGAGGTAGGACTTGCGCCACAGGTTCTTGCTTTTTCTTTTTAAGAAAAACAAAACCAAACATGTTACTATTTCTCTTTCCCATTCTCATGGAACGGTGTGGACTGTATATCTTATATTTTATACGAAAAGGCCGAGGCCTTCTATATGACATTCTTTAGCAGTTAGATAAGATAGTAATTGAATAGAAAATCCAAAGCGAACTTACTTTAATATATATAAACTAAATATAAATTTACATTAAATACGAGCATATCAAATTTTGTTAAATTGGAATCATTTTCAACATTGTTGGGGCAAATAAATAATTAGTATTTTTGACCGATACGAGTACTTTCTACCGATACCTACTCAGTACTCGGTAGTAACGTATCGATACCAAAAGTACTTGGTTTCTAAGAAGAAGTGTCGAGTACTTACTTGTATTTACTCGTATCGTTTCATCCCTATTTATAGTTCGTCATTGTTTTATGCCGAAACTTGTTGGAAAATTGTTCTTTTGTAAACGCAAAATACGCAACACTTCTTAAAAATCAGGTGAGCATTTAAAAATGTTACCAGATTACATGTAACATATATGTTACACTTTTCTTTTAGAAAATAAAACGCCATTAATTTAAGCCAAATTGTCACGTATAAACACCGACTTGGGGAATTTTCATATAACAAAGCATCTAGATTCTAGAATCGTGAGCCCCTTTAATACACTTATTTAAATCAAGTGAAAGCACAAAATATATAAGAACTTTACTTCCTAATTAAGTTTCCCAAAGTGTGATCTTCCTTGTTCACCGTAAAAATAGCTGCATTTGTTACTTTGGTATCCAGTTCTTTGATGATTCTATTATTAAAAAGCCGTGTATAATTGTGATGAATGCGTGCTTAATTTTGTTGTACTTACTTCTTTTCACCATCGTAGAGAAGAAACGATTCAAATGTTGGCGGAGCGTTCATATTCTATACACATATATTTTAATATTTCTTAAAAACTATAACACATTATAAATTGAGCACTCTGAGCAGGGAACAAAGCCGATCGGCTGAGAGTCGGCTAATAGCCGCCGCCGGCAATTTTCAAAGACCCTCAGCCGCCGCTACCCATACGGCTCATTTTCGGCTGCGGCTTAGCCGCTCTGTTAATTAAGAATCCAAGGCATATCATAGTAAATGTGCCTTGATTAACCCCCAGTTTTTGACTGGCTAATCAAACTGTAATTATTTTTAAGTTCTAATTAAATACGAAATTGTGTTTTTGAGTGCATAATTAAATAATAATTAAATACCCAACCTTGTGTAATTAAATACTACTTAAGTTTTATGAACGTACCATATGTTTTTATGCGTGTTTGTGTTTATTGAAAACATACACATGACATCATGTGGTCGGGTTGAAAACATCATGTGGTCGGGTTAAGAAGAATTTCGTTTAAATTTCATAAATATATAACATATACAATACAAAGTTACATATTATGGAATAAAGTAATAGAAAAATGTATTATGATGTTCGTTTGATTTCATAAAATGAGTTTTTATGCAAATTTTAATTTTCTACATGTTTATAACCTAACTTTTTTGTTTATGCTAAGCAGCTGTTCTTTGGAAATTTTGCAGGGCTGCCGTGCTTTCAACATAATGTAATAAGAACTTTAATTAACCACTGAAAAAATGAAATCGTATTTAATTACAACTAAATTTTAAATAAAAATTAGCTAATTACGTACTTAATTATTAAGTTAAAAACTGGGGGTAAGAATTTTATTTTTCAAATTATTAGGGGATTAATAATGAGCATATTAAAATCTTATCGCAACTGTGGGAAAAATTTTCAATTTTGTCACATTACCCTACTTTTTTTTGACAACCATCAACTCGCTCATTACTTTCCCAACTAGCTCAGTTTATTCAGGGGGGATATGAGCCGCGGTTTCCGGCGTAGGGATGGACCAAAATATTTATACAGTAAAGAACAAAAATACAAAAAGAGAAAAAAAACTATATTGGACGGAATACACAATCAACTGAACAGTGATACGCTTCAGACATATGGTAGTATTTGTCTTCTCTATCTGCCCTCCCTACCTGTGGTAACATTCTCAATCGTTTTTATGTTACCCCACAAACAATTCTTACGTCACCTTTTTACATACTTACATCCACACGAAATGAATGACTTTAGCCGGTCATTTTATTTTCCAATTCACTTAAATTTTATATTTTTTTCTTTTATGCTAATCAATCACAAAAGCTTGACAAATTTATTTTAATGTTCTAACAAAAACTAATTAATTTTTTTTTCTTTACAATGATAAAACTTAACTTACTAACAAATTACACAAAACTTCCCAAAAATACCTTAACTATTCTGGACACTACAGTCAAACAGAACAACGAACAAAAATGCACTAGTATTTTACCTATTTTAAAGAGCTCTCTAAAACAAAGGTTTTACTGTTTAATTTTCTTATTATTTTTACTACTTTTTACACTCGCGACAGAAATATTTTTGGGCTAACAAAAGGGGTATTTAAATCCTTACACACTAAACTAACGTTTTAACTATATTTTTACTTTTTTCTTTTAACAACAAAACTTTGGCTTTAACACATTGAACCACAAAACATATTGAACTTGGAACAATCATAAAAACTTTAACAGTATGGATGTAACACACGACGAAAATTAACTTGTACGATTCTCCCTGTGTATTTGGGGGAAATTTCTGGTATTGTGTCTTACGCTACATTTACACATTTACTTTCTTGAAATTTCTGTATACGTATTATGAATAAAAATTTTACGCTACATTTACACATGAAAGTACTTTCTTGAAATTTTTGTATACGTATTATGAATAAAAATTTTAATGAAAAAAGTTACTTTCATGAAAATTTTTTGTTCGTTTTCATAGGAAAGTGAAAGTTCATTTTAAAAATGTCGTCGAAACGAAAAGTTCCATTTCTATTGCTTTGTTTATTACTTAATTAGAGTTACACAGATTATCGCATAAACACATTTATAGGGCAATAAGTTGGGAATAATTATTATTGTTAATATTTTAATAATATTATTGTTTTAAATAGACATGAATTGTCTTCTTCATGTATATTTGAAGATACGAAACTACAATTATTTAAATAAGACATTATTAGATTTAATTGAACTATAGTGAATTTTTAATCAGAAATAATTTCTTAATCAGGCTTGAGTTCAGTAATTTCAATTCTTATGAATGAAATATTTTTATTAATTAATGTGAGTATCTAAAGAAGAGAAGAAAAATTAAACTAGACACTATTAGCTGGGGGAAATACCGATATTTTTCTGTGCAGCCACGCACTTCATCAGCACCCATGTCTATCTACTGGGGTAGAGATTATTATTAACATCAGCTATTAAACTTAAATTTCTATGAAATGGAATATGAGAATTGATTGTGTATACAATTATTGATTTGCCTTTGGCAAACACATTTGTAAGTATCACTGTTCATTTTCTGTTTTTCCATGTTCTATTTAGGTTAGCACGAAGTTATATCACTCTACCTATGTATGTTTAACTATTCTTACTTATCTTTTACGATCATCACATTAATTATTTTTACTTATTCGATGCACCATCGGTACATACATATAAGTATTATTGTAGTGGCTTTATGTTACTTTGTTTTTGCTTTCTACAGTTGACTTAGCTTTCCAGCATTCTGAAGCAGTTCTGGCCAAGTGAACAGTGATCGCCAAGTGAACATATTTTTGTCACGTGCCCATGATGAATTAAATGAGACATTATTAGATTTAATTGAACTATAGTGAATTTTTAATCAGAAATAATTTCTTAATCAGGCTTGAGTTCAGTAATTTCAATTCTTATGAATGAAATATTTTTATTAATTAATGTGAGTATCTAAAGAAGAGAAGAAAAATTAAACTAGACGCTATTAGCTGGGGGAAATACCGATATTTTTCTGTGCAGCCACGCACTTCATCAGCACCCATGTCTATCTACTGGGGTAGAGATTATTATTAACATCAGCTATTAAACTTAAATTTCTATGAAATGGAATATGAGAATTGATTGTGTGTACAATTATTGATTTGCCTTTGGCAAACACATTTGTAAGTATCACTATTCATTTTCTTCGCTTTTCCGGACACAGTTTTCTTATCTTTTTTTCCTTTTTAATAATTTTTTTAATTTTCGACTATCTTCTCTGCAAGTTCAATCTTAAATCTCACGAAATCTATTTTCTTTTTACTATCATACCCTTGATGTCTTCCAGTTCGAATAGCTCTCACTACCTGTCTCCCTCTATTCCTGTATGTACTCTTCTAACTAGCGGCGATTAAAAATAAAAAACCCTTCTCGTCCCCGTCATAACATTCCATGTCTCGCCTACGCTAGCCAGACTCACCGCTACCTAACAGATTCAAAATTGAAGTCAATAACCCTTTGAAACTCTGGCCTTGAATTTGGTCAGTAGCCTGTGAAGAACAATTAGTGCGTTGCTTTGAATATACATATTTATTCAACCTTTTTCCTCCTGTTAGTTTTGGGTTCATTGATCTCTTTATTATGGCTACTCCTATGTCCAATCCGCATTTTCTAATTGCTCCTAACAATCCAGATTTCATCCCAATTAGATCGCGAGTATTAGGTCCTCATAAAAACAGCAGGTCGTTATACCTACATTCCCTTATTGTTTACTTTGTCATTCTATTGTGTTTTATTTTGTTTGTTTTCTTCCATATTTTGTTTATATTTTTTTATTTCTTTTTATTTTCTCTTCTTATTTGTTTCGCGCTTATTCATACGTGAAGTTGTCACTCCAAACAAACTATCAAAATCAACAATAATAAAGAATGATAACAAACAATAACAACATTCAACACAAACAAATTTTACATCCGCTACAAATCTTTCGGTTTTCAATGCCCGTCAGACGAAAAGTGGAAGAGCGGATAGTTTTTTCTTTCTTCTCAGCCCAACGTAGGCAAACGCCCACCCCTGAGATACTCATGCTACACCGACAAAGTAGCTGGGCATTAATTTAGAAAATCGCTGGAATTAATACAACAATCTGGCAGCATATATTTATCTGTCAGTACGTTTTGCCACTGTGGCAACATTCCCTTGTTCATCATTTTATTCATAGTGTTATGTTTTGTGATAGTGTAAAGGCTCAATTAGACGTGACATAGCCATAACGCCATAGCCATAACCAAACCAAAATTCAATTGATTTATATGGTGAGAGTGAGAGAGACTCGCCATAACTCTCACCATAGAAACCAATTGAATTTTGGTTTGGTTATGGCTATGGCATTATGGCTATGTCACGTCTAATTGAGCCTTAAGGCCCAATAATTGACCTCTCAATAATATGTCATTTATCTTTAAAATCCACTTAAGTATTGAATTAATTTTTTCAGTACAAAGTTGAGAGACATTTAAATGCCCAACCTTGTGGACTTAAATCACACTTAAGTTTTACGAGCATACCATATGTTATTGTGCTTGTGTGTGTTTATGGAAAACATGTACATGAACATCATGTGGTCGTATTAAGAATAATTTCGTTTAATTTTCATATATATATAACATATACAATATATACTTTCATATCATGAGATATGTTAATAGAAAAATGCATTCTGATGCTCTTTTCGTTTCATTAAATATGTTTTTATGCAAATTTAGTTTTCTTCATTTTGATAACCTAACTTTTTTATTTATAATAAACAGCTGTTGTTTAAAAAGCCTTCCATAATACTGGGAAATTTTGTAGTGCTGCCGTACTTTCAACGTAATTTTATAAGAACTTTGATTCACCACTGAAAAAATGAAGCTACATTTAAGTGCCACCTAAATTTAAGTGGCAATTAGCTAAATGACATATAATTGGGAGGTCAATTATTGGGCCTAATTATACATACTAACCCCGAGTTCTCGACTAGCTAATCAAACCGTAACTATTTTCAAGTTCCAAGTACCCAAACAATAATTAAATACCCAACCTTGTGTAACCAAATACTACTTAAGTTCTATGAATATACTATATGTTTTTATGCGTGTATGTGTCTATCGTAAACACACACATGGTATCATGTGGTCGGACTAAGAAGAATTTCGTTTAAATTTCATAAATATATAACATATACAATACAAAGCCTCATATATAATGGAATAGAGTAATAGAAAAATGTATTATGATGTTCTTCCGATCTCAGAAAATGAGCCTTTATGCAATTCCAACTTTCCACATGTCTATAACCTAACATTTTTGTTTATGCCAAACATTTGCTACTTGGAAACTTTGCAGGGCCGCCGTGCCTTCAACATACAGGTGAGATTTATTTCAATTTGACATATATATTTATTTATTTAAAAAAAATGAACTATGATATGAAATGAAAAGTGATTTTTTATGCCATGACCGGGTATCTTGCACCTACATAGATAAATAGCAAACGATGGTCGCACATCTATAATAGTTAATGAGTACTAACACTACGCAACAAATTAAGACATTGAAAAACACACGGACTAAACATTATAAATTCGGTAATACTACCAAATAAATCTTGTTAGCATATTATGTTAAAAATTGTTTCTTGCAGCTCTTTTTTTTTTCAAAAATTAAGGAAAATATTTTTCTTTTTCTTTTTTTCTTGTGTACACATCTGGGTCGATCATACTGTCGCCGGCGGCGAGCCGCCTATGTTATTCACTATCTTTTATGGTTATTTTAATTTTTTTATTTGTCAATTTATTCCTAACTATACTTGAATTTATCTACTGCCCCATATACAGTATTGCACAAAACAGAAGCAACAAACTCTGCAAAAATAAATGGAGATGATTATCTCAGAATATACATCATTAGCAGCAAAAACTGACCATAATTCATTTGTAATTATATGCCCTATCGTATTGAATAAAATCTTTCTTAAAAAAAAATTCTGCATTTTCAAAAGTTATCTAAAATAGTCCAGACTTTAATATGAAGCTGTGCATAACAAAAGCAACAAATTAATCCTTTTTGCATAGTCCTTAGTTTTTTTTTTCATAATATGTGCATATCAACAATGGACAAATTTACAAATATTATTTATTATGCATTAAGGAATACATTTTTGCAAAGTTAATGGAATTTTGAAGTGTTCGTTGCACATTGTTCCGTTTTGTTGCTATTGTTATGTACAATTTCGATACATGGGTTTGAGAATGCTAGTTATTTTATTTTTCAGGCAATAGCAATATTAAAAAATTAAAATGCGAATTGTTTTCCTGGTATGACTGCCTACAAAAGTTTGTTCTTTGTTTGTTTGTATGGTTAGCATCGCATCTTATAACTATATTTAATAAATTAAACGAACGCACGTATGTGCTAATTATCATCTCCACTACATACAATAGATTTTCTTCACGGTTGTACAGTGATCAGAATGCATTTCCATAAAGTGAAATAATAAATATTTATTTACTTATGGAACTGCAATTGGTAACTAGTACAACCAATAAGTCTTTGCATGTAGAAAGATATATGGTTGTTTTTCAGTCTGTTCTAAACCTTTTTTTTTTTTTTTTAAATATTTTTTTATATACATATATTTTTCTACTTTTATTTTCAATAATTCTTGTTCCCTATTTTGTATGGGAGGTGTGCGACACTTATAAGGACGGTAGTTTGATCTCCCTTGAATGTATAGAATCCTAATTATTTGCCTTAAACTGTTTATTTATCATTATTTATCTTTTTAGGTAACGCGTCATTAATGGTTGAAGAGGAGGTTGGTGAAAGAGAAACCATTCCCAAGACTTGCAGTTTTATTTGCAGCAAAATGTGTCTAGACTTACGGGAAGTATTTTATTATGTTTTTCCATAGGGTATGGTACTTTGTTAAAAGATTTCACGTTCTTTTTTTTCAGGTACTAATGATTTAACAGTGTGAACAGGTATCGAGAAAATATCACAGGTAATACTTAAAGCTAAGGAAATTTTTCATCAATAGAATCGTCATGTTTAAACTAATAAAACTGGACTTCACTAACAATGAATATAAATAAAAATCTGCAAAATAATTAAGGTAAAAATGGTACAACACAAACATGAAAATATAAATAATATTTGCATGTTCCTTGCTTTGCCCCCTTAAAACCTAAATATCACAGATTATTGTTTTATATCTTTGGCATGAAAAATACCAAGAAGTTTTCCTTGAAGCGTTTCCAGTTTGTACATGCTATTTCCTTTGACCTCTAGTACCCTACATCTTCTGAACTTTGGTGCAAATTTGGCGTTGAAATTTTTCTTAAAATCGCTTTGCACAAAATTCCTTACGAATACTTCTTGTCCAACTGTAAATCTTATATCTCTACTTCTCTTATTATATTGCCTTTCGTTTCTTTGGTATGCCTTATGTAAATTATCTTTTATAGATTCTCTAATTATTTGCAATTCATCCTTTCTTCCAATTATTTCAATGTCATTTCCACTTAATGATTTCAATTTTCTAGCTAGGTGGTAATCTGTGCCAGAAGTAAACATTTGCTGGCCAAACAATGCCATGTACGGAGTTGTGCCTATCGATTCTTGTACCGCTGACCGAAGAGCACATTCTATTTCTGATATGTGTGCGTCCCAGTCCCTATGATCAGCGTTCAGGTATGCTCTTATTCCCGCTAGAAGAGATTGATTAACTCTTTCAGAGGCTTCACATTAAAGTTTTGTAGGAAATTTTGAAACTCTTGGGAAGTAATTTTTTTCCCATTGTCGGAATGTATTATTTCAGGCGTACCAAAAGTGGCTTTTCTCATGGGTTTTATAAACACAAATTTTGAGAAATGGTCTACCACTATAAACGCATAAGCATTCCCATACCTAGAACGGGGATATTTCCCTAAAAAGTCTATGTAAATTTTTTGGAATGGTCGGTACGTTATTACTTCATTACCCATTCTTGGACGCATTTCATAATTGGCTGGTTTTATTTGTTTACAGTTTATACAATTATTTATATAATTTTTCACATGTATTGCCATTTTTGGCCAATAGTAAAACTGTCTTAGACGATATAAAGTTTTCGCAATACCTCCGTGAGAAGCCGTTTCCGTATCATGAGCCTTTGATATTAAGGTTGTTATTAAATTGTCTGGTATCCACAATTTCCATTCTAAGCCACTGTCGTCTTTAGAAAAACTTGATTTTTTAAAAATCATCCCTTCTTCTACCTTCAAATCAGGCAATTTCAGTTTATTTTCTTCAATGGTATTTATCAGTTCTAAGTAGTCTGGCGATTCAAATTCTGTTGTCTCAAAATCTAGTAGTTCAATTTGTTCTACACTAAAATCCTCTACACTTCGAGAGAGCATGTCAGCGACGATATTGTCAGAGCCTTTCCGGTGTTCTATTTTAAAATTGAACGCCTGGAGTTGTAAAGACCAGCGAGCCAATCTACCGCTTAGGTCTTTAAGACTCATTAACCATTTTAAGCTGGCATGGTCAGTAATGATGGTGAAATCCATCAACTCCACGTATGGCCTAAATCGCTTGACGGCTAATACCGCCGCTAAACATTCTTTCTCTGTGACAGTATAATTTATTTGAGCTCCATTTAATTTTTGGGAGAAAAAGGCGATGGGACGATCATTATTTTGTTCATCTTTTTGAAAAATTACTGCTCCTACCCCCACATGTGATGCATCACATTGGATATAAAATGTTTTCCTAAAATCTGGATGTACCAGTACCGGGGCTGTTGTTAAGGCTTGTTTTAATTCAAAAAACGCCTCTTTTGCTTCTTCAGACATTTTAAATTTAGTTCCTTTCTTTAGAGTGTCACTTAGTGGTGCTGCTATAATGGCAAAATCTCTAATGAACCTCCGATACCAACCGGCAGTTCCTAAGAAACTCCTCACCTGTCTAGGAGTCTTTGGTATCGGTATGTGTTTTATAGCCTGTATAAATGTCGGCATAACCTCTCGGGTCGGAATTAGAAATTGCTTCCACTGATGACGTAACGACTTTTCTTATTAGTTTTCTGTTGCTATACCGCTTTCTGGCTTTTTTTATTCTTGATGAAACTATTTTGTTTTGCTCAATATTATCCTCAAAAATTCGGTTTCTCACTCGGATATAATTTTGTAATCTTTCACTATACGACTGTTGGTGTCTGAATTGTTTGCTGGGTATGGAGTTTTTATTTTCATGGATGGAATTACTGTTAATATTTTTATTTCCTTTCCGGGGGCATTTATTAATTACTTGTGTGAAGTTGCGGACATTTGGGTAGAGCGTGACTCGCCCGCCTCTATCATGCTCTTCTTGCGGTTTCCCTGTTTATTACAATTGGGACATTTAGGCGTTATAGTGCGCTCTAATCCACACTTGTAACAAAAGATATTCCGTGTCTCAGAATCACATTCCATATACGTGTGCCCTATTCGTCTGCAATTCCAACAATTTAACTCTTTATTTGCGTTACGGACTACCTCATCAACTACCCATGAATCCCTATGCTCTTCGAACATATTATTCTGTTCGTCCTCTTCATACAATTCGTTTATCTTAGGACGTGCATTATAACGCACAGCATTACTTGCTGGGGCATTAAAACGGATTTCTCGTCTTGGGAATCTTTTCTCAATCTTTTTGCATTCTTCTCTCAACTGCTCAATGTTATAAATGGCCATAGGGTAAATTAATTTCGCTATATGTTCCTTTACATTTCGTTTGAGTATTTTGATCATCTCCACTCAATGTTGACCTAATAGTCAACATTGAGTGGAAATATGCATCTAGTGTCTCATTTGATTGTTGACGTCTCTCTATCATTTCCTGCATTATTTCGAAGTCACTCCTATTCGCTTGAAATTGATTCAAAAGGCTATATCGTAGCGTTGGCCAGTCAGCTAAGCCGTTTTGTGTCTTTAAATATAGCCAAAACCACTCTTTTGCCTGCCCTTTCAAGAGGCGATGAAAATCTCTTATTACTTCTTCCCACGGTATGGAATAACTTGCCTGCAAAAGCTCAACTCTGAACACGAAATCATCTATGGAAATTCCACTGCCACCCCCTTCAAACACAATGTCCCACTTGTCTATCCTAATCTGGCCTTCTACGGGGCGAATATTCAAATTTCTCTGATGAGAATAAACATTAGGAGCACTAGATAAAATGCTTGTAAATCTATAGCCCTGCCTAAGATCTCGAACATCTCTTTGGGCATCGTGCTCATTTGAACGCTTATGTTGCCCATCATAATGTGCTTTTTCAGCTATATTGTTATTGTTATGGCCTAACTGATAAACACTGGGGTCTATACTGGCGGTATTATTAGTATTAAACACCCTTTTATTTTGGTCCGATTTCTGACCTTCCAAACTTATTCTGCCTGACCCTGACTTAGATGTGTTAGGAATATCGTCTTGAGAATTGGTAATTGATTTAATTGTTCTGATGACTTCTTGCATGATACCTTTCAAACCCTCTTGCAAAGCAGTTTGAATCATTGTTGACATTTCCTCTCGTAAACTATCCCTAACATCAATTTCTTTATTATTTCTTACAGAGACCGTTTCATGGGCATTTATTTGGATCGAATCTTCTTCCAATATATTGGCAGCAGCTCCTTCAGGAAAGTTTAACATAATTTCTTTTTCCTTATTCACATTCTCAATATTGTTCCTAATTGTTCCAGATAAGTCCCTAAATTGTGGATCATGAAAGACTGTGGACTGTCGTGGCGAATGCAGAACTTTTGGAATTGCGCCTGTTCGATTTTGGTCGAATTCTAAGGACCGCCTACTCTTTGGGTCGCTCATAATGTTTCTACTATAATTATTAATTTTATATTACCTAAAAATAATCTTAATTATATATATAGTATATATATATATATGTATATGTACTTTTGTATAATACTATTTTACTAATAATGTTTTAAAAATCGAATAACTATTTCAGCAACATCTAAGTGTGTGTGTAAGCATGTAATTGTGACCATTTAATATGACAACTAATATTCTAATGATAGACTCACAGTTTCTTTGTTTGTATATCTTAAATTATAAATTAAATTATTGATTTTCAATTCGTTACAATGCTACAGACGTTACTTAAACTACGTCAGGCCACTGCAAACTGTATTAAATTTAAACTAAGCAAATATGGTCTATGAAAACTGCCATATGCCTTAATTTAATTTTAAATACTTTCTGTTAAATTCGTTATACTTGTGTATGTCTATTCCAGCGTACCAGATGTCATATTAGATGTACATCCGGTGACCGGATACAAAACAATTAAGCAAATGAAGTCTCTTTATTTTGCCTCATGCCTTAATTGCCAATTTCTATTTTTTTTTTATGTATATGTTAATGTATATAAACGAACTTTTACTCACAAATATAACGAATACTAAATAAAAAAAATATATAAATTTAAAAACAACTTAATTTGTCATTTTGTGGTTCAGTCATCATTAATGCAATTGGTCTCTCTCTACCTGTACCAAGCCACTATGGTGAGTAAACCAACAAAATACAAAATGTTTTATTTAACAAATATTTGCTTTACGTTTGGGCGCCATTTTGTCACATTACCCTACTTTTTTTTGACAACCATCAACTCGCTCATTACTTTCCCAACTAGCTCAGTTTATTCAGGGGGGATATGACCCGCGGTTTCCGGCGTAGGGATGGACAAAAATATTTATACAGTAAAGAATAAAAATACAAAAAGAGAAAAAAAACTATATTGGACGGAATACACAATTAACTGAACCGTGATACGCTTCAGACATATGGTAGTATTTGTCTTCTCTATCTGCCCTCCCTACCTGTGGTAACATTCTCAATCGTTTTTATGTTACCCCACAAACAATTCTTAAGTCACCTTTTTACATACTTACATCCACACGAAATGAATGACTTTAGCCGGTCATTTTATTTTCCAATTCCCTTAAATTTTATATTTTTTTCTTTTATGCTAATCAATCACAAAAGCTTGACAAATTTATTTTAATGTTCTAACAAAAACTAATTAATTTTTTTTTCTTTACAATGATAAAACTTAACTTACTAACAAATTACACAAAACTTCCCAAAAATACCTTAACTATTCTGGACACTACAGTCAAACAGAACAACGAACAAAAATGCACTAGTATTTTACCTATTTTAAAGAGCTCTCTAAAACAAAGGTTTTACTGTTTAATTTTCTTATTAGTTTTACTACTTTTTACACTCGCGACAGAAATATTTTTGGGCTAACAAAAGGGGTATTTAAATCCTTACACACTAAACTAACGTTTTAACTATATTTTTACTTTTTTCTTTTAACAACAAAACTTTGGCTTTAACACATTGAACCACAAAACATATTGAACTTGGAACAATCATAAAAATTTTAACAGTATGGATGTAACACACGACGAAAATTAACTTGTACGATTCTCCCTGTGTATTTGGGGGAAATTTCTGGTATTGTGTCTTAACAACTTTGTATATAAAATGTTTCTTTAATTATAATTCTAATACATTGTCTTTATGACTCATGCACGAATTTTATGTACGTATGGGTATGTATTTAACAATATAAAAAAAATTAAGCAAATATGTATAGGCCGACTCACCAAGCCACAGATAAAATTATATACTCTCCTTTTATTGTTGGTAATTCACTCAACTCCTTTGGCCTTTTCTTAGCGACCACCAATTATTCGGTTGGCTTGCTGAATGTGGTAACATACAATTCCACCCACGGCATACAAAAATTCCACCAGTCTGATGCACAACTATAAATTTAGGGCGAATTCCAACCCCTTCCTTGTTGTTCCCACTGGCACTAAGATCACGCAATTCTTCCAGAATTCACTCTCTCTTCCCCAGATTTTCTGATCTTCGCTTTTCCGGACACAGTTTTCTTATCTTTTTTTCCTTTTTAATAATTTTTTTAATTTTCGACTATCTTCTCTGCAAGTTCAATCTTAAATCTCACGAAATCTATTTTCTTTTTACTATCATACCCTTGATGCCTTCCAGTTCGAATAGCTCTCAATACCTGTCTCCCTCTATTCCTGTATGTACTCTTCTAACCAGCGGCGATTAAAAATAAAAAACCCTTCTCGTCCCCCTCATAACATTCCATGTCTCGCCTACGCTAGCCAGACTCACCGCTACCTACCAGATTCAAAATTGAAGTCAATAACCCTTTGCAACTCTGGCCTTGAATTTGGCCAGTAGCCTGTGAAGAACAATTAGTGCGTTGCTTTGAATATACATATTTATTCAATCTTTTTCCTCCTGTTAGTTTTGGGTTCATTGATCTCTTTATTATGGCTACTCCTATGTCCAATCCGCATTTTCTAATTGCTCCTAACAATCCAGATTTCATCCCAATTAGATCGCGAGTATTAGGTCCTCATAAAAACAGCAGGTCGTTATACCTACATTCCCTTATTGTTTACTTTGTCATTCTATTGTGTTTTATTTTGTTTGTTTTCTTCCATATTTTGTTTATATTTTTTTATTTCTTTTTATTTTCTCTTCTTATTTGTTTCGCGCTTATTCATACGTGAAGTTGTCACTCCAAACAAACTATCAAAATCAACAATAATAAAGAATGATAACAAACAATAACAACATTCAACACAAACAAATTTTACATCCGCTACAATTTCTTTTCTGAATATGGCCCAATTCATACGAGGATTTAAAAATCTTGTTTTATTTTTGATTCTCTTTAACAGTTGCTTCCAAAAACATTTTATATTCATACGATGATTTTTTCCATGTTTCTAGTTTTGATTTTTTTTCTTCCAAAAATTGTATCAGTGTTGCCATTAGATTTTAAAAAAATTCGTTTTTTCCCTACATGTAAACAAATTTGTTTTGTAAACCTTTTGTAAACCAAAATTATTTCTTCTGAATATTTGGAGCTACAGTAGGTAACTTAAAACTTGACATATGTATGTATGTATGTATATATGTAATTCTTTTGTATTAAATTATTCAAAGTGACTACTTCTGCCTTCGAAATTAATGCATACTTTTTATTGTAGTTAAAACACTTTCAAATATTGTACTTAGTTTAAAACATTATTAAAAAACAATATTGCATTGAAATATTAATTCAAGATTGTAAAAAAAATATTTCTTTCAGTCTTGATTTGAAACTTATTTAAAACTGAAAATAAATTCATTTGACTTTTTATAATTAAATTAATTTGTTTTGAACTTAAACCATAACATATTTGTGGCGACGAGGATAATGGCAACAGATCCTAAAATTTTGGAGTTATTACAAAAGCAGGGAGAAATCCTAGCTAAATTAACCATGGGTGCTTCAACAAATCAAGAACAATTAATGGATAAATTATCAAATTGTATTTCCGAATTTATATTTGACCCAACAAATTCGATTACTTTCAACGTTTGGTACAGCCGCCATGAAGATATATTTTTAGTAGATGGTAAGAACTTAGACGATGCAGCACGAGTAAGACTTTTGATGAGAAAGTTGAATACTATTGCTTATGGGAAATATGCTGCCTACATTCTTCCGAAAAATGTTAGGGATATATCGTTTGCTGACACAATAAAAACTTTAAAAAGCATGTTTGGTATGCAAGAATCCTTGTTCAGCATGCGGTATAAATGTCTTCAAACAGTGAAAACGCCTCAAGAGGATCTGGTATCTTATGCAGCTCGTATTAATGAATCATGTGAGCAGTTCAGTCTATCGGATATGAACGCAGATCAATTCAAATGTCTTGTTTTTGTGTGTGGGCTACAATCACATTCAGATATGGAGGTTCGTATGAAATCTTTATCAATTCTTGAGGATGACTCGACTCAGACAGTCAACAAATTAGTCGCAACGGCTCAGAGAATGATGAATCTAAAACATGACACCACTATGGTGGAAGAAAACACAACATCAGTTAACGTCATTAAAAAAAATTCAAAATTCAAATCTGATGACAATAAGAAAGTTCCAAAGACCCCATGTTGGAACTGTGGCTTGATGCATTATTCAAAATATTGCACATACATGAGTCATAAATGTAATCAATGCAATGTAGTTGGTCATAAAGAGGGATACTGCAAAAACCCAGGTAAAAATAGTTCATTTAAAAACAAATTTACGTATAAAAAGAAAAACAAGAATTATAAGAGAAAATCAGGCTCTCTACAATCAAATGTTGTTCAAATCAACAAAATTTCGCACGCATCCAGGCGCAAATACGTCATGGTCAATATGAATTCTTTGTCTTCTGATCAATGTCATTACGGCTTTAATGTCAAACTTCAAGTAGATACAGCATCAGACATCTCAATGATTGGAAAATCCCTTTGGATAAAAATGGGAAAACCAGGAAAAAATTTCAAGAATCGTTTTGTAACAAGTGCATCAAACAACAAAATCAAACTTTTAGCCGAGTTTGATTGTAAAGTCAGGCTAAAAGGTGAAGTACAATTATGCAGTTTTTCTGTTGTAGAAATTGATACGCTTTTAATATTTGGTACAGATTTGTGTGATATCTTTCGCATATGGGACCAACCATTAAATACAATTTGTTGCCAAATTAAGCAAGCTGAAGTTAGTGCAGATGTTCTGAATGAAATACGAACAAAATTTGCTGATATTTTTCAAGACATTCCAGCAAAATGTACCAAAATAAAGGTTCAACTACACCTTAAGAACGACGTTCAACCAATATTTAGAGCTAAACGGCCAGTGGCATATGCAATGCTTGCTCTAGTAGAAGATGATATATCCCGTCTACAGTCATTGGGTATAATTTCACCTGTCGATTTCTCGGACTGGGCAGCACCAATTGTAGCTGTAAAGAAACCAAACGGAAAAATTCGTATATGCGGGGATTATTCAACCGGACTAAATGACAGTTTGGAACCACATAAATACCCACTTCATCGCCCAGAAGATCTTTATGCAAAATTAGCTAACAGTTGCTTGTATACTCATATTGATCTCTCTGATGCTTATCTTCAAACAGAAGTAACATCAGATTCAGCCAAACTTCTTACAATAAACACACATAAAGGACTGTTTACTTTTAATAGGCTAGCTCCTGGTGTAAAAAATGCTCCAGGCGTGTTTCAACAGATCATGGATACAATGCTCATTGATATAGATGACGCAGCAGCTTATATCGACGATATAACTATTGGTGGCTCCACAGTTGAAAAACATTTGGAAAATGTCAAAAATGTTTTGCAAAAACTACGTGAGTTCAATTTTCATATCAAGTATGAAAAATGCACGTTTTTCGCCAAAGAAGTTAAATATCTTGGCAACATAATGTCAGAAAATGGTTTACGACCTGATCCTGACAAGATAAAAACTATTTTGGATTTACCACCACCAACGTCTATATCAGAACTCAGATCATTTCTGGGATCAATAAACTATTATGGTAAATATATACATCAAATGACTAATCTTAGAGCACCACTTGATAATTTATTGAAAGATAATGTCACATTTGAGTGGAACTCTGCATGCCAAAAATCATTTCAACAATTCAAAAATCTATTGCGCTCAGATTTACTACTAACACATTACAATCCAGCATTGCCAATAAAGGTTGCAGCAGATGCATCAGGTAAAGGTATTGGTGCATTCATTTGTCACGTATATCCAGACAAGTCAGAAAAAGTTATATCTCATGCTTCACGTACTCTCACCGCAGCTGAAAAAAACTATTCTCAAATTGAGAAAGAAGGTCTTGCTTTAATATTTGCCGTAAAGAAGTTTCATCGTTACATATATGGTCGACAATTCATATTATGTATTGATCACAAACCTCTTTTGTCGATTTTTGGTAGAAAATCTGGTATTCCAGCTTATGCAGCAAATAGATTGCAGCGTTGGGCATTAACACTTATGATGTATGATTTCAAAATCGAATACGTCAACACCAAAGATTTTGGTTGTGTAGATGTTTTGTCGGGGCTCATCGATTCTAACATGAAACCTGATGAAGATATCATCATTGCCTGCGCTACGTTGGAAGAAGACTGTTCAGAAATGTTAACCGATCATTTTAATTCACTACCAATAACTTTTAATATGTTAATTTAATTATTATTTTTCGAACTGTATTTTTTTCTATATTCTTATGAATTGAATAGGCTAAAGTTCGTAACGCTTTTTAAGCCAAATTACATGTGATAATTATTAATGAACAAATAACATCAAAGTTAGTTGTAAATATTCTGACAACACATAGTTGAACGGAACAGCCAGCCGTTTTTGAAGGCCACTAAACCTTCCTCATCAGCGTTCTTCTGTCTTTTGGTCCACTGTGTGTGGTGTCAGTTGATGTAGATGTCTGCCTTATATACGTAACTTTATTGCAAATGGAATATGTGAATTGTTTTGATTCATTGCACTTCAATTTGCTAATGTGTTTCGTAATGTATACGCAAGTTACCATCTATATATATATACCATCTTCTATATATATTACCATCTTCTATATATATTACAACAGTCTTACCATTGTCGTTTTGTTCCTTACTAACTATACACATGTTTGTTAATTTGCTTATTTTTGTTCTACTTAAGACAAACTTTTTTGGTTTGTTACTATTAAGTATCTTTTTTATTTTTTTTAATTTTTGCCACAAGCCAATGACTATTAATTAGTTAATTTAATTATTATTTTTCGAACTGTATTTGTTTCTATATTCTTATGAATTGAATAGGCTAAAGTTCGTAACGCTTTTTAAGCCAAATTACATGTGATAATTATTAATGAACAAATAACATCAAAGTTAGTTGTAAATATTCTGACAACACATAGTTGAACGGAACAGCCAGCCGTTTTCGAAGGCCACTAAACCTTCCTCATCAGCGTTCTTCTGTGTTTTGGTCCACTGTGTGTGGTGTCAGTTGATGTAGATGTCTGCCTTATATACGTAACTTTATTGCAAATGGAATATGTGAATTGTTTTGATTCATTGCATTTCAATTTGCTAATGTGTTTCGTAATGTATACGCAAGTTACCATCTATATATATATACCATCTTCTATATATATTACCATCTTCTATATATATTACAACAGTCTTACCATTGTCGTTTTGTTCCTTACTAACTATACACATGTTTGTTAATTTGCTTATTTTTGTTCTACTTAAGACAAACTTTTTTGGTTTGTTACTATTAAGTATATTTTTTATTTTTTTTAATTTTTGCCACAAGCCAATGACTATTAATTAGTTAATTTAATTATTATTTTTCGAACTGTATTTGTTTCTATATTCTTATGAATTGAATAGGCTAAAGTTCGTAACGCTTTTTAAGCCAAATTACATGTGATAATTATTAATGAACAAATAACATCAAAGTTAGTTGTAAATATTCTGACAACACATAGTTGAACGGAACAGCCAGCCGTTTTCGAAGGCCACTAAATCTCATCAGCGTTCTTCTGTGTTTTGGTCCACTGTGTGGTGTCAGTTGATGTACATTTCACTTGTACACCCATGCAAACACCCATTGTAAGCACAACGCTTCTCTACAATAACAACAGAAGCTGTACACACAAGTATACATACATACACATAAACAAAAAATCAAACTCACACAACGCGTTTTTATTTATAAAATTGTAATAAGAGTTAAAAAATACAAAATGGTTGTTCCAATTGTCACTGCCATTCTTTCACGTCATAGTCTTAGTGATATATGCGGAATTTTTGAAAAATTGAAGTTTTATTGCATTGAACACAAATTCAAGTGGCCATTTTTCCAAAGAGTGTGTACAGATGTCAGCCACGCCCTGTTTGGGGCAGTTCTAAAGTCTTGCAAAAATGAAAACATCTCAGAATACCTGATAAGCTGCTATCGATATTTAGATAATCAATACGTGACCAATTGGGTCACGTATAGGACCCTTAGGACTACCTAAACTGTATAATGGCACACGCGTGCTCTTCCATATTTCGCCAAAATGTCCACTAATCTTTTCAAGAAATGTCACTGAAAAGCAAATTTCAAAAATAATTTTTTTTCGATTTCCAAAATTATTTTAGAAACGTGACCAATTGGGTCACGTATAGGTCCCTTAGGACTACCTAAACTATATAATGGCACACGCGGGCTCTTCCATATTTCGCCAAAATGTCCACTAATCTTCTCAAAAAATGTCACTGAAAAGCAAATTTCAAAAATAATTTTTTTTCGATTTCCAAAATTTTAGAAACGTGACCAATTGGGTCACGTATAGGACCCTTAGGACTACCTAAACTATATAATGGCACACGCGGGCTCTTCCATATTTCGCCAAAATGTCCACTAATCTTCTCAAAAAATGTCACTGAAAAGCAAATTTCAAAAATAATTTTTTTTCGATTTCCAAAATTATTTTAGAAACGTATAGGACCCTTAGGACTACCTAAACTATATAATGGCACACGCGGGCTCTTCCATATTTCGCCAAAATGTCCACTAATCTTCTCAAAAAATGTCACTGAAAAGCAAATTTTAAAAATAATTTTTTTTCGATTTCCAAAATTATTTTAGAAACGTGACCAATTGGGTCACGTATAGGACCCTTAGGACTACCTAAACTATATAATGGCACACGCGTGCTCTTCCATATTTCGCCAAAATGTCCACTAATCTTCTCAAAAAATGTCACTGAAAAGCAAATTTCAAAAATAATTTTTTTTCGATTTCCAAAATTATTTTAGAAACGTGACCAATTGGGTCACGTATAGGACCCTTAGGACTACCTAAACTGTATAATGGCACACGCGTGCTCTTCCATATTTCGCCAAAATGTCCACTAATCTTTTCAAGAAATGTCACTGAAAAGCAAATTTCAAAAATAATTTTTTTTCGATTTCCAAATTTATTTTAGAAACGTGACCAATTGGGTCACGTATAGGACCCTTAGGACTACCTAAACTGTGTAATGGCACACGCGTGCTCTTCCATATTTCGCCAAAATGTCCACAATCTTCTCAAAAAATGTCACTGAAAAGCAAATTTCAAAAATAATTTTTTTTTTCGATTTCCAAAATTTTAGAAACGTGACCAATTGGGTCACGTATAGGACCCTTAGGATTACCTAAACTATATAATGGCACACGCGGGCTCTTCCATATTTCGCCAAAATGTCCACTAATCTTCTCAAAAAATGTCACTGAAAAGCAAATTCCAAAAATAATTTTTTTTCGATTTCCAAAATTATTTTAGAAACGTGACCAATTGGGTCACGTATAGGACCCTTAGGACTACCTAAACTATATAATGGCACACGCGGGCTCTTCCATATTTCGCCAAAATGTCCAAAACAACCCCAATTTTATATTAACTAAATTTGAAGTTGTTACAAAATTAAAAAAACAAATCGATTATTTAAAACGAACAAAATCTTTAATTTACTTAATAACGTGTGGTTACAATATTTTGTTCCTAGGCTCCTAGGGCCAGATTCCGCAACGATGAGTTTTGAAATGGTCACCAATTTCAGTGTTCACAATTCAGCACACTTTTTCCAGTGATAAATTTTGACGCTAGTGTTCACTATAACTATCAAAATTATTCATTCTCACCGTTGAGGATGCACAAAGCAACAAGGGTACACTGGAATTGCTGAACACTTCAAAATTCATCGTTGTGGAATCCGGTCCCTGCTCGGCATTCGTAACTTGCCATGTAAATGAGGCGCCGTGAGCCTTTTCTGACTCCAATTCTTTGCTGGAACGAGGAAAAGAGTGGCGCCACAACAGCAGCAATTTGGGTAATAGTCCCTTCACTAATGCGAGATCCCAGAGTCATTATGGATCCAATTAACAACCAACCAGCTTGGGTACGATTTAGCGACATGCTACTCGTGTCGCATTAAATACAATTTTACCCGATATGGACTCCGGTGAAGACCGCATTTGCTCGAGGGCATCAACAAAGCTATCGATGTGGTGTTATAAGACTTGGCACAGTCTTGGGCTGCTGCACTTGGATGCACCAATACAGCACAAGTCGTATCAATGGCATGCAGAAATTGATCAGCCAGAAGGTTTTGAGGTGTTGTGCCTAATCCTAATACCATAGAGCCCAGTTCTTGCAATGCACACACTAAGAAGTGTTGACTGAACAGTGTTTCCTGATGCAAGTCCTTGGCATTTTCGGGATTGAAAGCCGAAAAGTTTGCCAATTTCCCAGAAAAAAGTTTGCCAAATTTCTGAAAGCAAAATATTAATAAATACATATATTTCTTGTAATTTTCCAACTGAGAATTATACTTACATTAAATATTGAGCCAAAGAATGGTTTCCTGAAAATAAATTAAATAAATAAAAGCTAAAATTTTGTTGCGCTAGGTATAAAAACACAAAAATCTTCCGTCTCGTGCAACATTATATAAATTTTTCAACACGCTTTAAAATGTTGCCAGATGTGCATTAAGAACGAATGAAAATGAAACAATTTTTCACCATGCAGCTTTGTATTTGGTTAAAAATTAACTAGGTAGCACTGACACCAAGTTAACTTTCTTTTTAAATATTTTACATTTTATACTTTTTTCTGAGCCTATAACTTTTTCCAGAAAGTTTCCCGGGAAATGACAGTTCCCATATATATGCCTATTTATATCCTAAAGCGATAGAAGGTAAAGCTATGTGTGCACGAGATTTCGTAATGAAATTAGTAGCTAAACACTAAAGACGCTTTTTGGTTTGTTTTTTAATAAATTTTTTTTTGTTAATCTTATAACTTTTTCCCGAAAGTCTCCTGGAAAATGATTGAACCCTTATTCGACGCATATTTTTGTCTGCTATCGATTTCAGGTAGCGTCATATGCGCACGCAATCTAATTTATGAGTTACGAGCAAAAAACGAAAACTTTCTTATTTTAAGTACCAAAATATAGTTTTTGCTCTATAACTTTTTTCAGAAAGTCTCCCGAGATATAAACCTTATAACAACTGAAGCGTATTACAATAAGCTATCTATTGAAGGTAGCGCCATATGCGCACGAAGTCTATCTTACGAGATATAAGCGAAAAAATATTTGCAAAAGTATCTAATTAATACATCGGATATATATGTGGTGTAAGCAATTGCCGAACTCTGGTATTGTAGTCTACCAACACTCATTATCTCTAGCCGGTGTAGACAGTTCTGCAGAGAATATAAAATCGTTTACCAACATTGTTGGGGTGTGGCTGAATATCGTTTTACGGACTCACTTCGTTCTACTGTCGTATGACAGTCGATCTTAATACTTTGTAACTTTGTAATTAGTCATAAGCCTTCACATTTTAAGAATAAAATTATTGTGGAAAATAAACCCACAAATTGGTGACCCCAACGTGATAGGTTTTTTTGACACGTACAAAAAGTTGCTGTAATAACCATTTTGAAGATGATCGCTGGCGCAGGGTGCAGCAACGAGGAGAAATTAAATACATCAGCTTCTATACCGAATCCAAACGGCGTTTCGCCTAATGATGTCAGCCAGACAATTAACCGTGTGGCAGTCGAAGTGCCACCCTTTTGGTCCGACCACGCCGAGATATGGCTGGCTCAAGTTGAAGCCCAATTTTCTGTCGCCGGAATTTCGAGTGACACGTCCAAATTCAACACGGTTGTAGCTGCTATAGAATCGAATGTCCTTGTTAGAATTTCCGACGCAGTATTAAATCCTCCGGAAAGTGGTAAATACGACAATTTAAAAAAATGTATTTTGGAACGGTACTGCGAAAGTGAGCAGAAAAAAACGCAAAATTACTTTCTGATATCGACTTGGGCGACAAGCGTCCAACACAATTGCTTAATGAATTAAGTACTCTGGCTAGAGACAAGGTAACCCGAGATTTTTTGAAGACACTGTGGCTTCAACGTCTACCGGCGCAAGTTAGGGCGATTTTGCAAGCATCGGATGCTGACCTAAAGGAAATGGCAAAATTGGCGGATAAGATTATGGAAGTTGGTGAATTTCAGCATTTGGCTTCTGTATCATCTAAGCGTCCTTCACACCACGATGCTTCTGAAATAGAAAAACGACTTGAACGTATCGAGAAACAAATTGGTAATCTCTCCATTTCCAATAACAACAACAAACGTCGTTCACGATCTGTTTCTGTTAAAAGCCAGCGAGGAAACTCGCAACAAAGCACATCGAACCAGCTCGCACAAAAATATTGTTGGTATCACATTAAGTACGGAGACAGGGCGCAAAAATGCCGCGATCCCTGTACTTACCCGACAGGGCCACAAAAAAACTAAGTACATCTTTTGGCCCAGCGGGCGGGCCCGAAGAAAATGCCTATATAGCCCGTCTACTTATTAACGATAATAACTCGAAACAAAAATTTTTAATTGATACCGGCGCAGACGTCTCTGTGTTGCCAGTCCCCCGTCCGATTTCAGCAAAACCATCAAGAACAACAAGCCTGTTTGCAGCAAATGGCACTCCCATACAAACATACGGTGAAAAGCGATTGAAACTGTCTTTAGGATTAAGACGAAATTTTACTTGGACCTTTTTATTGGCGGACGTTAAAGGCCCAATCATAGGCTCTGATTTTTTAAAATTTTTTGATCTTTTGGTCGACATTAGGGGTAGCACACTCATCGATCGTAAAACCTTATTGCAGTCAAGGGGTGTAGCTATTCACGATGATGCGACAAGAGTTCTCGCGAACGTCTCTGATGGGCCCTACGCAGAATTGTTACGGGAATTTAACGACCTTGCAACAATTAGTTCAAATAAACAGCCGATAAGTACTAGGGTCACACACCATATTACCACGACAGGCCCTCCTACTTTTGCTAGAGCCCGGCGGCTTACTGGCGATAAATTGGTAGCGTCTAGAAAGGAATTTGAATATTTGACGGAGAAGGGAATTTGCAGGCCCTCCAAGAGTAATTGGGCGAGTCCCTTACACTTGGTCAGGAAGTCTAATGGCGACTGGCGACCTTGTGGGGACTATCGTGCCTTAAACGACATCACAATTCCTGACAGGTACCCAATACCGTATTTGCATGACGTAACCAATATTTTATATGGCAGGAGTTTTTTTTCGAAAATCGACTTGCAAAGGGCCTACCACCAAATACCCGTAGAGCCTTCCGACGTACCTAAAACCGCAATTATAACGCCTTTCGGGCTGTTTGAGTTCCTTTATATGACGTTTGGGCTAAGAAATGTAGCTCAAACTTTTCAGCGTCATATAAACGAAGTGTTAAAGGAACTTGATTTCGTATTCGTCTATATAGACGATATCCTAGTCGCATCAAAGTCTGAGGAAGATCACGCGAATCATCTTCGAATCGTTTTTGAGCGCTTACGTCGTGCGAACCTCGCTATTAATTTTAGTAAGTGTCTTTTTGGTCAACATGATCTAACGTTTTTGGGCCACAGAATAAACTCGTAGGGTTTGAAACCGTCTGAAGAAAAGGTAAAGGCGATAAGGAGTTTCCCGAAACCGGCACTGGCTAAAGATCTGCAGAAATTTTTGGGCATGATAATTTTTTATCGATTGTTCATACCAAGAGCTACCGAAAATCAGGGAATTTTGCGTTTACTGATACCAGGGAATAAGAAAAATGATAAAAGCATAATTAAATGGAACACTGCTGCTGAGAACGCATTTGACGCATGTAAAGACGAGCTGGCAAATTCCACATTGCTAAACTATATGGCTCTCCGGATGCAAAGCTTACGCTAACCACTGACGCGTCTGACGAGGCTCTAGGTGCTGTTTTACAACAGATCGTAAACGGCCGTACGGAACCACTGGGTTTCTACTCCAAGAAACTTACACCCCCGCAGAAGAATTACAGCACCTACGACCGTGAATTGACAGCAATATACCAGGCGATACAGCATTTTAAATATGCGCTTGAGGGTAGAGATTTTGTTATATTTACCGATCATAAACCTATTGTTTACGCCTTTAAACAGTAAAGCGAAAAAGCGTCGCCAAGGAGAGCCCGTCAGTTGGACTTCATAAGTCAATATACAACGAATATACAACACTTGCCAGGTGTCGAAAATAATGTAGCCGATTTGCTTTCACGCATAAACGTAATTTCAAACGATATCAACTTTGATGAAATCGCGACACAACAACAATCTGATATGGAACTTCAAAGTTTATTAAACAAGGATAATATGGAATCGATTACGCTGACCAAGTTGACTATTCCAGACTCGAAACACACAATGTACTGCCACATTTTTCAGGATCGTATAAGACCTTACGTACCAAAAAGTTTACGGCGTATCGTGGTTGGCAAACTTCACTCTTTGTCACACCCTGGCATTAGAGCAACCAAAAAATTAGTTGCGGACCACTATGTCTGGCCTTCAATGTCAAAGGATGTAGCAGCATACGTGCGAACATGCTTATCCTGCCAAAAATCGAAAGTTTGGCGACATACGAAGTCACCATTGAGCAATTATGCATCTGTCGACGCACGTTTTGAGCATATCAATATCGATATCGTAGGCCCATTGCCAACGTCAAATGGATTTCGATACTGTTTGACATGTATCGATCGTTTTTCAAGATGGCCCGCTGCAATTCCAATGGCCGATATAACAGCTCAAAACGTTGCCACCGCCCTCGTAAACGGTTGGATATCCACTTATGGCATTCCTTTACGTATTTCTACGGACTTGGGACGACAGTTTGAATCTGCGGTGTTTAAAGAATTAATGGAAATGTTGGGAGTCAAACATTTGCGTACTACGCCATACCATCCTCAGTCCAACGGCATCATTGAACGTTGGCACCGATCACTGAAAGGTGCAATCAAGTGCTCTGAAACAAATAGTTGGAGTTCAGCCTTGCCGATGATATTACTTGGTATGCGGTCCACCATTAAAAACGATATCGGATTGAGTCCAGCGGAGTTGGTATTTGGTTCACCTCTAAGAATCCCTGGACAGTTTCTCGTTCCCCGAATATATGACACCAATGTTACGGAATTTGCGGAATCACTTCGAAAAGCAATCCTCAGTTTGCCACTGACTAAACCAGAACATCATGGTGTAACACAAAATTTTGTCCAACCAGCATTAAAAGAGTTCAAATTTGTTTTCGTTAGAGTCGACCGCATTAAAAAACCCTTAGAACCAAGTTACGAGGGACCGTTTAAAGTTTTATCTAAGCATGAAAAATATTTTATCATCAATGTTCACAGGCGTGAAGCTAAAATATCAATCGATCGACTTAAAGCTGCCTATATTTTTAACGATGCGATGGACACAGAAACAAATTCTCAATGCAACAACGTAAGCCCACGGCACGTTAATAACAACGACTTGACATCACGAGAGGAAACCGACGAAAGCGGAGAAGTCAGTAAGGAACGGACACAAGTAACATCATCGGGCCGTCATGTACGTTTCCCTCTTAAGTATCGTTAGCGTGTTAACTAAGCGGGGGGTATTGTGGTGTAAGCAATTGCCGAACTCTGGTATTGTAGTCTACCAACATTCATTATCTCTAGCCGGTGTAGACAGTTCTGCAGAGAATATAAAATCGTTTACCAACATTGTTGGGGTGTGGCTGAATATCGTTTTACGGACTCACTTCGTTCTACTGTCGTATGACAGTCGATCTTAATACTTTGTAACTTTGTAATTAGTCATAAGCCTTCACATTTTAAGAATAAAATTATTGTGGAAAATAAACCCACATATACAACATGACAAAAATTTCAACAATGACAGTCGAATAATCTGATACTAGAGGTCTTTCGCTAATTACCCCTGTTTTTTAATTTTTAATTTAGTAAAAAATTACTTTAAAAATATTGTATTAAAAACCATAATTTTTTTTCACTCTTTGTTTACATTTAGCACGTACCAAAAAGTTTGCCAAATGGAAAAAACGTGCTTCGCTAAAATGTTGATCAGTGCTGCCCAGTTGTTCCACACTGTAAAATAATTACTAATTTTTAATTTTTTATGTGCTTATAACTTTTTTCAGAAAGTCTCCCGGGAAAAAATAGAACCCATTATCGATGCGTATTTTTATCCTTAATCGACAAACAATAGCAATATATAGGTACGAGGTCTAGTTCATAAGTAATTAGTGAAAAAGTAAAGATGGTTTTTTGGCACGATTTTAATAAAAAAAATGTTGCTGATCCTATAACTTTTTTCAGAAAGTCTCCCGGAATACAAAAGAACCCATTATAGATGCGTATTTTTGTCCTTAACTTATTGAAGGTAGTGCGATATGCGCACGAGATCTAGATTTTGAGATATGAGTAAAAATCTAAATATGCTTTTTTGTTGCAAATTTTTCATAGAAAAAATGTTGCTGATCCTATAACTTTTTTCAGAAAGTCTCCCGGAATTAGAAAGAACCCATTATAGACGCGCATTTTTGTCCTTAACTTATTGAAGGTGTAAGGTCGTTTTCTGCCGGGTATACTCAGCCTGAAAATGCCAATGGTCGTTACAAGAAATAACACGTTCTTTTCCTTAATTTATTAGTATTCTTTATTTAAAACTAATAAATTTAGTGTTTTCTGAAATATAATTCACTTGACTTCAATTCCGTAGTATTATATCATTTGTTTTGCTTATGGCCTCTCAGCTCCCCGGATTGGTTATGGCTTTTCTTCCTGCGAGTTGTCTTCTATGCTTCCGTAGTCAACCTTTGTATTACTCCCGTGGTCCTATGTAGTGCCTTATCAGGAAAATTGGGGTCTTATGGATATTTAACTTATGTTTCCGCACAGTTGAACGTATCGGCTACTGGCCTACTACCACCGTTTAGTGGTGGCGTTGTATTGTTTTCGTGGTGGGAACAATTGTTGCAATACTACCGAGATTACCCTATATTGTCGCGCGATAATATTGGTAAATATCTGCTTAACGATGCACTACTGTATTGCTTCGTGACTAGGTAATCGCTGATAGTGTTTATAATATCTAGTTCTCGGTGTCTTACTGTATTGTTTAGCGACTAGGCAATCGCTAACAATGTTTATTAATATTTATTTATCCAGGTTCTACTGTATCGTTTCGCGACTAGGAAATCGCTAACAATGTTTATTAATATCTACTTATCTAGGTGCTACTGTATTGTTTCGCGACTAGGTAATCGATAACAATGTTTATTAATATTTATTTATCCAGGTTCTACTGTATCGTTTCGCGACTAGGAAATCGCTAGTAATGTTTATTAATATCTAATTATCTAGGTGCTACTGTATTGTTTCGCGACTAGGCAATCGCTAGCAATGTTTTTTAATATCTACTTATCTAGGTGCTACTGTATTGTTTCGCGACTAGGCAATCGCTAACAATGTTTATTAGTATCTACTTGTCCGTGTTCTACTGTATTATTTCGCGACTAGGAAATCGCTAACAATGTTTATTAATATCTACTTATCCGTGTTCTACTGTATTGTTTCGCGACTAGGAAATCGCTAACAATGTTTGTCCATGTCTACTTATCCGTGTTCTACTGTATTGTTTCGCGACTAGGCAATCGCTAACAATGTTTATTAATATCTACTTATCTAGGTGCTACTGTATTGTTTCGCGACTAGGTAATCGCTAACAATGTTTATTAATATTTATTTATCCAGGTTCTACTGTATCGTTTCGCGACTAGGAAATCGCTAGCAATGTTTATTAATATCTAATTATCTAGGTGCTACTGTATTGTTTCGCGACTAGGCAATCGCTAACAATGTTTATTAAATATCTACTTATCCGTGTTCTACTGTATTGTTTCGCGACTAGGCAATCGCTAACAATGTTTATTAAATATCTACTTATCCAGGTTCTACTGTATTGTTTCGCGACTAGGTAATCGCTAACAATGTTTGCTAGTTGAATACTAACTTACCCGGATTCATCCTGATCAACTGATGTCTACGCAACGACTGATCCCTTGTTTGCAAATTCTTCGACCTTTTATACTATTTGCCCTTTACATTATTGTTGTAATATTTACAGAGATTTCTGCATGCTTATGTTTGGTTGTTATTGTCCCTAACTTATTTTAATGTACATGTTTGTATGTATGTTTTGTTAGTGACCGTTAATCCCTTTGCTTGTAAATTATTTTGTTGGATGTGTTTGTTGTTGTATGTTTTGTTCTTTAGTTTATTTCATTTAATATATTTTGTTAGTGTCTTTTGTTTTATAAATTAGTTCGTCGATCATATTTGTTATTTTATGTTTTACTACTTTACAGGGTGTGACAACAGTTTGTGTGCAAACTGTTCGTTACACATTCGCCCTTCTTTGAAAAAAAAAATTTAAAAAAAAATGTGTTGGTACGTTTTTTCCGTATTCCTTGTGTTTTCCTCCGGAGTGCTCACCATGAGCTGAGGTACCTCCTGTTGTTGTTTCTGAACGATTCCTTTGCTTGTGCTAGCACCTTCCGTGTAAGGCGACGTAGCCCTGGTGTGTTTTTGCTCCAGTTCTTCTAGTCGTTGTACTATATCTTCTTGTAAATCCATTTTAATGAATTCAGCCATTCGTTTCCGAAGTTCCTCGACTGTTCCTGTAGTTTCTAGTCTAAGTTCTGTAGATCTGTAGATCCAGTTTATTTTTACCATTCTGATTCGTGGTATTTTTTCAAAAAATATATAGATTAATTTTTTTTTATATATTTGTTACGTCTTTTTATACAGGATTTTGCTCCGGCTCCACTTGTAACGTGGCTTCCTGCTTCGTAGTTTTTTTTTCAAACAAAAGAAATTGTATCCTTTTTTTTTTGTTCCGTGTTTTTCTTGTTTTTATCCGGAATTTGCTCGGGCGCCACTTGTAACGTGGCTTCTTGCTTCCTGGTATTTTTTTTTCAAAAAAAAATTTATCCCCCTTTTGTTTTTGTTCCGTGTTTTCCTTGTTTTTATCCAGAATTTGCTCGGGCGCCACTTGTAACGTGGCTTCTTGCTTCGTGGTATTATTATTAAAAATAAATGTATCCTTTTTTCTCCCTGAACCGTGTTTTTCTTGTTTTTATCCAGAATTTGCTCGGGCGCCACTTGTAACGTGGCTTCTTGCTTCGTGGTATTTTTTTTTTCAAAAAAAAAAATTATCCTCTTTTTTTTATTTGTTCCGTGTTTTTCTTGTTTTTATCCAAGTGGTGCCACTTGTAACGTGGCTTCTTGCTTCGTGGTATTTTTGTTTTCAAAAAAAAATTTCCTTCTTTTTTTTTTTTTTTTTGTTCCGTGTTCTTCTTGTTTTTATCCAGAATTTGCTCGGGCGCCACTTGTAACGTCGTTTTCTGCCGGGTATACTCAGCCTGAAAATGCCAATGGTCGTTACAAGAAATAACACGTTCTTTTCCTTAATTTATTAGTATTCTTTATTTAAAATTAATAAATTTAGTGTTTTCTGAAATATAATTCACTTGACTTCAATTCCGTAGTATTATATCATTTGTTTTGCTTATGGCCTCTCAGCTCCCCGGATTGGTTATGGCTTTTCTTCCTGCGAGTTGTCTTCTATGCTTCCGTAGTCAACCTTTGTATTACTCCCGTGGTCCTATGTAGTGCCTTATCAGGAAAATTGGGGTCTTATGGATATTTAACTTATGTTTCCGCACAGTTGAACGTATCGGCTACTGGCCTACTACCACCGTTTAGTGGTGGCGTTGTATTGTTTTCGTGGTGGGAACAATTGTTGCAATACTACCGAGATTACCCTATATTGTCGCGCGATAATATTGGTAAATATCTGCTTAACGATGCACTACTGTATTGCTTCGTGACTAGGTAATCGCTGATAGTGTTTATAATATCTAGTTCTCGGTGTCTTACTGTATTGTTTAGCGACTAGGCAATCGCTAACAATGTTTATTAATATTTATTTATCCAGGTTCTACTGTATCGTTTCGCGACTAGGATATCGCTAACAATGTTTATTAATATCTACTTATCTAGGTGCTACTGTATTGTTTCGCGACTAGGTAATCGCTAATAATGTTTATTAATATTTATTTATCCAGGTTCTACTGTATCGTTTCGCGACTAGGAAATCGCTAGTAATGTTTATTAATATCTAATTATCTAGGTGCTACTGTATTGTTTCGCGACTAGGCAATCGCTAGCAATGTTTTTTAATATCTACTTATCTAGGTGCTACTGTATTGTTTCGCGACTAGGCAATCGCTAACAATGTTTATTAGTATCTACTTATCCGTGTTCTACTGTATTATTTCGCGACTAGGAAATCGCTAGCAATGTTTATTAATATCTTCTTATCCGTGTTCTACTGTATTGTTTCGCGACTAGGAAATCGCTAACAATGTTTGTCCATGTCTACTTATCCGTGTTCTACTGTATTGTTTCGCGACTAGGCAATCGCTAACAATGTTTATTAATATCTACTTATCTAGGTGCTACTGTATTGTTTAGCGACTAGGCAATCGCTAACAATGTTTATTAATATTTATTTATCCGTGTTCTACTGTATCGTTTCGCGACTAGGATATCGCTAACAATGTTTATTAATATCTACTTATCTAGGTGCTACTGTATTGTTTCGCGACTAGGTAATCGCTAACAATGTTTATTAATATTTATTTATCCAGGTTCTACTGTATCGTTTCGCGACTAGGAAATCGCTAGCAATGTTTATTAATATCTAATTATCTAGGTGCTACTGTATTGTTTCGCGACTAGGCAATCGCTAACAATGTTTATTAAATATCTACTTATCCGTGTTCTACTGTATTGTTTCGCGACTAGGCAATCGCTAACAATGTTTATTAAATATCTACTTATCCAGGTTCTACTGTATTGTTTCGCGACTAGGTAATCGCTAACAATGTTTGCTAGTTGAATACTAACTTACCCGGATTCATCCTGATCAACTGATGTCTACGCAACGACTGATCCCTTGTTTGCAAATTCTTCGACCTTTTATACTATTTGCCCTTTACATTATTGTTGTAATATTTACAGAGATTTCTGCATGCTTATGTTTGGTTGTTATTGTCCCTAACTTATTTTAATGTACATGTTTGTATGTATGTTTTGTTAGTGACCGTTAATCCCTTTGCTTGTAAATTATTTTGTTGGATGTGTTTGTTGTTGTATGTTTTGTTCTTTAGTTTATTTCATTTAATATATTTTGTTAGTGTCTTTTGTTTTATAAATTAGTTCGTCGATCATATTTGTTATTTTATGTTTTACTACTTTACAGGGTGTGACAACAGTTTGTGTGCAAACTGTTCGTTACAAAGGTAGTGCGATATGCGCACGACATCTAGATTTAGAGAAATGAGCAAAAAACTGAAAATGTTGTTTTGTTGGAAATTTTTTATTAAAAAAATTTTGCTAAGCCAATAACTTTTTTCAGAAAGTCTCCCGGAAAGTCATTGAACCTTTAGTCGACGCGTATTTTAGTCTGCTATCGATTGCAGGTAGCGTCATATGAGCACGCGATCTAGTTTTTGAGTTACGAGCAAAAAACGAAAACTTTTTTATTTTAAGTACAAAAATATAGTTTTTTCTCTACAACTTTTTTCAGAAAGTCTCCCGAGATATAAATCTTATATCAACCGATGCGCATTGTAATAAGCTATTCTTTGAAGGTAGCGCCATATGGGCACGAAGTTTAGTTTACGAGTTATGAGTGAAAAAGTGTTGCAAAAGTGTCTAATGAAAACATCAGATATATTCAATATCAGTAAAATGTCAACAATGACAGTTAAATAATCTGATACTAGAGGCTTTTCGCTATATATTTCTGTATTTAGATATATAATTTATTAAAAAATTACTTAGAAATTAATGCAATTAAATTTGCAATATTTTTTCATTGTTTGCTTACATTTTTCAACAATGTTGTCAAAACTGAAAAATGTTGCCGTTTTTCCCCAGTTTGTTTTCTTCACTTGCGTAATTTATAGAGCTCTTAAAAATATCGAAACCCGATACTTGTAAATTAGAATCGATGTATCGATATATCGGTTTTTGAAATATCGGCGATATATATCGATATTTATTTTTTCAAATATCGATATTTCGATATATCGATATTTTTGCCCATCCCTAGTCCCTATACTCCTATATTAGCGACTAAAATACCTACAGGTAACACTGTTTTCTATTAAAAAAAGCTGGGGGGCTACCGCGTATTTCGTTTCGAAAGAAATAACTTACGAATTCGAACGAATTGTACTGTGTGTTACGATTTGCGTACTACTTGTTTCGAATTTACGAACGGTTTTTGTACTCTATCGAAAACTAAAAATCCCTTTCGAGACAGCAACTCTGTATTACGAACAACAAAAATCCCTTTCGAAAGGGCTACTCTGTAATACGAAAACGAGTGTCAGTTATGCAAAAAGCGTTCGGAAATGGTTCGAAAGACATTTTGTTAGTGACAACTTGAGACAAAAATAGAAAATGTAATTATTTAAATATTTCAATATAAATAAAAGGTGTTATAAACAAATTATACTTAATGTTTGATTTGCTAAAACATATTGCTTATTTATGTTGTTATAAATGTTTTAATATTTGTGATTTTGAAACAATCAAGGAATACTAAAAAAAATGACACAAATAAAAGCAATATGAAGAAGTGGTAAACTATATGTCTCTCCATCCATACCTCGCAAGAGGGCATCTAAATGTTTCAGATGCTAAAAACAAATCGTATAATAATCATCCTCGTCCAACCACAGCAAACACAATCCATTATAAAAAGTACAAGGAGCACTTAATTTTTCACACAAAATACGTATAACATTAAATTTTTTTACAAGGCAAAGATTTTTTTGTTATGGGATATTGTTTTCTATTTTGGTACTTTAGCAGCAGTGCTACCAACTTTTCATATAATATCCCATTCGTTTCTAAATACAACTCTGTAATCGTTTCGAACGAGTTACGCAGCACGGTTTAGCATTCGATTCGGAAATTTCTTTCGAAAAATTTTACTTTTCGAATCGAAATACTAGGTAGCCCCCCTGTTGTCACATTCAATGAAAAAATAAAATAAAGCAACATACCAAAAATTAAAATATGTGTAAAGAAAATTTGAAAAAAAAAACTCGGAGAACGGAAAATGCGATTTTTTTCTACCCCCTTTGCTTTTCTATACAGTTCGCCTACAAAATACAAAAATCGTGTTTCAAAAAATCATTGAAAAATCAACGTGTGAATTAGGGCTATGTTGCATGAAAACCATGTAAATGTGTAACATATTTTACCCTCACTTTATTCAAGGTGTCATTGATGGTATTTTGGTGCGTTTCGGGTATTTTTTGGTGCTTTTTGCCACTTAATAAACGCGAAATTTTGGTCAGTACCCTTCTTTAAAAAGCGGGGTACATTGCTTTTTAACAATTTCTCACACGCGTGCAGAGGTCCAATTCGTGTGGCTTACAGCCGCCGCCGGCCTAATTTTCATTGACAAAGCCGCCGCCGATGCATGCGGCTGACATCGGCTTGTTTTCGTCAGCTGTGCTTACACAACTAGATGGCTGAGCCGATTTTTGTAAATTAATATTTTTGGTTTTTTTCAATCTATACATATTTTTATAAGTTATGTCTTCATTTTATATTATTATCAATTTTTAATTCTGACTGACCCAGTTTTAGATACATACATATGTACAATGTTAAAAATATGCAGTACTGCCAACCAGCGATGCCAACTATTTATAACCCAAACGCGCTATACCCCTTCTCAAAACGCGCTAAGTTACAGCATTATCAACAATTTATAGTCAAAACGCGCTATTTTCTTACGCGCTAAATTAAATTTTAATAAAGGTCGATGTATGTATTGGTAAATACTAGTACAATTAATAATTGAAATTTATTTGCTGGTAGTTTAGCATGTCTATATACGTATTTCATTGGCGCTTGAACAATTAATTTTTTAGTAACTCTTTTTCAGATTATGAACCATTGCTTCTTCGAAACTATATCCTTAATAACTAAAATCATTCAATACAGAATCAGCCTCGCCTTCCAAATGTTCGAAATTCTTAGTTTTGATTTTAATTTTATTTGTCAAACTTTGTAACAACTTATATAAATTGTCGAATAGTGTTGCGATTCAAATGCTTTTTGAAGTACAAAAATAATACTTAATAAGTTATATACATTTTTTGGGTCACGAGTACGAGTACATATTTTTAACTGTGAAATTTCAAAATATTTGCCATTTACAATATTAAAATGCGTTTTTAATTCTAACCCCAGTCAAGGGAATTTTATTTGCAACATCTGAATCATTAGCGAATTTAAACAAAAAGTTTAATTTTATTAAATTTATACAAAAAAGTAAAAAAATATTGAACTCAAATGATATTTTTTACTTTAATCAAAACGCGCTAATTTAGCGCTTTTTTTATTAAAAGCGCTGAGACGAAAAAAAGCGCGTTTGGCATAGGTTAAACGCGCTAAAACTAGCGCGAAAGGCGCTAAATTGGCATCGCTGCTGCCAACTAGCTTTTCTATGTACATACATATGTATTTATATTTGTATGCACATGCAATGTAAAAGTAATAAAAGCGTTTTTACGTAAAAATTTTCTTGATTGATAAAATACTACACATCGCTCATTTCCTCAAACAACATCATAACTCAAAAAAATTTTTGGCAGAAAACAAGTTTGAATATTCAATTTACACACAACTTAATGAGAAAAAAATTATTTTGCCTTCCAGAATTGAGTACACAAGATGTTTGTACGAAATTTTTACACAATATGAAGAACGATATGAGGATTAATTCTGCACCATTAACTCAAAAATTCCAGTTTTTGATTTATGACATCTGCATCAGCTGAACAAGCCTTTTCCTTTGCTGGATCTTGTGTAAACGAAAAGCGAAGTCGGCTTATTGCCTCAACCATCAAAAAACAACTCTTCATCCACGACAACATGAAGATTGTTCAACCATTTTTAGCGGGACACTAAAATAATGTTTCATTTGGTAACTTTAAATAAGTTATATGTTTGCCTTATCTTAATAATTACATATCTTTGTATGTATGTGCGTATTCACTTAAAAAAAAGTATAGCCTTAAGGCCGGAACACAATGAATCCGTCATACGTTAAACTTCGCCTATTTCAACTGAAACTAACGCAACGACGGAGAAGGTTGTCACAATGAGTATTTTATTGACGGAAGCATTTAAACAGCTCTTTTGTTGGTCGATTCTCCATTTTATCTATCTACTTTTTGTATTTATTTCTTTTATTTTTATTTATTTTTTCTGCCACAAAGGTTAGGTTAGGTTAGGTTAGGAAGGGTGGTGCCTACCGCACCTCCACTCGGAGACCCAACTGGGTCCATTGTGATTCCCTTCTATTGCCCATTCCTGGTAATATTTACCCCTCCCAGAAGCCAGAAGAAACCCTATTATCCGTCATTAAGCCACCGAATCCCCATGATGAAGCCCCTGATGTCCTCTAGTTTACACATCCCGACATCAGTGATGCTTTCATGGAAACGTCTGCTCAGCCATCTAAGCCTATGACGTTGCAGCTTCGGGCAGTGACAGATAATATGTTCAATGGTTTCTGGTTCCTCTTCATCCCCGCACATCCTACAAAAATCCGGAGTACCAATTTCCCACATGCTGGTTCTTGCTCTAACCGAGCAGTGACCTGTCAACGCGCCTATCATGGTTCGCATCGCCTTCCTATTCATGTCCAGTAGTATTTTAGATCTTCCTGAGTCTAGTTTTGGCCAAAAACCCCTCGAGACCCTACAATCCTCCCTACTACGCCATGAACTGTTGGTCCTGCTTTCCACCCAATTACTGAGTTCTTTATAGTAATGACCTATCGGTAATTTCACCGATCTGTCAGACATTCCCTCGTCTAACGCTGATCCTATTCTTGCCAGCTCATCGGCAATTTCATTTCCCTTAACACTGCTGTGGCCAGGAACCCAACATAGTCTGACACTATAGTTATCCATAAGCAAGTTGAGGGCTTTCCTACAGTCACTAACAAGCTTAGATATGACATTGTGTCCTTTCAAAGCTTTTAGCGCTGCCTGGCTGTCGACGAAGAAGGTTACCTTTTCACCTTCAGCCACATTTCCGGCCACCAGCTCCGTGCCCCTGAGGATCGCCAAGATCTCAGCCTGGAAAACACTGCATTCATTCGGCAGTCTATAAGAACTACGAATGTTCGTTCCCAGGATATAGACACCAGCGCCTGTGCCTTCCCCCATTTTTGACCCGTCTGTAAAGACTGCCCTACCCTCATACAGCCTATCGGAATTGATCCAATGGTCCCTATCCGGAATTACCATTAAGGTTGTCTTACCAAAATCGATCTCAGCGACCTTATAGTCCGTAAACTCTGGGGTTACGGATTCCTGATCAACAAAACCTATCCTATTTAAGATCGATGTGTGACCTGATATTCATGTCCTTACCAAACCTGTTTCTACAAGTCTAAGGAGACTTCTAGTCGCCGTCCCCACCACAAAGTCCTCTATAGGAAGTAGATGAAGAATGACGTCCAAGGCAGCCTGAGGTGTGCTCCTCTGAGCACCTGTGATGCCCATCGAGGCACATCTCTGAACCTTAGCTAACAATCTCCTGTGACTTTCCTTCTTCAATGTCTCCCACCATACCACACAACCATAAGAGATAACCGGCCTGACAACCTATGTGTAAATCCAATTTACCACCTTCGGTTGCAGACCCCAGTTCCTTCCTATGGAGTTCCTGCATGCGTAGTAGGCATTGAGTCCTTTCCTTAGCCTTTCCTGCGTGTTCATTTTCCAAGAAAGCTTGCTATCTAGGTAAACACCCAGGTATTTAGCCCCCTCTGCTAGTCTCAGCTCCACCCCTCCCATCCTGGGTAATACAAAACTTTCTATTTTGTATCTCCTGGTAAAGAGTACTAGCTCAGTTTTCTCTGGGTTGACTCCTAGTCCTTTACTGCTAGCCCAGGAGGACAGAACGCCCAACGCCGACTTCATGATTTCACTGATAACGGGCAGAAACTTTCCCGTTACTAGTAAAACCACGTCATCCGCATATGCAACTATCTTCCGTCCGCTCCTATCAAAACGTATAAGAATTGCGTTCATCGCCAACAACCACAATAGAGGTGACAAAACTCCTCCCTGTGGTGTACCTCTTGTCACTAATCTCCTCAGGCGTTCTCTTCCCATACCTGAGTTGATAATTCTGCTTTTAAGCATGATAATTATCCACTCCACTAGAAATCCGTGAACCCTAAGAGTTTCCAGTGACTCCCTAATAGCCTCTATACTTATGTTGTTAAAGGCTCCCTCAATATCTAAGAATGCAGCCAGTGTGTATTCCTTGTGCTGCAGTCCTTTATCTATAACACCAACCACGTCATGAAGCGCACTCTCAACAGATCTGCCTTTACGATAGGCATGTTGAGCGCCACTTATAACGTGGGTGTCAATTGTGTTCCTTAGATGCAGATCAATCAGTCTTTCTAATGTTTTCAAAAGAAACGACGAAAGACTGATTGGCCTGAAATCCTTCGGCTTTGAGTGGCTTGCCTTACCCGCTTTGGGTATGAAGATGACCCTAACCTCTCTCCAGCCTTTCTGTATAAACCTCCTGCTTAAGCAGATCTTAAAGATATGCACCAGAAACAGTTGTACGCGCTCTGGGACGTTCTGCAACATGGCCGGAAAAATACCATCTGGGCCCGGTGATTTATACGGTTCAAATGTATTTATTGCCCATATTGCTTTTTCCAACGTCACTATTTCGTCCACCGCTCCTTCTAATCCCGGTTCCGACCAGTAGTTAAAGTTAACCTCCGTCATTGTCTCTTCCCATACTTCCCTACAGCCAGGAAAGTGAGTGTCCATCAAAACAGAAAGTGTCTCAGAGCTGGATTCCGTCCATGTGCCATCCAATCTTTGAATATTCCCAGGAGCCCTAGGGTCCTTTGACAATACTCGCCGAAACCTCGATAACTCATTAACGGAATCAATCTCCTCACAGTATTTCCTTCATGAAGCCCTCTTCGCCCTTTTGAGATCACCCTTGTACTTATTATACAATACCTTATGATTGTCCCAGTCCTCACTCCTTCCTGTGAGCTTCGCCCTATTAAACAATCTTCTAACCGAGGACCTCAGATCTTTTAGATCCTTGGTCCACCACGAAGGCTGATTTCTTTTACCCGGGAAAACCACTGGACATGACTGTTCAAAACAATCCCTACAAGTATTAGTGAAATATTCCACCTCCTCTTCCACTCCTCTTTGTGTATCCACACCCTGCGGAGCTTCCCTTGCCCTAATATCAACAGTGACCCTATAGGTATCCCAGTCAGTCCTTCTTGGATTCCTATATGGCTCACGCCTTTCCCCTGAAAAATTTAGACTGAATGATATCCTACTGTGGTCCGAAAACGTACAGTCCTTATCTACCATCCAGTCCTCTACCAGGTTCCTATCTCTGTTAGTTAGTCTTATGTCTATAACCTCTGCCCTATCCCTATTCCTGAACGTGGGTACGTTATCCTTGTTGCAAATAAACATATTGCTAGAAGTTATAAAATCAAACACCAACTCACCTCTTTTGTTAATGTTGCGGCTCCTCCACTGACTATGGTGCGCATTAGCGTCACAGCCGATGCTGCCACAAAACGGAAAACGGAATTGTGTAGCCTTCCAGTTTGCTAAATTCAATAATATGATTTTCTTTAAAACTCGAAAAGGTAAATTTTTAAATACCATTAGCAAGTTTTGTTCAAGCGCTGATACATTTTCTTGTGAAATATAAGATAATGAACTCTTTACAATTATTTTTTGAAATATAAGAATTTATTCATCTTTTGAAATGTAAAAATTCATTCTTTACAATTATCTTCTGAAGTAATTGTTTCAAGTATTGGGAATATTAAACACTTAACAAAAAAAGTATGTTGGGAAAACACTTTAATTTTTGGTTTTCATAGTGTTTAGCCAACGTCGTAAAAAATAGTAGGCCAACCCCATCATGAGGTTATCATTTGTGTGTTGGCACAACACTCCAAAAGTAGAACTTGTGATGTTTTGCCAACGTTTGAACCACCTTACTAGCGGTCTCCACTTGACATAAAATGATTAACTTTAACATTAACTTCAAGTTAATGTTAAGTTTGGACTGCTCAAATTAATGCTTTTTTCAAGTTATAACATCATTGTTAGTGCATTTGTTTTAACAACTCAGTTATAACTTCAAGTTACAGCAAAATTTCATGTCAGGTGGACACGTAGAGTTAGGAAACGCTTTGCCAACGTTAACCCCATTGCATTCTTCTGCTTATTATTGTATTTTTCTGGTTATTACGAAAATTCGGCTCCAGCCGGCTAGCCGCCGCCACCGGTATATATTTCCTCAGCCGCCGCCGCCGACAATTTTGCGACGAATTGGACCTCTGCACGCGTGTGAAGAAATCGCACCGTAAATAAACCGATTTCTTCCACCTTTTCCTCACAGTTGAAAAAAGAATGTAAAGAGGAAAAAAAGTATGGAATTTTGCAAAAAATGTAGCCAAATCCACTTTATTTCAACCCTGCTGAAATAATTCGTGGTGGAAATGAGAAATTCTGTTCCATTCCACATAATTTGTCAATACAGTGTTGCATTTAAACTGCGGTGAGAAACTAGTAACTACCATATATGTATGTCAAACAATTTAAGAAAAATAATTTGATTATGAAAAGTACGCTAATTGAATAAAATCTGTAAATTTAGCGGTGAGAAAAAAAAGGAAACCAGTTTTGAATAGGTGAAAGAGCCCTCTAAGCGGCTATAGGGATGTCATTCCTGGCATGTTAGCCGTTTAGAGGGTGTACCACCCTTAGGTGAAATTTCGTACTAAGTCAAAATCAAAAGTACGCTAGTGAATAAAATCTGTAAATTTAATGGTGCCAAAAAAAGAAGACCAGTTTTGAATAGGTAAAAGAGCGCTCTAAACGGCTATAGGAATGTCATTCCTGGCATTTTAGCCGTTTAGAGGGTATACCACCCTTAGGTGAAATTTCGTACTAAGTCAAAATCAAAAGTGCGCTAGTGAATAAAATCTAAATTTAATGGTGTCAAAAAAAGAAGACCAGTTTTGAATAGGTAAAAGAGCCCTCTAAACGGCTATAGGGATGTCATTCCTGGCATTTTAGCCGTTTAGAGGGTATACCACCCTTAGGTGAAATTTCGTACTAAGTCAAAATCAAAAGTACGCTAGTGAATAAAATCTGTAAATTTAATGTTGCCAAAAAAAGAAAACCAGTTTTGAATAGATAAAAGAGCCCTCTAACTGGCTATAGGGATGTCATTTCTGGCATTTTAGCCGTTTAGAGGGTATACCACCCTTAGGTGAAATTTCATACTAAGTCAATATGAAAAGTGCGTTATTGAATAAAATCTGTAAATTTAGTGGTGTGAAAAAAAGAAGACCAGTTTTGAATAGGTGAAGGAGCCCTCTAAACGGCTATTGGCATTTTACCCAAATGCTATGACTAATTATTTAAATTTCACATACAATTCGACAAAAAAATTCATTTAAACCCTATATAATACCATTAGGTTTTTTTCCCAAAACGTGTACATAAATTATTCTGTTTTTAATTGAAACATAGAAAGATTTAGAGAAAACTTTAAAAGTGGGTTGGGTTATTATATGTTTCTGAAACATTTTCCACTAGTTTTGTATAATTATTATTATTTTTGTCGTAATTATTTGCACATAAAACTGAAATGTATTTTCAGTGTATGGTGAAAATCTAGTTTCATTCCGGCTGTTTCTTATTTAACATGTGGCAGCACTATTTTATTTAAGCTAATACAGCAAGGTTACCGCAAGTATGTCGCTACTCTCATGATACAATTATAACAGGTACATGCACAAGCCCAGCCTGTTACTGTATACATTGCAGATAAATGTCAAACTTTGTTTACAAGCTGCAAAAATGTTAGTGTATGTGTGTGAATAAAATGTTTATAGTGTTGCCAATGAATTTACACAAGGCTGTGTCTGCGATTAAACATTGAAGAAAATTACACTACACATCTTTTGTGTAGGTTAAAATTAAAAGAAAAATAAATACAAATAGAACCCAAAGTAGAATTTCACAGACATTATACAAGAATTTAATTCCATGGCCTACACATGTGAGTAGAAATTACACACTATTTAACTACACACAGAATGGCAACACTGAATAACTATAATCATGCAGGAATGCCGCGTCTGCAATTGTACTTTAGTTGCCCTGTAATTGCAATTTTTTATAAACAAAAGACATTTGTTTCTGACAATTTATCGTTTGTTTATAACAACAAATACAACAAAATTCCAATTGTTGTAGTCGTGCATGTACCTAGTATAATTGTATCATGGCTACTCTGTGTGAACTGTCAAACCCAATATGAAAAAACGCAAAATTTTTTAAATTATTATCAGTTGTAGTTTGACACATCAGTAGTAATAGAGATGGAATAAATGGACATGAGATCGTGGTTGAATATTCACTCACAACAGGTTATATTTAAATTATCTCAAGTGATATTATGAAAATTAACATTTTACTTGAGCTATAGTTTCACCTAAAATCTACAGCTTGGTATGGGCCTTATATAAGAATAAAATAATATCTTACGCTCGAAGTGAATCACACGTTTTCTTAACCCAGATGCAAAATTCATATGTACAGTGGCACAGAAAACTCTGCTCTCTAATAAGATGTGTTTCAGAAGAAATTGTGTACCGTTCTTTGGTAAGAGCACTAGCGAGCTGAAATTTCATACAAAAATAGATCTAGATCAGAGATCGTTAGGAAAAATCTAAAAAGCCGGAAGTTTCAATTATTTTATATTCATAAATGAATGCAAAAATATTTCTGCCTATGCTCACTCGTGAATGTATTTCATAAGCTTACTTTTTATTTATCACACATGGATGAATGAGAAATAAAAAAAATTGTATTCATATAGTTATGAGAATAAAAGTGGCATATAACGCAAATTTGTAAAGTATTGAAAAATGGAGAATAGTTTAAAAATTGGCTCAGAATTATCAAGTCTATAAAAATGAATAGAAATGAAGCTTGTTTATATGTAGGATTTTTTTTTAATTTTCATTATATCGTCGCTTGGTTTCTGCTTTGATGTATGGAACATTTAAAAAAATTAGTTATTGATTGATTATAAATATATATGAATAATGTGTCTTCTTTCAAAATTCGTTATTTGTTTTCCGATATCTTGAATATATCAAAAGATATAGGGCTGCAATATTGGCGTCATTTCCACAATTGTTGAAAATTTTAAAATCTTTTTTCCTGCAATCTACATTTTTGGGATATGTGGCACATTTCGCATGTAATAGTATTAATATTGTTATTCGCATCTGTTATGATGCATATTCTACTCAAACAACTTAATATACAACCCCTCATATGCATAAAAAATAAAATGGATTTAAAATCCACTTTAAGAAAATGTATGAAAAATCTTAAATAAAATACATTTCAAATTAGTTTTAAATTTTATGATAACATAGTACAACATATGATTTTGGGACTCAATTCTGACAATTTCACGTGAAAGTTGGCCCAAAATGAAGAACTTGTGCATCATTCGTTTTGTCTTCTTACCTGCTAAAATATTTTTAATATCGATTTGAAGTTAGTAACTATCGTATAGGCTCTTTTGTTTGACATAACTCGAGAACCACTAGTCCGATTTAGCTGAAACAAATTTAGAAAAATTAAGAATTACTATTTCTCTAATCTGTTCTTATACCGTTTTCCTATGTGTGCAACACTTCCGAAGTTAAAAATGAATGTAAAGGGAAAAATTTTGTTTTACCTAAAAATTAAATTTTTTTTTAAATTCATAAAAAATCAAAAATGCAAAATAGTGTCAAATCTAATTAAAAAAAAGGAATAAACAAACTTTTTTAATTTTTTATGAATTTAAAAAAAAATTAATTTTAAAGCAAAAAAAATTTTTATTAATAAAATTTCTTTTATTGAATATATTCAAACTATATTTTATTTCTATCGCTGTTTTTCCTCTAAAAGTCATGTTATATGAATAAAACTGATATTTTCACCTTTTATTTCTGCTTAAATATATACTACTGTAACCTACCTGAACAAGTAGTGAACAATATTGTTGTTATGATTGTGACATGCGTTGACAAAGATTTTTGTTATTTTTTCTTTTAGTGCTAATAACATTTCATGTTGCATGTAAAAAGTTTTTCAACTTTAGTTTGAACAAAAAACATATGCATCTATTACTTTTATTATTAAACAAAAATTCTATCGTGTATTTTTATAAAACTAATTAACTAAACATTCCTCATCGATTTTCTCGAAAACACATTTTTGTTCCATACATCAAAGCAGAAACAAACTGACCATATGTCGATATTTTGACAGTTCTAGGCAAAAAAAATATACAAATCAAGTGTAAAGATCTGACTTGGAATTTATTATTTTAAAATTGAGAAGCTATTTAAAATTTTTATTTATTTTTTTATTTCAAAATTAACATTTTACATACATAAAAACTAAAATGGGAATAAATAATTGACAATAAATTTCGTGATAAAAATGTTTATTTGGATTGTATTTTTATGCAACTTTAAAAAATTACGATTTTAATAAAAAGCCGATATTACTACTTTTACATAGCTGGTGTCTTACATACTATTATTATTATAGTTTCATAATTTTTTTTAATTTGTCGAAAAATTAACTTAACATACTGTACGTGCAGTATGAACATTACAAGTATACAGTATGTCACGATAGACATTAGACACTGGAAAAATAAAGTTGTATTAGCTGCACAAACGATTCAAATTTTGATTTTCGAGTAGTAAATAGTTACAACATTAGCGAGCGAGATATTCAAAGTTGTAAATTATTACCTTACTACTAAATTATTATTCGTCCTTTACTGAAAATCAAAATTTGAAAATTTAAAAAAAAATAAAAATTTTTTATGAAAAACGCAAATGTTAAGGGTTTTTAAAAATTAAGTTTGATAAAAAGGCACAAAAGATATAAATCCAAAAAAAATTTGCCTTCCAGGAATGTTCGTTCTACTGAAATTCGTCCTTCACTGAAAATCAAAATTTGAAAATTAAGAAAAAACGGAACTGTTAAGGGTTTTGACATCTGGATATCACTAAAGGGCACAAAAGACATAAATTTCAAAAGAAATTACCCACCCAGTGTAGCAGCAGCTGGTCGTCGTAAAATAAAACAACGAAGTGTTAATGTGTGGCCAGATTGTTGGCTGCGCTGGCATGCAGGCGTTTGCTCCGGCTGAAGCTCGCCGTCTTGGGGTAGGATCTTGCCAACCTCTCTGCACCTTTACTCAGCTACAATAAAAATATATCATGCCAGCTGTGCTTGGTAGGATGTAAAAACCATGAAAATATTTTATAAATTTTGGAGCCCGAAAGTGGAATTTTGAAAAAAACAAAAAACTATTGAAAAAAATTAAAAAATGAAAAAAATGTATGCCACAAACCTCACATACTTACAAGTCATCTGCTCTTTCCCTCTCTCAACATAAAAGTTGAGTTAGCCGGTCTTATTGGTTAACCGTGGCCAATCATATTTGTTCCGAATAAAGCAAAATACGGTGTCACTCCTATTGAGCCCTGTAGAGAGGATCTTTATGAACACTCTATTTCGGATAAATATTTATCCCAATTAGAGTGATCATCTTTTACATATGCTCTTATGGCGGACAAAATCGACTGATTCACTCTCTCAGAGGCATTTGCCTGTGGTGAATAAAAAGCATCTTCTTCATGTGATTTATGCCGAAATGTGCCATGTTGTCCATAAACTCTTTGCTCAAAAATTGTTTTCCATTATCGGATACCACGGTTTCTGGCGTTCCAAACTTGTGGAAAACTTCTGAAATTAAAAACTTAACTATTTGTTTGCTGCTTGCTTTGCTTAAAGCCTTTAATAAAACATATTTAGTAAAATGGTCTAGCACAATAAAAATGTAGCAGTTTCCTGCTTTAGACCTAGGATAGGGTCCTAAAAAATCCACATACAGCCGTTGAAAATGGCGTTCGGTCAATGTTTCATTACCCATTGGCGGACGTAAAGTGGTGTTTGGCGCTTTTGACTCCTTACAAATTTGGCAATTTTTAACAAAATTTCTAATTTGGACATTTTGATTGGGCCAATAGAAATATTCTCGTATTCTTTTGAGAGTCTTGACGAAACCTCCATGAGCGGCTTGTGGTGGCTCATGTGCATTTCTAATTATATTTTCAGTAAGCTCAGGTGGGACCCAAAGCTTCCAGGCGAAATCTTCGTTGAGTGCGATACCATCATAGTGGGCTGTACGTTTGTACACCAGGTTCTCAATAACCTTGATGTCTGGTAATTGGTCAGAGTTTTCTGAAATTTTGGCAATTAAATCGACATAGGAATCAGTTTTAAAAGCGTCCGATTCTACATCGACAAAATTACCAAAACTTGCAGAAACCTCTTCCATGTCGTAACGAGACAAAGTGTCTGGCACTTTATTTTTCGGTCCAGGGCGATGCTCTATCGAAAATGCGTAGGCTTGCAAATGAAGACTCCAGCGAGCAAGGCGGCCGCTCAGGTCCTTACGAGACATGAGCCATTTAAGACTACTGTGGTCAGTAATCACAGTAAATAGCATCAATTCTATGTAAGGCCTGAATTTTTTGATGGCGCACCACGGCCAAGCATTCTCTCTCAGTTACGGAATAATTCCTTTGAGCATTGGTTAGCTTGTGAGAGAAAAATGCTATGGGATGCTCGCCTTCGTTGTCATCCTTCTGAAAAAGAACTGCGCCTATTCCTATGTCGGAATCATCACACTGGACGAAAAAGTGTTTGTCAAAGTTTGGGTGTGTCAGGACAGGACTAGTGGTGAGCGCTGTTTTTAAATAATCGAAAGCATTTTTGGCCTCATCAGTAAAAGTAAAAGTTTTCCCTTTTTTCAGGGTATTAAAAATTGGGGCTGAAATTGTGGCGTAATTAGGAATGAAACGACGATACCAACCGGTAGCGCCCATAAAACTTCGCACCTGTTTAGCAGTTTTGGGGTACGAATATTTTAAAATCGTACTCACTTTTTCTGGGTCTGGTCTAAGTTGTCCTTTTCCTACTATATACCCTAAGTATCGAAGCTCTTTAAAGCAGAATCTGGACTTAGAGACATTTATCGTCAAACCTGCCTTTATTCAACTCCAAATCGTAATTGAACTCACAAATTGTCCTCCTCGACCTACCTCCATTACAAGCCCGCCAAAAGTCGTCCGATGTCGTCCATCTTTTTTTCCCATTTCAACTTATTTTCTTCCAGAAATTCTGGCCATTTTCTTCTATGTTTTTTTTATATAATTTTTGTTTTTGTCAATATGACAAAAGTGTTTGTCAAAGTTTGGGTGTGTCAGGACAGGACTAGTGGTGAGCGCTGTTTTTAAATAATCGAAAGCATTTTTGGCCTCATCAGTAAAAGTAAAAGTTTTCCCTTTTTTCAGGGTATTAAAAATTGGGGCTGAAATTGTGGCGTAATTAGGAATGAAACGACGATACCAACCGGTAGCGCCCATAAAACTTCGCACCTGTTTAGCAGTTTTGGGGTACGAATATTTTAAAATCGTACTCACTTTTTCTGGGTCTGGTCTAAGTTGTCCTTTTCCTACTATATACCCTAAGTATCGAAGCTCTTTAAAGCAGAATCTGGACTTAGAGACATTTATCGTCAAACCTGCCTTTATTCAACTCCAAATCGTAATTGAACTCACAAATTGTCCTCCTCGACCTACCTCCATTACAAGCCCGCCAAAAGTCGTCCGATGTCGTCCATCTTTTTTTCCCATTTCAACTTATTTTCTTCCAGAAATTCTGGCCATTTTCTTCTATGTTTTTTTTATATAATTTTTGTTTTTGTCAATATGTACATTTGGTTTCTTACTTCATGTGATCAGCTGTTATTAAACTTGGTGACCAGCTGTTACTAAACTTGGTGACCAGCTGTTACCCCTGAGGTTGCCACTGACAGTCTGTCTTATCGACCTACAGGGTGTCGCCACACCAGGTGTGTTCATTCTCCTGAAATTCGTCCTTTACTGAAAATCGAAATTTGAAAATTAAGAAAAAAATCATAAATTTTTATGAAAAACGCAAATGTTAAGGGTTTTAAAAATTAAATTTCATAAATGGGCACAAAAAACATAAATTCCAAAGAATTTAGGAGTCCAGGAATGTTCGTTCTCCTGAAATTCGTCCTTTACTGAAAATCAAAATTTTAATATTGAGAAAAAACTTCTTTCCTTTTCCTCAAGTATATGAAAAAAAATATATGAATTTCCTGAATTTGTTCATCTCTTGTGGTCATATTCATTCATTGTTCATATTCTTCACATCATTTTCAAATTCGTAATTTACAAAAATGGCAGGTAATTTTTTATAGAGCATTTATTTATTTATTAATACATATTATACAAAGTAAATTTGCATAATATGGGAGCGTTAATTAGACTATGTGCCCAAGATGTTATTAACAGTAATTTAATGCTTTTGTGACTGACTTTACACGACCTATGCCTTCGCAAAGTAGCAACGTGGTTGTCACCGAAATTCCACAAAAGAACAGCAAGAATATACGGTTATCCGTGGCAGATCAGTCAACCAATGCGAGCGAGACGAAAAACTTCGGAAGGCCAAACACACACAAGCCTGAATTCACTTAAGAAATAATTACGATGACGCGAGAGCAAATGGTTTTCACATTTCGGGAACACCGAAAAGCACTGGTGGCTACCGCAGTAATATTGCTCAAAGCCGTTGTTACAAGCCTCAATGGCCGCCGAGAAACGAGACAAAATTGCAAGTCGGAAAAGTATTTTCTGCGCCCGTAAAATACATAAGAGCAAACTTGGTGGCATGATAACAAGAATACGATGACCCCACCACAATTGACGCGACACACACCAATCCCGAATCCAATGGTACCAAATTTTAGTGTGATGTTCGGGTATAATTTTAAGTTCCCCTTTTTTTGTCGTTTCAGAGTATTTTACATACCTACAAAACCCAATAAAAATATTAAAATTTTCATTTCATTATAAAATTAAAAACAAACACTTAACTTCTTTAGAGCGTGAACAAATCAGCATCACCATAAGATTATAAACAGTTTCTCTGTACAAGCCCAACTCCTTCAGTCGTAACAAAGTTTCTTTGCGACAAGTATATTCTCCATAATCGCCAATGATGTACCAATCATCATTAAATACATATATTAATAAAAGGTAAATTACGCTTTCCAACATCATAATCGTTGGGATGGAGTAATTTTAACAGCTCCCGTACTGAATTCCCTTTCCACAAATGTTTGTGACACTCATCCTTCGGATGAACTGCCACCGCCGTATCACCCAATATGGTTTCAATGCGCGTAGTTGCCACCATAATCTTTTCATCCGAATCCTCTACCTTCTAAGCAAACTTAATACCGGGTATATCAATTTTATCCACTTCTATATCAGATATAGCAGAGCACAACGAACAAGACGGTCTTGTCAAGACCAATTGCTTTAAAATAAAATAACACGTTTTTTTCTAATTTTAAAGAAAATACTTCTTTTTTCACACAACCTAGGGATGGACAAAAAACATCGATGTTTTAAAAACACTCGATGTATTGTGTCGAAACTCGATATAATCCGATGTTTTTTTTGCTATTAAACAATCGAAAAACATCGATGTTTTCTTTCGATGCGTTAAAATGACAAATTGTGTGCAGAACGTGTAGATGTAACATAAGCGGGCGTGCGAGAAGTTAACAAACTAGAAATAACAAACTAAAATTTTCACTCAATATAAAGAGAGAGAGAAATGTACACAAGAGAGCAGGGAATTGAGTGGTTCTCATTTTATAAAATTTTTTGCAGAAATTTGCTGCCATATTGTAATATTAAACTAGGTGGGCCGCTATATATTTTCTTTGAAATAATGGCAACATTATGATAAAATGAACTTGGCATTACATTTTTGCTGAAATAAGTTGCCGTACTATGATATTAAACTGGAGAGGGCCACTATATCGTCAGTTGGTTTCTGGTTTGTGGCACAGTATATTCAAAATACATTAAGTTTGCAGCAAACCAGAAACCAAACGACGATATATTTTCTCTGAAATCATGGCAACATTACTTATGTACAAAATAAACTTGACATTACTATCTCCATATGAGAAAAAAAAAACTGTGGAAATATATTTATATATTATTAATACCATTTTTATTTCATTTTCAGGAAAAAAATTATCACATGGTGAAGGATTCTGCACTTGGAATTATAATTTAGGTAAGTTGTAATGAGTAAAGTGTGTTAAAAGTGATTTTATTAAAGAAAATTATCTACAGGTTGATTACAGTGGACAACATTTTTTAAGTGCGGCTGATAAAGTAAGTGAAACATACATGAGTGAAAATTTACAAATGGTTATGTATATATTTTATCTTAATAATTAAAACATTTATTTCTTTACAGGTTGGAAGAAGTACATACTAAGAATTTTTTCCCGAAATCCTGCGACGTAAGTTTCTAAACATAAATTATGTACATATCGTTGGTTGGTTTCTGGTTTGCTGCAGACATAATGTATTTTGAATTGACTATGCCGCAAACCAGAAACCAACCGACGATATATAATTGTAGTAAAAAATAAATAAAATAAATATTTATTTGAAAGTTTATTGACTTTTATAGTATAAGTATGTAGTCTAACGTAAGACCATGCTCTGTATTCTACGTGAAATAACGTCTTGTGTACAGAAGATGGTCCATAGTTTCAGTTAAAAATAAATGTTTATTTAAACTAAAAATGTGAAAAATACAAACTTGTCTTAGAGTTTATTTAATGTAAATATTTTCTTTTAAATTTAGTGAGAGCGACCATGGGAGGTAATAGTAAGTTATATTTATATGATTTAAAGTCCATACTAGTGAACTGCTCCTTTTTAGAGGAGTTGCAGATTGTTTCTTCGAAAAATGATGAGTTGTTTCAAATAATTATTAACTCCTTAAATGCTATGAATAATCGGAGTAAATATAGAAAGATTGCAAACAATTTAAAAAATAAAAGAAGAATCTGTAGTATGGCGAAAAACTTGTTGAAATCAGGCAAGGTTAAGAGATCTGATTTTTGTATTTCTGAAGCGAAGGAAAATATTATATGCAATATTAGCAATATAGCTTCAGAAAATGAAATTATATTTGACTGTGGTCAAAGTTTTAGCAGAGACTGCAGAGAAAATTATTTTTCAATTGGAGAAGAATACATATCTGCAATGAATGAATCAGTGCCAAATGTTTTGGAAAATTCGATTGAGCAAAATAAACTGAACTCAGAAAATTTAAATGAAATTGATGACAATTTTAACAAAAAGTCCTCAAGCGATTCTTTGAAAGAATTTCGTAAAGACATTGACGAGCTCAAATTTTATTTGAAAACAGTAATAAAAGATTTAAAAAAGGTCTTAGAAAAACAAGGTCCTGAAAATAGTACTTCAAATGTTGAAGATAATCAGAGGGAAACATGTAAAAATACTTACAATATTCTCGAAAGTCCTAAAAGGAGCCGAAAGTGGAAAATAATCGCGATCATACTCTTGGCCCTTTTGAAATAACTGATGATTCTGTATATGTATCTAAATATTTAAAATACAGAAAAGAAGCTAATCCCAACGAGAAGTGCAATAGAATTATCATGCGGGGTGAATCCAAGTCCTCAAAGCCAAAAAGGGTATTTAAAAGAAATTTTTTTGATACCTCTTTTTCAATAAATTTGGATATTTTAAAGACTACTGCAAATATAAAAATCAGTAGAAATAAGCTTCTCGAAGACGTAGTAAGAGAAGAATATGATAAACACAACAATGTATGCATTTTGTGCTTTTACTGCGTTGAGCCTATTAAAACAAATATATATGCATATGCTTATTGCAGATTTAATGATTGTACTACTTTTCGCTTTGAAATTAGCTCTGTTGGAAATGTTTCCGTTTACAGAACGAAAGAAATAAAGCATGCTGAGAATGAAGTACATGTTGGACAGATAAGAGGAGTGAAAAGATATGTTTTCAAGAATAAACTTAAGAAAAATAACGCATATTTATTCAGAAAGCAACAAATTATGAACGCTGCTGATGATATTGCTGAAAAAGGCAACTTTCAGGGTTTTCACAATTTGGAAACTCTGAGAAAATATAAGTCTGAAGGAAATTTTGATTTTTACTATCATTCAGATCCATTTTATTCTCTCGTTTTGATGAAGAGAGGGCCATATAAAAGTTATATACATATGGTTGCTTCACCGTTTACAGTTTACACGTGGAAGAAATGTACATTTGAGACACTTTCAAGTAATAAAGAAATTCTTGAAGATTGTAAGTTTACACTGCACTTAGACGCTTCTGGTGAAAGTGTAAGACAACTAGAATGTGCGGAAAAAAGAATTTTAACCTATAAATTAGTTATATGAAACTGTAAACTAAAAAAGGTAATACCAATCGCTGAAGCGATTCTGTCACGACACACACGTGATGCAATATTTTTTGTAGAAGAGTTTGCACAGATGTCAGTGCAGCATTATACGGCGCGGTGTTAAAATGTTTTAATAATCACACCTTGCTGGAATACCTTAAAGGTAGAATTAGTAAAATCGTATCGTTCTATTTTACAGCTTGCCGTATCGTTCAGCTTTGTGTACAAGTTATAGAAAATGTAACAGTTTGCACAGCACATTTTTTTTGTCTGGCTTTTAATGCGGCTTTTTTGACATTTGCTACAAAAAAATCTGTTTTCTGTAGATTTCTACGTCAGCAGTGCTACCACCACATATTTTATAACTAGTAACATGCGTTGCATATCGTACGGCTTTTGTCAGCTGACACGCAACTTCACGATACGATTTTACTAATTCTACCTTAACGCTTGTGCAACATACTTGAACAACGTTAAGTTAAATCCAAATGTCAAACCCGATTTCGTAGTATTGCAATGGTGCAAATGTCATTATATTCATATTATTTGCAAGGACTTAGATGTGAAATTGGATAGAAAACATATTTTGAGACCTTTGTTGAAATATGCTTTAATAGCTGCATTTAGCTTAGCCACTATTGAAGAATGCCAACAGTGGTTTAAACATATTTTTATAGTTCTGATTACGCCATACAAATCTCCTTCCTTTGAAAGAAGTTTTGAAATAGTGCGTGAGTGTTTAATTGAAATTGATGATGAAATAAACACTAAAGAATATAATCTGCCAGAAAGTGATCAGAACCAATACTTGGAATCTATTGCATTCAATAGTCCGTTTGAAATTGATGATGAAATAAACACTAAAGAATATAATCTGCCAGAAAGTGATCAGAACCAATACTTGGAATCTATTGCATTCAATAGTCCGTTTCGGAAGATGTTTCTTTCAATTTATCATGAAATTGAAAATGACATTAAAGTAATAAACAAGGGACAAGATTTGAATCAATATCGAAACGATGATATGTGTATGTTTATATTAAAGAAATACTGCCCTTTTATTGTTCTTTGGACTAATATTATGGGTATTCATGTTGATTCATCAGGAAAGCATATAAGTAATGCACCTGTTGAGTTTGCGTACTATTTACAAAAGCATATTATTCTACCACAAAAATAGGTCAGAGCTGATGTTTTCGTAAAAGTCATGAGAATTGATTATCTTAGTTCTTTGAAGGAATTACGGTATAGTTATAAAATGTTCGGACAAATTTCCGAAAAAATTGAAGATATACTTACTTCTAGTTTTGGCAATTTAAATGAAGAAGATAAAAGTATAAGGTTAAAAAAGGAACATTCATATATTTGTTCAACACCCATCGATAAAAAAGATGCAAGTGTTGAAATAATAGAAAAAGACCACAGCTATATAAAAGCAGTATCTAGTATTGAACCTGTAGAAGAATGGAAGAAGAAAGATTTCAAAAAACAGAAAACAATTCGGCCTAAAATAATGCTTGCATCAAAAACAAGTAAAAAATATCAAAAAGTCAGAAAAAACAAATATCAAAAGAGTTCCAAGACAAATTTTATCTTTTCAAATTTGATTTATTGTTTAATGAAGTTAACAATATAAGTGATTCAATCACATTTGGTTTTTTTGATACTTTGGAAACGTCCGACTGGAACTCATTGAATAATGGAGAATGGTTGACAAATTTTGTTCTTGATCCTTGTCTTCTTAGCATTTTAAAAGACAGCAGATTAAACGACTGCTTTAGCATGCCCTGTCAAACCAATGAAGTAAACGTTGATAAAATTCAAACACTTTTTGAAAACCAACCAGAATTCTTGTTTGTACCTATTTTGAGCTCATCCCATTATACTTTATGTATTCTCAAGCCAATCACTCATGAGTTCATGTTTGTTAATTCTTATGAAGATTTAGACGTTGGAAGAAAAATATTTGATCTTTTCATAGCTAAATTAAAAAGTAATAAAAACTTGTGGAACTATAGTGATATAAAGGAAAGAGATATGCAAAAAGATTGTTCAAATTGTGGAATTTTTGTTCTGATGTACGCATTAAGAATGCTTGAAAATAAATCACTTAAGAACTTGGGGTGCCCTAATGATTTAAAAAAAAAAATGAAATTATTATTACTAAGGCATCAGGGTGATAGGTCAAGATTTTGTTGCCATTGTTGTTCCATAAAAAGGACCAATTGTGATGTTTTTATATGTAAGGAGCAGCGTGACCATATTAGCTTATTTTGAGCTAAATTTAGCTTATTTGTTTAAGATTTAGCCTTAAAATTTTCATTTAGCTCTTAGCTTATTTTTTAGCTTTTTTTAAAAACTCATTTAGCTTTTTTAGCCTTTTTTAGTCTAAATTGCGTGTTCTCTAAAAATATATTTAAAACATAAACAACTTATAAAAATTATAATTTTTTAGCATTGTAAAATAGTTTACAAAAAATACAAAATGTAAATTATACGACAATTTTATAACAGAAATGGAAAGAAGAAAAATAGTAGATAATGGCAGAATGGTTAGAATTCCAATGGAAAAAGTTAAATTCATATTAGTGGCCAAAACACTTTTTGAGTTTTTTGGGTATTTATTATTTGACTTGAGTTGAACGTTCATTCAGCGGCATCAATTAACTTAAAACAAAAACCTGAAATAGCCTTAAGCCTGGATAACACTATGTACCGATTTTCGTCGGGCCACCTTAATAAAGTCATAAGTAATAAGCCAAAATGGCATTATTACTCAATTAATTCTGGAATAAGTCTATATGGGCTTATTACCAATGCAGTGCGGCCCAATTATGTCCTTGTATTTCAAGTAGGCGATAAATTAGAGCAAAATCTTTACTTATGACTTTATTTCACTGATCTGACGAAACTCGGTACATTGTGCAGATAGTGTGCTCCATGCTTTACCTGAAATAGCATTAATTCACTTAAAAAGCTTTCGTATTTTAGTATAAATGTTTATAAATTTTTAAAAAATTTTTAAGATTATTTTGGGGAAGTTTCTGTTTTATTCTTCATTAAATCTAAAATATAATAATTAATAAATAATTTCATTAAGCAAATATTCTATATGTATAATAAAAAAATATGTTTGTGTAATATTTAACGTTAGTTTAGCAATAAGAAACTATTGAAAAGGGATCAAAGAAGTGGAAAAAAGTTTAGCTTTATTTTCTAGCCTAAAATGTAACTTTTTAGCTTATTTTAGCTTTTTTTCAAACGTGATTTAGCTTAATATTATTTTAAAATCTGGTCACACTGGTAAGGAGTGTAAATTCTATGTTTGCATAAACTGCACATATAAACACTATGAAAGCGAGTCAAAAGTCTGTAAAATTATTGGTCAAGATATCTTTTCGATATGAGTGTATAAATTTAAGCAATATAAAACCTGTGATATAAACTAAGTTTACATAAGTTCAGAGTCCCATAACTTGGAAAATATGCGCCGTCGCCAACTTTTTTATCTAACATTTCTTTTACATTTTTCAATTTTCTATCACATAGCCTAAGTTTTATTTTATTTCAAGGTGTCTCAAAATTAATATGTTGATTGATGCTTTCATTTGATCGTCTCCAGAGACCATTATATACGTTCGACTAATTTTTAAAGTTTCTGGCATCGCTTGTATATAAACACTCAGTGTGGCAATATCTTTTTGTGCAGAAAAATATAAAAAAAACTTGGCATTACTTCTGTTCATGAAGCCGCACCCTAATTAAAATGGCGATGTCTGTTGCTCGAGTAATGTGGGTGAATTTACAAATGGAACATGTTGAAAAGGCTCAGGTAAGCTTAAATAGTATGTTAAACGAAAAAATATTTTATGAAAATACCATCATATTTAGCAACTATCGCTATGGCCTGCCAATCCCCAAATGCAGTATTTTTATTAGTTGACTCAGGTCTCCCAAAGCTGTTGGCATATGCGTTATTTGAGTATTGTTCTTCTGCATCGTCCTCTTCCTGTATGACCGACGCAGACAAAGTTGCTGGTGATAAAATGGAAGTCACGCAAACCGATTCGGATACTGAATCAAATAAATCTCAACCTATGGCATTCGATCTTGTTTCAAAAATACTTGATTTCTTTTCGGAATGCTGTTCAGAGGGTCATATGCGCGATTGGTTGGGAACACAGCAGGGTTCCATATTTTAGAAACCACTATTGAAGCTTCTTTGCAATCATCGGCCAATCAACTTTGCCCCTATGACTCATATAGTCAGTAGTGAGCCAACGCAACAAGCGTTTATACGCATAGAAAGGGCAACAATAAATTTCTTTTCACGAGTTACCGCCTGTCACCCCAGCAATCAAAACATGCTTACAATTCTCTTGATCGAAGTGATAAGGGAACAACAACACAGTCCTGGGGGGTTACTCTATTACGATGCGAAAGAAAAATGTTACGAAATCGCACGATTGGTACTCTCTAATGCGTTTGCGCATTTACCTTTCGCATCTTTTATTTTCCGTTTCGCAAGTCTGGTATCACCGTACTCTACAATGCGAAAGCGCCTGTCAAAATCGCTTGATAAGCGCAAATATCTTGCGTTAGCTAAATACCAAACGCAAAGTGAGAAAAACATGTAAATACGTTCATAAAAATATTTTTGTTTTATAAGAGGTTTATTAAACTAATTTTCTATGGAAATTTGATTAATAAACCTTTTATAAAACCAAAATATTTATATTTAAATCGTAGTTTTTAGGGAAAATGCCAGCAGTTTGAAATTTTAGTGGACTGCATGTGAGCAAATTGCAAATAAGCCGCAAATAATTTGTGGACAAAATTTACAGACGGCCTAAATTCTAATGGACCTCCTGTAAGGGATATAGCTGGTTGTTTATAATGAAATGTGACACTAATAGTACTTATAATATTACACATGTATGTGTGTATGTATGTATTCATATTTGATTTTAAAAATCACACCAAGTGAAAATGCGTAAAAATAAATTAAGCATTTCCAGCACAGGTGATGGTCCCTCTCAGTTTTGTATTTTCTCAATCGCTACGTAGAGCTCTTTTAAGCGGCGGGACATTGACTGCTGCTATATTCCTAAGGTATGGTCCTGGCCAATTTGATGTTGGTATCCAGCTTGGCCAAATAATTTTAAGGCAGCGGCTAGTTTTATAAACTTTTAGCTGATGTTGAACAGCGTTTAGAACATACAGAAACGCAAAATTTGTACAAAGTTAAAATAAAGCAATATGTATTTAATAACATATTCCGCTAGATTTTTTCTTACCTGCGGTCATTTAAGGAAAGTATACCGGAACTATCTCTTAAGCTTAAATTAGAAGTGACATACCCATAATGCCATAGCCATAACGAAACCAAAATTTAATTGGTTTCTATGGTGACAGTTAAGGCAGAATTACCCGACTGTAAATGTAGAACTGTAAATGTAAATGTGTCAGCTGATCGAATCTGTTGCATGAAAAGCTATGCAAATGCTTACCTGACTGAAATGTCACGTAAATGTAACGTCTGAACCTGCAGAAAATAGAATTTCATGACGACGTTACGTGACATTTGTAGACAGTGATGGGATGTATGTATATTGAATGAGAGTGTGGCACTATAGCCCTATTTTGGTACTTTTGTTTCTTTTGATAATTTAAGCTTTTGAGTTGCTAAATTTGTATACGTACATGACATATTTAATAAATATAGTTTTCTAATAAAGTTTTTTGCTTTATAAAATCTAACCACAGACTGCCAATCGTATTTGTTTATTTTTTTGTTAATATACATATACATATATGTATGAATATGTAACATACATATAGTACATTTGTGCGAACAAACAGCATAAAACGCACAAAAACTATTTTTATTTAATAATACCAAAAAATATATAATATGTGCATTTAATCATAACAATTATAATGATAATAAAAATATAAATATTTGTATAATTATAATACGTTATAATGTATGTATGTATACATATGAAGCTAAAATTGTAATTTCACTAAATATCAAAGTCATAACATTGTTTGTAAGTATAAAATAATGATTTGATACCATTTAAATAATTTTCGTACTTTTTCCACACAATCAAAAATAATGTGAAGACATTGAACTCCCATTAATGTTTCAAACAGCTGTTGCGCATTTTATTTGAATTTGTTATACTGATAAACACCCAGCAAACAAAAAGTAGTATATATGTGTTCTTGTTCAAATATATACATATGTAAATGTATATTGTTTGTGATTAAAATTAATTATTATTATGTAGTAGGTACGAACATTAATAAGAAAAGGATAAAACGATAAAGTGGATATATAATAATGTTTGTATATGATTGAGGTGCTACTGAAACCATAGGAATTCCTGTAAATTAAGGAGTAAAGCACTTCGTCTGTCCGATGAAATTGCTCAAAATCTGTTTTGCTACTTGTAGTTATAAGCAAATATTACGGTTAGAGGCTTAAGCGTCACAGCTGCTATTAAAATTATTACAATTGAGTTCTTTTACATAAAATAATAATTTTTAAAACATCTAGGCACATTTTCATTATAAAAGATGTATTATTTCAAAAACTCCATTATTTTTTTTCAACAGTATAAAACTTGCCATCAAAAGAAAGTACATTATAATAGCTTCAGCGAAATTATTAAAGAAATCTTGGATTAATTGAAACATTACCATTTTATATATTATTAACTTATAAGCAGTAATGCATACATACATATGTATGTATGATCACACAATCCAATCAAACTTAATTCCATGAATTTAAATATTATATGAACTTTCACGTTTGACTTCAAATAACTCGCTATTTAAAATCAAAAATGAGTGTTTGCTGGGCACAAAGCAATTAGCATATATGTATGTGTGCACAAGGAAGTTTTTTTGTTTGTGTCGAAAACACGACACGTTTTTAAGCATTCTATAAGCGTTCAAACATTTACATTTACATTACATTTACATTTACATTACATCTACGATTTCTACAGTCGGCTAAGGAGGCCTTTATGGCTTTAAGGTTGCTTTCTATGGCTATGGTTATGTCACGTCTAATTGAACCTTTAAGACTCGTCTTGCAACTCGTTATACATGGACGTTTTCTTCATAAAACCATAACGCTACAGAATCCATCACTTTATTTTAAATTAAAAGCTGTTACACTTCACTTTTTCTAAAATTTTGATTTTAAATGTCGTTTTTTTATACATATTTTGACATTTCAGTTCCGCCAACCTTTGCCATATTTTCTTTTGCAATGTCCGTGGTGCCACTTTTTCAAACAATTTTGCGAAAGGTTTTGCGAAAGTAATAGAGAGTACCAAATTTGCATATCAACGCATTTAGCTTTCGCATCGTAATTGCTTTCGCATCGCAATAGAGACTAACCCCCCTGGAATGTTGAACAGGCGTTGTTGAGGCAAAAAAGTGAAGAAGAACATGTTACAGTTCTACTGCAGGTAGAATTTATTTTATTATTTATTTAAAAAGAGCGATAATTAATTTTCATTTGTATCGTGTGTTTGAAGGTTCTGGCAAGCTACATAAATCCGGGCGACTATATACCAACGGATGATGAAATGCCATATCATGAAATAACAGATCTATCAGATGAACTTCCAAGTGAGTTTTCATCTCTGCTTAAACAGTCGTGTCTCATTCCTGCACTCAGTTCCTATATACGAAACGATTCCGTACTCGATATAACCCATCACATTCCGTTTTACCGTGCCATACTACAGTTATTACGTGCAATATCACTTTCGCACGAATTAGTTTCACTGCTTCAGCCCCATAGCAGAATTATTGTCTAATATGAGGACTTGCGTTGACACTTATGCGAAGCGTTTAAAGTAAGTTTTAATCAAGCATTTCCATTCCTTGATCGCAGCCAAAGTTTTCGTTGAATTTGTCGCCATTACGGATTTTTTGTTTTTATTTTATTTTCTAGATTAAATAAAAAATCGAACATGAAAGGTCATACATGCATGCAGCTGTTGTCAAAATAATAGCACCACTTGAATTGTTCATTTTGTACGCCTTCTACAGGCAAATTTAGTTAATATTAAATATCAAGAATTTATTAAAATTAATGGTACACTGAACCAAAAAAAGCATTCTTAAAACAAGAAATTTGCGTTTTCTTTTTTAAAATGCAGCATTTTTAAAAATAATTGTTAAAATAATAATGTTTCTTATAACTTTTGTGGTGCTCCTATTTTGACAACAGCTGTATGTATCAAATCAAATGACCCAGTAGGAATATTTGCATGTAACAAAACAAATTACCCTGTAGGAACTGAGTACTCTTTAGTTTTTATTATTTTTTTATTTTTACAAATTTGTGCAAATGACGCAAGTATGTCACATAAAAAGAACCATAATGGTATTTTATATTCTTCAAGAAGACTGTATTGCAAAAGAAATTGTTGTTTTATAAAAAAGCAAAAGCACGTTTATAATTTTTAGTTGTGCCCCTTTTGTATTGGTTTGTTTCTATTTTAATGTATTGGACAAAAATGTGTTTTCGAGAAAATCGATGATGAATGTTTAGTTCATTAGTTTTATAAAATACAGGATAGAATTTTTGTTTAATAATAAAAGTAACAGATACATATGTTTTTTATTCAATTCAATACATATTATTGGAAAATTATTTTAAAGGGGTGAGTACAAAAACCTATGGAGAAAAATCTGGGATTAGTAAAGGGTAGAGAAGTGTGCATGAGTGGTTTTTGGCTCACGACAGAGTCATATGATATACGAGTATTATAATAAATAAAGTGATTGAAAAAATAACAAAGTGATTTCAAATCGGCATTCAAATTGCCGCACCTTATTTTTTTACTATTCATTTCTTGTAGAAATGAAGCAAAACAAGAGTTAACTTTACTTCGTTTGTTTTTGTATGAAGAATTTGATGCAAACGCCAAAAAGTGGCATATACAGCAAAACAATACTAATTAAACCTTAAAATAGTTGAAATGGAGCAAAATGAATGCTAAATATCTCGGAAACCATAATTAATTTCGCGAAACATATTTTGGATTCAGACGTATTCGATGTTTAATGCAAATAGACTTGCGTAAGTATAAATTCAAAACATCGTAGCTTTTCCTTAAAAGCCAACAACATAACACACACACAATCCAAAGAAAAGCTACGATATTTTGCATTTGCACTTACGCATTAATATTTGCATCAAACATCGAATACCGCCAATACCTGTTTTTATTGATTAATTATTTTTTTAAAATGAGAAATTTTCTACGAAAGAATTCATAAAATTATGAAAAAAATTAAAACACTTTCTTTTGCAAGAAATGTTATTTGCTTTGTGATTTTGCATTTACAAAACAAAACGGTAATATTTTGTTAAAATTCTGCGTAATCTTGTATAATTCTATGGTTTCATATGATTTTGATGCCACTCTAACTTGAATTTAGTACAACAATGATTTGCAACTTGTGGGCCTCAAAATGTACAAATCGTATTAATTATTATAGGGTAATAACTAGATATAAAGACACAATGCAAATAAAATACGTTATTTTCCATTGCATTATTGCATACGATACCCACACCAAAATAAATTTTAAGTTTTTGGGAGCGATAAGTTTTATTTGGAAATTTTCACATTTGGAATGATGAGGCCGTATCGGCCAGGTTCCGAAAACCATTTAGTTTTGAAATCGCAAGATAAAATATCTCAAGCATATGAAATTTTAAATCCAAATGAAAAGCTGCAATAAGTAAGCTTTCTTGTTGATTTTTTCCTGAAATTTGTCGGCTTCAAAACGAATGGTTTTCAGAACCTGGCCGATAAATAGAGCTGAGGAATTTTTTATGCGTTTTATTATATACATATTTACATATTTTTTTACACATACTTGGAATAAAATCTATATATATATATATATACACTTAGTCGCAAAACTCTACATACGATTTTAGGTATTTCATATCTTTTATTCGTAATTTTTATTTAATGTTTAATTTTTTAAAATATTGTATATTGAGTATTATATTGGACCCGCTTTATAACTTCGAGATGAAAAACATAAAAAATCACTGTTACTTTTTTGGTAAAGTAAAAATTGCTGAAAAATGACGCTTAGCCAACGTCGCAAAAGTGTACATACGCTTTTGAATTGTATTAACTACAGATATAGTAGCATGTTTTATTTTATAATTTTGTGTTCATTTAGTCTTGTTTTAACAATATGTGTTAGATTTTGCTTAAATTTTGATTTTATTATTAGCACTAGTTGGAAAAAATGGGGAAAAATAAGGAAATATCAACCAACGTTCGAAAATTTGTCATCAATCTTTCAAATGAAGGGAATTAAATGAGAAAAACCGGACAAACCTTAAATTTTTTTAAATTTACAATCATAACTATCATTAAAACTACAAAAGCATCAAAGTTTTCCACGATTGGGACGAATAGCAAGGCTTGATGAAAGACAAAGCGCAAAATTGTGAGAGAAATTGCGAAAAATACAAACGGAAGTAGCACAAAACTGAAAGTGGACCTTCAAAATAATTATGAAATTCTTGTCGATGCTAACACAATTCACCGTTGCTTAAATAAAGTTGGATTATAGACTTGTATAGCCAGAAAAAGGCCATACATAAGTCCCATAAACAAAACTAAACGATATACTTATGCTCTGGAGTACAAACCCGTCCATCTTAATACATCTAAGTTTTTGAAAGGAGTTATTTTTATGGACGAACGTAAGTTCAACCTATTTGGAAACGACGGACGATCAAAAACATGGATAAAATGTAATATTGACTTGGATAATAAAATGTATGCAGCGCTGTCAAACATGGTGGGGACTCCGTAAATGTGTGGGAGCGCATAAGTCCTGATGGGGTTGGAGAATTAAAATTTTTTGATGGAATTATGGATCGTCGTGGTAATTGAGATATTTAAAACTATATTTTTTTACAGAATGTGAACAAATTGCGCCTTAAAGATAAATATATATTTATGCATGATAATGACCCCAAGAATAACTTAAGGCTGGTTAAGGAAAGGCTTCTTTATAAAGTAAAACCGAAGCTTCCACATCTTCCACAGTCCCCAGATTTAAATCTGATCGATTATTTATGGGCTTCCATGAAGTAGAGGCGTCAAATTATCGACCATAGTCTCTTATCTCAAATATAAAATTTTAAAGGAAAAATGGGAAAATTCATCGGCGAAAACAAACTAAAGATCTGGTTTCTTCGATACCTAAAAGGCTTAAAGAAGCTTTTGATCAAAAAACGGACACACCAACTTTTAAAATTTTAAAAAAAATTTACACAATATACTCAACAATACATCGTATGTACACTTTTGCAATCGGATAAAATATTGAATTTTATTATTTTTTGCTTGTTTAATATTGTTTAGTGAAATCAAATGTGGTATTCTTATTTAATTTAAATTACTTTTACTTTAAAATAAAAAAAGGTTGAAAAAATTAATGATTTTCCTTTAAAAAGTAAATTTTTTTTAAAATATTATGTCGTATGTAGAGTTTTGCGACTAAGTGTATGTACATATTTTGTACATTTTTACGGCCCTATACATAATGAAAAACTAGGATGAAGTTATACCGTGTTCAGACATACCCTTAATTGCGCAATTAGGCAAATTTTTGCAATTAAAACCTTAATTGACCACAATTTACCATACAATAAGTCAATTAATAAATTGAGCAATTACTAGTTAATTGTATCACTAATTGCGTAAAACTCGAAATGCAACCCTGGTCATAAGTGTTTTTATTAAGAACTGTGTTCAGTGAGCAGAAAAATTTCCTATAATGGCGAGCCAAATGTCAAAAATATACATACATATAAACTGTTGTGTTTTAAATTTAAATACGGATTTTTCTTGAGTATATTTAAAGGATTTATTTTAAAAAGGCTTTGTTACTAAAAACTAGTATCTTATTTTAATTTACAATTTTAAACCTGGAGGGTCCCGTGGGAATCGCAGGTATGACTCTAACTTTTGACTGCTAAATACAAGACAAACTTCTTAATACAACTCCTAAATACAAACTCCTCAATACAACTCCCTATTATAACTGCCAAAATACAACTCCCTATTATAACTGCCAAAATACAACTCCTTATTATAACTGCCAAAATACGACTCCTATGTTGCTTTCTTAAATCGAACTATTTATACAAAACTTAATCATACTTAAATATATTTCAACATTAATATTATGCTTAACAGCTATTATTATTATGCTAACTTGCTAACCTATTTAGCTTTTGACCCAATTACGAAATATTGATATTGCACAATTTGTCAACGCAAAGAATTTAGCAAACAACCAAGTGAATGAACTGATTGCTGCTGCGTTAACAAAGTTGTGCAATGTACGGGTACGAGGGTTGATCAATTCTGATTCACAACAAAACAAAACACATATACATACAAACAAAACAAACTGAACAATATGAACCCCAATAAATAAATAAATAAACAAAAAAGAAATGGCTGGTAAAGAAGTTTTTTTTTTAATTCATAGATAAATTTATTAACAAATATCTTTTATAAATAGGAAAAAAATTAAGAGGAGGCTCGCGTGGAGTGAGGCCAGTGAAGCTGCTCTATTGGAGTTGTGGCCATGTCGAATAGAGGAGCTTCGTGGCCAAAGAAAAATCGGAAACGTATATGATGAGAAGGCGGATGAGCTGCAGAAGTTGGCCTTTCCATACAGCCCGCGTGATGTACACGTTAAATTAAAAAATTAGTGCCAGAAGATATAGCTGCTGCTTTCGCAAACTTTGTAAAATTTACAAGTTTTTCTTTTCCTTGTTTTTAATCACTGATAATTTTGAATCAAAAATCGATCTCACTTACTCCAAGAGCTTCATATTTCTGTTATATGCGACTAAAATTTCTTTTAAACCAAAATTTGCATCCATTTTGAAAATTTACAAGCACAAATATTCACAAAACAAATAAATACAAAGAAAAGGAGATAAATAAAGGAAAGGAGACAACAGCTTTAGCCCAACACGCGAAAGAAATGAAACATAAAATAGATCTCAAAGGAGTGAAGATACTGGATAGAGAGAAAAAAACAAATAAAAGATATAGATTAGAAAGCCTACGTATACAACAACGCATAAATAAATCTATTAACACCAAAGAAGACAAGGACAACACCAAACTACAATATGCTATTGCAATAACCTGAAAAATAGAGTTCTGTGATATTAGTTTTTAAGTTCGGCTGTGATATTTTCTTTTATTTATTGTTATTTAAATTATACACCTAATTGTTCGTGATGTCCAGTTTTTTATAATTTATTTAATAATTTAACTGAAGAATCGTAAGTAAAACACAAAAACTAATATAACACACAAAAACTATAAATAACAAACATTTTGTAATTTGTTGATAGAACTTAATAAAAAAATTCTCCTGAAGACGTCGGAAAAAAGCTGACGAAACGTTGAGGAAAAAGATGAAATAGATTTGTTTTATTTGCATCTTAATAGTTAAGAAAACTGACCAAAAATAGCCTATGTAAAAATAGAAATATTAACAAACGAAATTGGTCATAAAATAAAAACAAAATAAATACAATGTTTTTTCCAGCTATCAAATGATAATTGAGTAAGCTAAATTGAGTATGTGTGAACACTAAATTTAATTGTTCAATTAAAATTAAATTGACTCAATTAAAAATGCATGTCTGAACATAGTATTAGTAAGTGGAAAAATTGAATATGGTCTTAAAGAGATTTGCCATATAGTTTTGCATGTTCAATTTTGCCACTTTTGCTAACTTCATCCTAGTTTTTCATGATGCATACGGCCGTTAATATTTTATAAAACTTGTTTGTTGTAGGCACTATGTATTTAACCTTGTGGTGGAGTTTGCGGTGGAACTTGCGGATTTTTTCCGGATTCCTGCACAGGAGCCGGTAAACGTGGAGCAGGCCCGTAATAGTAGTAAGGGCCATATGCCGGATGCTGAATCGGCTGGTGCACGAATTGCTGTTGCATATTTGCCTGCTGTGGTTTCCCAGATTTCATTACATTAGAACAGTAAGGGCACTTCTCAAACTAAAAAAATATATAAGAAAATTGTTAACAAATAATTAAGTTAAAAAAGGAATTAAAACTTACCATTTTGTTAGAACTAAATAAAAAACACAAATTTATTTGAAATACAATATGAATTATATCTGTGCAATATAACTTTTGAGCTAATGAAGCCGAGCTAGGTGGTCACGGTTGCCAGATTTGACGATTTATCGTCATTTTGACGATTTTGGGTGGCAAAAATGGCAGTTTGACGACTGGACGATTTTCGCCTTCAATTTGACGATTTTAAATAATTTTAAATTAAAACCTTTTTTCAGAACTATAAAACAATTTTGAGATTGACCAAGAACTTGACAGCTTATGTTAGAATATACAATCAAACTAAAGAGTAAAAGGAAATCAATCTTAATTTTTGTATTCATAATTTTGGAACTAAATGGTTTTTAAACAAATTCTTGTACATAATTTATCAAGTGAAACAACAGAAATACAAAATTTATATGGTCAAATTCAAAAACTACTTGAAAGTGTTTTGAATAATTTTTTCAAGACAGAATTGCTGCAGTGTGATCATTTTTATTTGGTGTATTATACAGATGAAAATAATTATTTGGATATTGAAGACATTTACTTGGGAATTCATGTATGCCAGGGATGTATTTGCGGATGCTAAAGTTAATAAAATTTAAATTAAATTAATTTAAATTGATAAATTACAACATATGTATGAAAAACTGTATGTTTTATTTATAACCAATTTTTGGTCGTTCTTGAACAATCATTTTGACGATTTTTCTCTCGAAATTTGACTAATTTGCACCTATTTCATCTGGCAACTATGTAGGCGGTATTTGCAGAAGTAAAGTTGCCACACTAAAATAGTTTGCAGTACTTGGCAGTACTTTTATTCTGCACAGATTATTTTGATGGTTTCTGCTGATTTGAGTGTTTGAGTGGAGGTACCAAATAAAATTTTATTTTTGAAACTTTGTTCAACAAAAAACTGAAATGGAATATAAATTGGTCCGGTCCCCGAACAAATTGACATTTTGGCCCTATTCATGTAATAGTGTACGCCTAGAGTTTGAGTGCAAGTACCAAATAAAATTTTATTTTTGAAACTTTGTTCAACAAAAAACTGAAATGTAATATAAATGATATGCCAAATTAAAGGTATTAAGGCGTAGTTTAAGCCACAATTGGTCCGGTCCCCGAACAAATTGACATTTTGGCCCTATTCATGTAATAGTGTACGCCTAGTGTTTGAGTGGAAGTACCACATAAAATTTTATTTTTGAAACTTTGTTCAACAAAAAACTGAAAAGGAATATAAATGATATGCCAAATTAAAGGTATTAAGGCGTAGTTTAAGCCACAATTGGTCCGGTCTCCGAACAAATTGACATTTTGGACCTATTCATGTAATAGTGTACGCCTAGTATTTGAGTGGAAGTACCAAATAAAATTTTATTTTTGAAACTTTGTTCAACAAAAAACTGAAATGGAATATAAATGATATGCCAAATTAAGGGTATAAAGGCGTAGTTTAAGCCACAATTGTTCCGGTCTCCGAACAAATTGACATTTTGGCCCTATTCATGTAATAGTGTACGCCTAGTGTTTGAGTGGAAGTACCAAATAAAATTTTATTTTTGAAACTTTGTTCAACAAAAAACTGAAATGGAATATAAATGACATGCCAAATTAAAGGTATAAAGGCGTAGTTTAAGCCACAATTAGTCCGGTCTCCGAACAAATTGACATTTTGGCCCTATTCATGTAATAGTGTACGCCTAGAGTTTGAGTGCAAGTACCAAATAAAATTTTATTTTTGAAACTTTGTTCAACAAAAAACTGAAATGGAATATAAATGATATGCCAAATTAAAGGTATAAAGGCATAGTTTAAGCCACAATTGGTCCGGTCCCCGAACAAATTGATATTTTCTTAACTTTAAAATATATATGAGGAGTGAAATATTAACGTAAACTTGTATAAATACTATATTAAGAACTTTTTGGTTTGCTTTATTCAAAACCTCAAAAATAAATATATTTGATGCTAAAAAAACATTGTTTTTTGTTATATTTAATAAATTATTGGATATATTTAAATTATAATTGCCAGTACTAATTTAAGTTTGCCAAATTAGTTTGTTAACTTTAAAATCCTCTCCCATATATGAAAAAAGAAGAAGAGCATGTATTCATCATAAATGAGCGTTTTTCTACAGATATTGCATACAAATTTAATAATTTAAGATTTTTTGACTTGGCATCACTATAATTTAGTGCTCAAACCAAGAAAAAACTCATTTTCTCAACTGCACAGTCTGCAAAAGTGAGAATATGGGTCTGGTTCTCTTTAATATGAGTGAAATTAATTTAGTTTGATATCTTTAGTTTGTTAACTTCACGGAGATCCATTCAAGTGGTGCTATTATTTTGACAACAGCTGCATGCATGTATGCATGCATGTACAATGTACATTAATATATTTTGCAAAAAGTTCTAAATATTTTTGTGTGATTTTCACAATATAGGGAGGGGGTCTACTGTGTAATTCGAAACGAAAGAAAACGCTTTCGAATTTGTATATTTATAACATGTAAATTCGAATACAGGGAGGGGGACTACTGTGTAATTCGAAACGAAAGAAAACGCTTTCGAATTTGTATATTTATAACATGTAAATTCGAAAACATTTTCTTTCGAATCGAGTTACAGAGTAGACCCCCAGGAAGTGACTTATATAGAAAGTTTGTTTTTTGTTTTTCATAAATTTTTCCATATTATATTTAAAACAAAAACAAAGGACTCGAACCATGTTTCTGTTTACAATCACCCTTATTCCAGGGTCGAGAAGGATGGTATCGATCACCAGCCATTCGCACCATTTTTTCGAAATGATATGATACGACAAAACGATAACCGTTGTTTTCAGCTTCAACACACGGATGGAAATCATGGTACAATTGTACTTTTTATGATACATTTTTGACCTCGTTGGTACCGTGGTACTACCGCGAGTTACTTGGTACAATTTAAAAATGCCAATGTTTCACTATATGGTAACATTAATTTTGCCTATGTTGTCTTAAATTTTTTTGTGTGTGTTTTATTTTAGACTGTCAGCTTCTCTGATTTTGTTGCAATGCTGTTGTCAAGGCAAATTCAGGTACCAAGTGGTGTCAACTCGCAAAAAAAAATTCTGTCTAGTCTTTAACTGTACCTGTTAACTTGAACTCGCCTTGGATGTGGTTATATTAATTTTTTTAACTACATATCGCTCCTTTACATAGCGTCTATACCTGATATAATATCAAATATATTTCTATCAGCAAACGTCAAATTTCATAGCAGAGATAATCATATTACGTGTGGACTGCAATATTAGTATTATATTACTATTATATCAGATATTATAATATTGTTTTCATAATATATATTTAGAAAACAATATTATGATATCAAGTGTCAAAAAACGCACACATACATAAATACGTGAAGAGAATTTTGTGAATTATAGTGAAAATTAATATTTTTTGATAAAAATATAGCTGAAATATTTTAATTGTACATGATGTATTAAGGAATGCCAAAATTTTTATGAAACTCACATTGCTATTACAATAAACGAAGATGTTTACTGCACGGCTGCATAATAATTATGAAATATTATGATATTTACAGGAGTACGTTTTCCCCTATACAGATATTAATATTAATACAAATATATTTTTCTTCTCATTCTGCCGACGTTCTTTCTCATATTACATCAGGGTTAATATCAGGTATAGACGCTATGTTACTTCAATGGTGTGTTTTAGGTTTTATCGCGCATATCTCATGCCCATAACTAAGATTTTATAGTACATGAAAATAACAATAAAAATAAAATAAACGATCTCTAACAAGTCTAATCTACGAATGTACCCTTATGAATGTAATATTTAATATTTTTTTTATGTTAGTTTTTATACTTAATTTTTATACACATTTTGTGTTCAGTTTCTGTTTTTTATTGTTTACTTCTGAATTTTTAAAAATTTTAATCAGAAATAATTTGCTGGTAAGCGAAGTCAACTGTAGAAAGCAAAAACAAAGTAACATAAAGCCACTACAATAATACTTATATGTATGTACCGATGGTGCATCGAATAAGTAAAAATAATTAATGTGATGATCGTAAAAGATAAGTAAGAATAGTTAAACATACATAGGTAGAGTGATATAACTTCGTGCTAACCTAAATAGAAAATGGAAAAACAGAAAATGAATAGTGATACTTACAAATGTGTTTGCCAAAGGCAAATCAATAATTGTATACACAATCAATTCTCATATTCCATTTCATAGAAATTTAAGTTTAATAGCTGATGTTAATAATAATCTCTACCCCAGTAGATAGACATGGGTGCTGATGAAGTGCGTGGCTGCACAGAAAAATATCGGTATTTCCCCCAGCTAATAAAGTCTAGTTTAATTTTTCTTCTCTTCTTTAGATACTCACATTAATTAATAAAAATATTTCATTCAATAAGAATTGAAATTACTGAACTCAAGCCTGATTAAGAAATTATTTCTGATTAAAATTCACTACAGTTCAATTATATCTAAAAATGTCTCATTTTTAAAAATTTTTTACGTTTCCGTTCTTTTTAATAAATATTAAAAAAAAATGTTACCGTCATGGTCCAAAAAGTACATTTTGTTTTCACAGTTGGTACAAAATCCAAGAAGTCATTTTCCTTCCCTGTTCAACAATCATGTCGTACGTATCGAATTGTAGCTTTTTCATCACCTCCAAGTAACGTTCTTCAATTGATATGCTCTGTGGCATACCTTCCATATCGTTGGCCATACCACCCTCATTTGTAAATGAAAATTGATTGTGTTGCTGCTGATCTGTTCTTTTTGCAGTTTTCTGAACTAGAATCGCCGTCTCTTGAATATCAGGAATTAGAAGAGCCAATCCTTCATCGTCACCATCATCGATATTGACAGTTACCTGTTGCGTTTGCCCTTTCTTGTTCGATTTTTTATTTAATCTAGAAAATAAAATAAAAACAAAAAATCCGTAATAGCGACAAATTCAACGAAAACTTTGGCTGCGATCAAGGAATGGAAATGCTTGATTAAAACTTACTTTAAACGCTTCGCATAAGTGTCAACGCAAGTCCTCATATTAGACAATAATTCTGCTATGGATGGTGAACTTTCGCCTGAACTTGGGGCTGAAGCAGTGAAACTAATTCGTGCGAAAGTGATATTGCACGTAATAACTGTAGTATGGCACGGTAAAACGGAATGTGATGGGTTATATCGAGTACGCAATCGTTTCATAAATAGGAACTGAGTGCAGGAATGAGACACGACTGTTTAAGCAGAGATGAAAACTCACTTGGAAGTTCATCCGATAGATCTGTTATTTCATGATATGGCATTTCATCATCAGTTGGTATATAGTCGCCCGGATTTATGTATCTTGCCAGAACCTTCAAACACACGATACAAATGAAAATTAATTATCGCTCTTTTTAAATAAATAATAAAATAAATTCTACCTGCACTAGAACTGTAACATGTTCTTCTTCACTTTTTTGCCTCAACAACGCCTGTTTAACATTCCAGGACTGTGTTGTTGTTCCCTTATCACTTCGATCAAGAGAATTGTAAGCATGTTTTGATTGCTGGGGTGACAGGCGGTAACTCGTGAAAAGAAATTTATTGTTGCCCTTTCTATGCGTATAAACGCTTGTTGCGTTGGCTCACTACTGACTATATGAGTCATAGGGGCAAAGTTGATTGGCCGATGATTGCAAAGAAGCTTCAATAGTGGTTTCTAAAATATGGAACCCTGCTGTGTTCCCAACCAATCGCGCATATGGCCCTCTGAACAGCATTCCGAAAAGAAATCAAGTATTTTTGAAACAAGATCGAATGCCATAGGTTGAGATTTATTTGATTCAGTATCCGAATCGGTTTGCGTGACTTCCATTTTATCACCAGCAACTTTGTCTGCGTCGGTCATACAGGAAGAGGACGATGCAGAAGAACAATACTCAAATAACGCATATGCCAACAGCTTTGGGAGACCTGAGTCAACTAATAAAAATACTGCATTTGGGGATTGGCAGGCCATAGCGATAGTTGCTAAATATGATGGTATTTTCATAAAATATTTTTTCGTTTAACATACTATTTAAGCTTACCTGAGCCTTTTCAACATGTTCCATTTGTAAATTCACCCACATTACTCGAGCAACAGACATCGCCATTTTAATTAGGGTGCGGCTTCATGAACAGAAGTAATGCCAAGTTTTTTTTATATTTTTCTGCACAAAAAGATATTGCCACACTGAGTGTTTATATACAAGCGATGCCAGAAACTTTAAAAATTAGTCGAACGTATATAATGGTCTCTGGAGACGATCAAATGAAAGCATCAATCAACATATTAATTTTGAGACACCTTGAAATAAAATAAAACTTAGGCTATGTGATAGAAAATTGAAAAATGTAAAAGAAATGTTAGATAAAAAAGTTGGCGACGGCGCATATTTTCCAAGTTATGGGACTCTGAACTTATGTAAACTTAGTTTATATCACAGGTTTTATATTGCTTAAATTTATACACTCATATCGAAAAGATATCTTGACCAATAATTTTACAGACTTTTGACTCGCTTTCATAGTGTTTATATGTGCAGTTTATGCAAACATAGAATTTACACTCCTTACCAGTGTGACCAGATTTTAAAATAATATTAAGCTAAATCACGTTTGAAAAAAAGCTAAAATAAGCTAAAAAGTTACATTTTAGGCTAGAAAATAAAGCTAAACTTTTTTCCACTTCTTTGATCCCTTTTCAATAGTTTCTTATTGCTAAACTAACGTTAAATATTACACAAACATATTTTTTTATTATACATATAGAATATTTGCTTAATGAAATTATTTATTAATTATTATATTTTAGATTTAATGAAGAACAAAACAGAAACTTCCCCAAAATAATCTTAAAAATTTTTTAAAAATTTATAAACATTTATACTAAAATACGAAAGCTTTTTAAGTGAATTAATGCTATTTCAGGTAAAGCATGGAGCACACTATCTGCACAATGTACCGAGTTTCGTCAGATCAGTGAAATAAAGTCATAAGTAAAGATTTTGCTCTAATTTATCGCCTACTTGAAATACAAGGACATAATTGGGCCGCACTGCATTGGTAATAAGCCCATATAGACTTATTCCAGAATTAATTGAGTAATAATGCCATTTTGGCTTATTACTTATGACTTTATTGAGGTGGCCCGACGAAAATCGGTACATAGTGTTATCCAGGCTTAAGGCTATTTCAGGTTTTTGTTTTAAGTTAATTGATGCCGCTGAATGAACGTTCAACTCAAGTCAAATAATAAATACCCAAAAAACTCAAAAAGTGTTTTGGCCACTAATATGAATTTAACTTTTTCCATTGGAATTCTAACCATTCTGCCATTATCTACTATTTTTCTTCTTTCCATTTCTGTTATAAAATTGTCGTATAATTTACATTTTGTATTTTTTGTAAACTATTTTACAATGCTAAAAAATTATAATTTTTATAAGTTGTTTATGTTTTTAATATATTTTTAGAGAACACGCAATTTAGACTAAAAAAGGCTAAAAAAGCTAAATGAGTTTTTAAAAAAAGCTAAAAAATAAGCTAAGAGCTAAATGAAAATTTTAAGGCTAAATCTTAAACAAATAAGCTAAATTTAGCTCAAAATAAGCTAATATGGTCACGCTGCTCCTTACATATAAAAACATCACAATTGGTCCTTTTTATGGAACAACAATGGCAACAAAATCTTGACCTATCACCCTGATGCCTTAGTAATAATAATTTCATTTTTTTTTTTTTAATCATTAGGGCACCCCAAGTTCTTAAGTGATTTATTTTCAAGCATTCTTAATGCGTACATCAGAACAAAAATTCCACAATTTGAACAATCTTTTTGCATATCTCTTTCCTTTATATCACTATAGTTCCACAAGTTTTTATTACTTTTTAATTTAGCTATGAAAAGATCAAATATTTTTCTTCCAACGTCTAAATCTTCATAAGAATTAACAAACATGAACTCATGAGTGATTGGCTTGAGAATACATAAAGTATAATGGGATGAGCTCAAAATAGGTACAAACAAGAATTCTGGTTGGTTTTCAAAAAGTGTTTGAATTGTATCAACGTTTACTTCATTGGTTTGACAGGGCATGCTAAAGCAGTCGTTTAATCTGCTGTCTTTTAAAATGCTAAGAAGACAAGGATCAAGAACAAAATTTGTCAACCATTCTCCATTATTCAATGAGTTCCAGTCGGACGTTTCCAAAGTATCAAAAAAACCAAATGTGATTGAATCACTTATATTGTTAACTTCATTAAACAATAAATCAAATTTGAAAAGATAAAATTTGTCTTGGAAATCTTTTGATATTTGTTTTTTCTGACTTTTTGATATTTTTTACTTGTTTTTGATGCAAGCATTATTTTAGGCCGAATTGTTTTCTGTTTTTTGAAATCTTTCTTCTTCCATTCTTCTACAGGTTCAATACTAGATACTGCTTTTATATAGCTGTGGTCTTTTTCTATTATTTCAACACTTGCATCTTTTTTATCGATGGGTGTTGAACAAATATATGAATGTTCCTTTTTTAACCTTATACTTTTATCTTCTTCATTTAAATTGCCAAAACTAGAAGTAAGTATATCTTCAATTTTTTCGGAAATTTGTCCGAACATTTTATAACTATACCGTAATTCCTTCAAAGAACTAAGATAATCAATTCTCATGACTTTTACGAAAACATCAGCTCTGACCTATTTTTGTGGTAGAATAATATGCTTTTGTAAATAGTACGCAAACTCAACAGGTGCATTACTTATATGCTTTCCTGATGAATCAACATGAATACCCATAATATTAGTCCAAAGAACAATAAAAGGGCAGTATTTCTTTAATATAAACATACACATATCATCGTTTCGATATTGATTCAAATCTTGTCCCTTGTTTATTACTTTAATGTCATTTTCAATTTCATGATAAATTGAAAGAAACATCTTCCGAAACGGACTATTGAATGCAATAGATTCCAAGTATTGGTTCTGATCACCTTCTGGCAGATTATATTCTTTAGTGTTTATTTCATCATCAATTTCAATTAAACACTCACGCACTATTTCAAAACTTCTTTCAAAGGAAGGAGATTTGTATGGCGTAATCAGAACTATAAAAATATGTTTAAACCACTGTTGGCATTCTTCAATAGTGGCTAAGCTAAATGCAGCTATTAAAGCATATTTCAACAAAGGTCTCAAAATATGTTTTCTATCCAATTTCACATCTAAGTCCTTGCAAATAATATGAATATAATGACATTTGCACCATTGCAATACTACGAAATCGGGTTTGACATTTGGATTTAACTTAACGTTGTTCAAGTATGTTGCACAAGCGTTAAGGTAGAATTAGTAAAATCGTATCGTGAAGTTGCGTGTCAGCTGACAAAAGCCGTACGATATGCAACGCATGTTACTAGTTATAAAATATGTGGTGGTAGCACTGCTGACGTAGAAATCTACAGAAAACAGATTTTTCTGTAGCAAATGTCAAAAAAGCCGCATTAAAAGCCAGACAAAAAAAATGTGCTGTGCAAACTGTTACATTTTCTATAACTTGTACACAAAGCTGAACGATACGGCAAGCTGTAAAATAGAACGATACGATTTTACTAATTCTACCTTTAAGGTATTCCAGCAAGGTGTGATTATTAAAACATTTTAACACCGCGCCGTATAATGCTGCACTGACATCTGTGCAAACTCTTCTACAAAAAATATTGCATCACGTGTGTGTCGTGACAGAATCGCTTCAGCGATTGGTATTACCTTTTTTAGTTTACAGTTTCATATAACTAATTTATAGGTTAAAATTCTTTTTTCCGCACATTCTAGTTGTCTTACACTTTCACCAGAAGCGTCTAAGTGCAGTGTAAACTTACAATCTTCAAGAATTTCTTTATTACTTGAAAGTGTCTCAAATGTACATTTCTCCCACGTGTAAACTGTAAACGGTGAAGCAACCATATGTATATAACTTTTATATGGCCCTCTCTTCATCAAAACGAGAGAATAAAATGGATCTGAATGATAGTAAAAATCAAAATTTCCTTCAGACTTATATTTTCTCAGAGTTTCCAAATTGTGAATACCCTGAAAGTTGCCTTTTTCAGCAATATCATCAGCAGCGTTCATAATTTGTTGCTTTCTGAATAAATATGCGTTATTTTTCTTAAGTTTATTCTTGAAAACATATCTTTTCTCTCCTCTTATCTGTCCAACATGTACTTCATTCTCAGCATGCTTTATTTCTTTCGTTCTGTAAACGGAAACATTTCCAACAGAGCTAATTTCAAAGCGAAAAGTAGTACAATCATTAAATCTGCAATAAGCATATGCATATATATTTGTTTTAATAGGCTTAACGCAGTAAAAGCACAAAATGCATACATTGTTGTGTTTATCATATTCTTCTCTTACTACGTCTTCGAGAAGCTTATTTCTACTGATTTTTATATTTGCAGTAGTCTTTAAAATATCCAAATTTATTGAAAAAGAGGTATCAAAAAAATTTCTTTTAAATACCCTTTTTGGCTTTGAGGACTTGGATTCACCCCGCATGATAATTCTATTGCACTTCTCGTTGGGATTAGCTTCTTTTCTGTATTTTAAATATTTAGATACATATACAGAATCATCAGTTATTTTAAAAGGGCCAATAGTATGATCGCGATTATTTTCCACTTTCGGCTCCTTTTAGGACTTTCGAGAATATTGTAAGTATTTTTACATGTTTCCCTCTGATTATCTTCAACATTTGAAGTACTATTTTCAGGACCTTGTTTTTCTAAGACCTTTTTTAAATCTTTTATTACTGTTTTCAAATAAAATTTGAGCTCGTCAATGTCTTTACGAAATTCTTTCAAAGAATCGCTTGAGGACTTTTTGTTAAAATTGTCATCAATTTCATTTAAATTTTCTGAGTTCAGTTTATTTTGCTCAATCGAATTTTCCAAAACATTTGGCACTGATTCATTCATTGCAGATATGTATTCTTCTCCAATTGAAAAATAATTTTCTCTGCAGTCTCTGCTAAAACTTTGACCACAGTCAAATATAATTTCATTTTCTGAAGCTATATTGCTAATATTGCATATAATATTTTCCTTCGCTTCAGAAATACAAAAATCAGATCTCTTAACCTTGCCTGATTTCAACAAGTTTTTCGCCATACTACAGATTCTTCTTTTATTTTTTAAATTGTTTGCAATCTTTCTATATTTACTCCGATTATTCATAGCATTTAAGGAGTTAATAATTATTTGAAACAACTCATCATTTTTCGAAGAAACAATCTGCAACTCCTCTAAAAAGGAGCAGTTCACTAGTATGGACCTTAAATCATATAAATATAACTTACTATTACCTCCCATGGTCGCTCTCACTAAATTTAAAAGAAAATATTTACATTAAATAAACTCTAAGACAAGTTTGTATTTTTCACATTTTTAGTTTAAATAAACATTTATTTTTAACTGAAACTATGGACCATCTTCTGTACACAAGACGTTATTTCACGTAGAATACAGAGCATGGTCTTACGTTAGACTACATACTTATACTATAAAAGTCAATAAACTTTCAAATAAATATTTATTTTATTTATTTTTTACTACAATTATATATCGTCGGTTGGTTTCTGGTTTGCGGAATAGTCAATTCAAAATAGATTGTTGTATTAATTCTAGCGATTTTCTAAATTAATGCCCAGCTACTTTCTTCTTCTTCTTATTATTCTTCTTCTTCTTGTGCTGACATACTATGTATTTCCAAAAAGGTGACTTCGGACACTTAGTCCATGGTGCCGCCTTTGTGGTGATAATTTTGTTTTGTTGTGTAGGAGCTTCCTTCGGTTGCTGTGAACGACCTATACCTTCACATAGGAAGTAGTAGTTTCAAAAACAAGGAGTTTGTTTTCTGCATGTGGTTAATGGAAACCAACGGTATATCGCGGTGATACCGTTAACCGACGCCAACCATTAATCACATGCGGTGAGACGCAAAACTCTCGAAGGCCAATAAACAACAGTGGCCTGGTTGCATTTAAGAAATAATTGCCTACGACGCGTGATGTTGACTCGCCCAGAGCTGCTTTACGAATCGCCCAGCTACTTTGTCGGTGTAGCATGAGTATCTCAGGGGTGGGCGTTTGCCTACGTTGGCACAGCTTTCCACCAGAGAAGCAAGCCGACCAAAAAATTTCGGCGGCGGCTGAAAGACAAATATTTTCGGCGGCGGCGGCTGAACAGCTTAACGCCGATTAGTTTAAGCATTTAAACAATTCTTTTAACCCAGTCCGTTTCTGGAAAAGTAGTAGAGTTTTTGAATCACCACGTTGTAGCATTATTTATTTTGTAATAATTTGAATATTGCAGCAATTGATGTCCTAAATGCCAAGAAAATTAACTTCGTAAATTATTTGTTTTACCATAGCAACATATTCGAGACTATATATAAATTTCATTAGGCTTTCCGTTTGAATTAAAAATTAGTTACTTTATTGCAACACTGCTATGGATGAACGAATCGAAAGCTTTGATCAAATAGTTATCAAAAAGTCGCCAGAATGCTGCGACAAAAAATCTATGTAAACGTGCATGGATTTAAAGGTGCAATAAGAGGTGCCATAACCATAGCCATAGAAAACAGCCATACGAACCAAACTAATGGGCAACACTGTATTTGATTATAGGTGACTTGCCATAATGCCATAGCCATTACCATAGAAACCAATTGAATTTTAATTTGGTTATGGCTATGGCATTATGACTTGTCACGTCTAATTTAAGCTTAAAAAGGGACTCCATAAGAGAACGTACGTGTTTTCGCAGCTACATTACCGTTCATATAAACATTATCTTTCTATGTGGAAGCAAAAACAACTTTCTTTCAGGGACGCTTGCTATCATATTCAATATATAAATAAAAACTATACGCAACTTGAGTAGACACAATATTAAAAATAATTAAAAAATTATAAAAAATAAAAAGAAGACAAAATATCGGCTGAGTATTAAGCCGCCGATAAGCCGAGTGGTTCGGCGGCGGCTCGGCTTGTTGGAAAAAATCGGCTGAGCGGCTAGCCGCCAGTCGCGCCGTTACGGTTTGCTACTCTGCTTTCCACATGTCTATAACTATGTTTAGACGGTACGTGCTTCGCTCTCTATTCATGCTTCACGCCCCAATCATGACCGAATCCACTTGCTTCGCCATACAAAATTATGAGAGCGAATCAAGTAGATTCAATATGAATCTACATGCGAAGCACGTAAAATTGGTATCTTCTCTAACTTTTATCGCAGTTAATCGCCACTTTATCTGAACTAGCTATCAAAACAAAATAGGTATATGTGTATGTGTGTGTTTTTAAACAAATGAAAACAAGCCAAAAAAAACATAGATGTGAGCTTAATATAAATAAATTTAATTAAGTTATGAATAATATACAAAGAAAAATAAGAAGAAAGTATAGAGATGCCTTCAAAAACAAGATTTTACTTGAATCGAATTTATGTAAGTATGTATGCATGTATACACATAAAAAAAATGCCACGCGAACAATGATGCCAACTTTTTCAGAGCAAAAATCACTGTGTGTTCATAAAAAAGCACTAAATGCAATATATTTTTTTATTTATATTTTTATATATATCTATTTATTGTCAATACACAGAAAGCCCACATGGCTAATTATATATGTATTGAATGAGTAGAAATTAAAAATTTAAGTTAACTACAATTTTAAATTTACTACATTTCATAGGTTTTTGTAATAATTTCAATTATATCGAGCCATATTTCGATTTTGCGTATAAGTAGAACATGAGTAGGAAAATAATTGAAGTTCATTTCGCAAGATACTGCAATTATGGTATATTAAAAAAACAATTAGATTTTAGGTGTTTCATCTGAATTAATTTTTACATGAACATAGTTCAGTATGTTACATTCTGTAGCTCGTTTCTGTATTTCTCGCATCGTAAAATTTCCCGCATGAAACAAGGGAATCGTGGAAACAGTGTAAATTGAAACACATAATGGCTTTTCTCACATAAGTGTTTCTGTATCGTTACTTTGCGAGAACTATCTGTCATTTAAACAAATTTCCAGCAATTATTGGAACGATGTGAGAAAAAGTGTTTCTGTAACAATATTTTGTGAATAGTTTCTCGCAATTCTCGGATTTTAAATTGTACAAAAACATGTGAATTTTTGAATTTGTGTGTGAAAATATGAAAAATAAACTAGTTGAAAAGATATGCAACGAATTGTTGAACTAAAATTATTATTAACGATTCGATATGATTATATTTATTTTGAATTTTTTTTTGGAATTTCCTATAATAGAGACAGTTGCTAGAAAAAACTTATTTCAAGCATTTTACATTTACTTTATATTCATGTTCATTATTCAATTTTATTTCTTGAAAATTATTATTTTTTTGTTATTGAAATAATATTTTTTTGTGACTTTTGTTTTCATTTGACACTCGATTACTGGAAATATTCCAGTAAAAACAGATTCAGTGTTGTCTGTTTTCACATTCAAATACAGACACACTTTTTTCACAAATCGAGAAACGATGGAATTTTGTGTTTCACACTTCATGTGAGAAATTTTACGATGCGAGTATTACAGAAACGAGTTACTGAACAACATAAGCCTTTTCCTTTTAGACCGTATTTTATATGAATCAAACAATTTGATTTATAAAATCATTATTGTATTTTTAACTTACTTTTAAAAAATTTATAAGCGCTAAAAGTTATTTCTACTTCAACATTTGAACATGGTAATGTTAATAGTCTTAGATAAAATATTGGCAGTATTAGAAATGGATTATGATTATTTGAATTTCTATAATTATAAACTTCAATCCAAAATTAACCAGTTCTGAGCAAATTTGTCCATTTATGTATCCTTCAATTTCTGATACTTCGTTCTATTTCTTCAATTTCACCATCCCAGCAAAAATTACCGCTTCCCAGAAGAATTTTTGTAAGCCAGCTAGAAGCAATGCATTCAGTTTCCAAAAAGCCATTCATTTTTTGCTTTACTAATTCATTTTAAGAAGTAATAATGTGTAGTTTTTATGTACTCAGATGCAAAAGTTACTGGTTTACATTTTTTTTACTTTTGTCCACTTTGTTAGAGAGCCTTACGTTAGTACTTTTCAGAAGCATTTTTGAAAGCTTTCGTTATCAAGAAAGCAATACATTGCTTCCCTCAGTGGTTAGTAATTAGATTATTGTTGTAATTAAGTTATTTTATAACTGTAATTACTAGAAATATGTTCTTTTTTCTCACTATGAAAGATAAAGTTTTTCTTCCTTCGTATTTCACCCAGCTGAATTAACATTCTGCAAAGGAGACTTTGCATGTCTAAAAGGGGTGAAAGCAGATAGTTTTTGAAAAGTGAAAATTTCTTATTTGGTGTTTCTTATAAACCACCACACTTTCACAAATTAATATTTAGTAGATATGTAAAACGCACTAAAATCAAAGGTGAAAAGCACCAATTTAGTGCCTTTTTTTAAGCAACAATTTGAAAAATTCCGCACTGTTATAAATTTAAAAACTCTAAATCTAGTACGAAAAGCACTAAATTGGCACGCTGCACACGAAGCACGAATGCATAGTCTAAGCAGCCAAGGCGAATTCATAACAGGTGGCCTTATCGCTACAAAAATACAACAATAATAAAAACAACATGCAATTCGTCTGGCTTCAAAAAACCCCATCTGTCAAAAACAGTTGACTCAAATACCAATACATTCACATTTATAAAAACATATTTTACTATCCATGTGCATCTATCATCAACAACACAGAAAACAATATTTGTAAAATAAATGTAATTAAAATGTTGAAAGACGGTTCAGGTCAGATGATCTTGATATTTTTGGACAACGTAAAGAAACCTTACTTGCTGCCTTATTGCAGTCCCTCCGATGGTTTTTTGGACGCGAAATCAGTGGTATAAAATGTGTTTTACTGGCTCATCATGGCCGTAAACGCAATATTATGCTTAAATGCATGAAATTGTTCACAAAAATGGACAAAGTTACTTAAAAGTGTACAACAAATAAACGTGCGTCTTATTTATACATACATACATATATAAGAAGTCAGCTAGTACTAGCTGGGCCCGGCAAAAGTTGTCTTAACCCCATAATTAAGAATTCGCATTGTGTTGAGTTGATACATGAAGAAATGCAGCGCATTGTGGCAATTAAATGCAATAGGAAATGTTAAGGTATGCTTGAATATTTATTTCTATAAACTTAATTTCTAATATATGTATCTGTTTAAGGTTTCCCAAATTGCACGGAAAAATTGTTGATGTGGTGACAACGCTATTGCATCCTCGTTTACCAGCCACCAATTTCAGGGTTGAGAATTTGGGAGCCATTGAATTGGGCTTTGTATGTATATAAATACTACACATCCAGATTTTCATAAACATGTCTAGTCAACTAAAAGCTGACATGATGGAACGAGCAAATATTTGTATTAGATACAATTTTTTTAAAATCATCAATAAACTAATGCAATTAATCATTTTGCAAGAGTTAATTGAGAATGCATAGGTTAAGAAGGGTGGTGCTATACCGCACCCCTTCTCGGAGATCCAATTGGTTCCATTGTGATAAGTATTCATACAACATAATTCTTTTTACTTTAAAATATATTTTTTAAACATAAAGAACGATATAATTTTTTTCACTTTAAATGTAAACAAACATTAGATAGAAGAAGAGATTTTGACAGTTGGGGTTTAAGCAGTCTTCGAACACCTGATAATCATCAGGACTGTTAGGGTCACCTGTTATGAATTCGCCTTGTAAGCAGCATGATTCATAAACATGATTCAGAGAGCGAAGCAGGTCATTCAACTCGTCGTCTAAACAACATACGGGTGAGATTTATTTCAATTTGACATATATTTTTATTATTAAAAAAAAAATAACGAACTATGATATGAAATGAAAGGTGATTTTTTTATGCCATGACCGGGTATCTTGCATCTACATAGATAAATAGCAAACGATGGTCGCACACCTATAAATGTATTAATAGTTAATGGGTACTAACACTACGCAACAAATTAAGACATTAAAAACACACGGACTAAACATTATAAATTCGGTAATATTACCAGAGGATAGTATAACCCTCTACCAAATAAATCTTGTTAGCGTATTATGTCAAAAATTGTTCCTTGCAGCTCTTTTTTTTTTCAAAAATTAAGGAAAATATTTTTCTTTCCTTTTTTTTCTTGTGTACACATCTGGGTCGATCACACTGCCGCCGGCGGTGAGCCGCCTAAGTTACTCATCCTTTATGGTTTATTTTTTTTTTATTTTTTTTTTATTTTATTTGTCAATTTATTCCTAACTTATACTTGAATTTATCTACTGCCCCATATACAGTATTGCACAAAACAGAAGCAACAAACTCTGAAAAAATAAATGGAGATGATTATTTCAAGATATACATTAATGCAACAAAAATTCTGACCATAATTTCTTTGTATTTATATTCCCTATGTATCGTGTTCAATTAAATCTTTCTTAGTTGCTTTATTGTTCAGGAAATATCAATATTGAAAAATTAAAATGCGAATTGGTTTCCTAGTATGACTGCCTACAAAAGTTTGTTGTTTGTTTGTTTGTATGGTTAGCATCGCACCTTATAACTGTTTTTAATAAATTAAACGAACGCACGTATGTGCTAATTATCATCTCCACTACATACAATAGATTTTCTTCACGGTTGTACAGTGATCAGAATGCATTTCCATAAAGTGAAATAAATATTTATTTACTTATGGAATTGCAATTGGTAACTAGTACAACCAATAAGTCTTTGCATGTAGAAAGAGATATGGTTGTTTTTCAGTCTGTTCTAAACATTATTTTTTTCAAATATTTTTTTATATACATATATTTTTCTAACTTTATTTTCAATAATTTCTTGTTCCCCTTTTTGTATGGGAGGTGTGCGACACTTATAAGTACGGTAGTTTGATCTCCCTTGTATGTATATAATATTAATTATTTGCCTTAAACTGTTTATTTATCATTATTTATCTTTTTAGGTAACGCGTCATTAATGGTTGAAGAGGCGATTGGAGAAATAGAAACCATTCACAAGACTCAGTTTCATTTGCAGCAAAATGTGTCTAGGCTTACGGGAAGTATTTTATTATGTTTTTCCATAGGGTATGGTACTTTGTTAAAAGATTTCTCGTTCTTTTTTTCAGGTACTAATGATTTAGCAGTGTGGACAGGTATCGAGAAAATATCACAGGTAATACTTAAAGCTAAGAAAATTTTTCATCAATAGAATCGTCATGTTTAAACTAATAAAACTGGACTTCACTAACAATGAATATAAATAAAAATCTGCAAAATAATTAAGGTAAAAATGGTACAACACAAACATGAAAATATAAATAATATTTGCATGTTCCTTGCTTTGCCCCCTTAAAACCTAAATATCACAGATTATTGTTTTATATCTTTGGCATGAAAAATACCAAGAAGTTTTCCTTGAAGCGTTTCCAGTTTGTACATGCTATTTCCTTTGACCTCTAGTACCCTACATTTTCTGAACTTTGGTGCAAATTTGGCGTTGAATTTTTTTTTTAAATCGCTTTGCACAAAACTCCTTACGAATACTTCTTGTCCAACTGTAAATCTTATATCTCTACTTCTCTTATTATATTGCCTTTCGTTTCTTTGGTATGCCTTATGTAAATTATCTTTTATAGATTCTCTAATTATTTGCAATTCATCCTTTCTTCCAATTATTTCAATGTCATTTCCACTTAATGATTTCAATTTTCTAGCTAGGTGGTAATCTGTGCCAGAAGTAAACATTTGCTGGCCAAACAATGCCATGTACGGAGTTGTGCCTATCGATTCTTGTACCGCTGACCGAAGAGCACATTCTATTTCTGATATGTGTGCGTCCCAGTCCCTATGATCAGCGTTCAGGTATGCTCTTATTCCCGCTAGAAGAGATTGATTAACTCTTTCAGAGGCGTTGGATTGTGGGGCATACGCAGCAGTTCTAATATGCTTCACATTAAAGTTTTGTAGGAAATTTTGAAACTCTTGGGACGTAAATTGTTTCCCATTATCGGAATGTATTATTTCAGGCGTACCAAAAGTGTGGAATATTTTACGGGTCAGATAATTGATGACTAAGTTGGAAGTGGCTTTTCTCATGGGTTTTATAAACACAAATTTTGAGAAATGGTCTACCACTATAAACGCATAAGCATTCCCATACCTAGAACGGGGATATTTCCCTAAAAAGTCTATGTAAATTTTTTGGAATGGTCGGTACGTTATTACTTCATTACCCATTCTTGGACGCATTTCATAATTGGCTGGTTTTATTTGTTTACAGGTTATACAATTATTTATATAATTTTTCACATGTATTGCCATTTTTGGCCAATAGTAAAACTGTCTTAGACGATATAAAGTTTTCGCAATACCTCCGTGAGAAGCCGTTTCCGTATCATGAGCCTTTGATATTAAGGTTGTTATTAAATTGTCTGGTATCCACAATTTCCATTCTAAGCCACTGTCGTCTTTAGAAAAACTTGATTTTTTAAAAATCATCCCTTCTTCTACCTTCAAATCAGGTAATTTCAGTTTATTTTCTTCAATGGTATTTATCAGTTCTAAGTAGTCTGGCGATTCAAATTCTGTTGTCTCAAAATCTAGTAGTTCAATTTGTTCTACACTAAAATCCTCTACACTTCGAGAGAGCATGTCAGCGACGATATTGTCAGAGCCTTTCCGGTGTTCTATTTTAAAATTGAACGCCTGGAGTTGTAAAGACCAGCGAGCCAATCTACCGCTTAGGTCTTTAAGACTCATTAACCATTTTAAGCTGGCATGGTCAGTAATGATGGTGAAATCCATCAACTCCACGTATGGCCTAAATCGCTTGACGGCTAATACCGCCGCTAAACATTCTTTCTCTGTGACAGTATAATTTATTTGAGCTCCATTTAATTTTTGGGAGAAAAAGGCGATGGGACGATCATTATTTTGTTCATCTTTTTGAAAAATTACTGCTCCTACCCCCACATGTGATGCATCACATTGGATATAAAATGTTTTCCTAAAATCTGGATGTACCAGTACCGGGGCTGTTGTTAAGGCTTGTTTTAATTCAAAAAACGCCTCTTTTGCTTCTTCAGACATTTTAAATTTAGTTCCTTTCTTTAGAGTGTCACTTAGTGGTGCTGCTATAATGGCAAAATCTCTAATGAACCTTCGATACCAACCGGCAGTTCCTAAGAAACTCCTCACCTGTCTAGGAGTCTTTGGTATCGGTATGTGTTTTATAGCTTTTATTTTATCGGGATCGGTGCGAAGTCTACCGGCCCCAATGACAAAACCCAAATATTTCAATTCTTTAAAACAAAATACACTCTTTTTTAATCCAATGGTAAGATTATCATCCGACAAACATTTTGATATTTCTGTTAAAACTTTCATATGAGACTGGAAATCTTTGGAAATCACCAATAAATCATCAAGATATATGAAAACATTATTCTTTAACTTTTGGGGTATTACCTTGTCCAGAGGCCGAACGGCATCACTGTATACTGGTAATGTGACCTGCCTGGAATGGTAAATGCTGTGTACTCTCGACATTTTGGTTCTAAGTTGATTTGCCAAAAAAGCAAATTTTAAATCTACACTGCTTATATATACAGTCTCATCAATCCTGCTTAATATACCCTCAATATTTTGGATCGGATATGCATCCTTAATTGTAAGACTATTTAATTTTCTTGCATCCAAGCACAGACGATTCTTTCCAGGCTTACATACAAAGTAACCCGATTATTAAAAGGACTTTCACTAACTTCTATGACCCCTAGCTCTAACATTTTGTCCACTTCTTCATATAATAAATCCTGCATTTTTGGGGACACCGGATAATGTCTCTCCTTAAACGGTACAGAAGCAGGTATCAAATGGATGGAATGTTCTTCCAAGTGAGTTTTTCCCAATCCGTTATTCTCAAATGTTTTAAATAGCGTTTTGACTTTCTCTAGCTCTTCTTGCTGTTCTTTACTAAGTTCATGTTGTTCAAGTACTTGCTCTTTTGGCGTCTCACAGTTAGTCATTACTTTTTCGGAACCAAGCACATCAACATTTACAACTTGTGGTGCTAACTCAAATGCTCTCCAAAAATCAATTCCTAAATACATGCTCTGTTCTAGAGATGGACAGAGATAAAATTGAATTTCTCTCGTTTTTTCTTTGTATTTAATTAACAAAGAGATTTTGCCATCTATTTGGTGAGCTCGTCCTGAAGCAGTCTTGACCTTGGAGTTGTATCTAGAAGCTACTATGCCTAATTCATCTAAAAATTCATAGCACCCTTTGCCTAGGATGCTGACGGAAGCACCTGTGTCTAGCAAACCTCTTACTACTTTATTACATATAACGATGTCGGCATAAACTCTCGGGTCGGAATTAGAAATCGCTTCCACTGATGACGTAACGACTTTTCTTATTAGTTTTCTGTTGCTATACCGCTTTCTGGCTTTTTTTATTCTTGATGAAACTATTTTGTTTTGCTCAATATTATCCTCAAAAATTCGGTTCCTCACTCGGATATAATTTAGTAATATTTCACTATACGACTGTTGGTGTCTGAATTGTTTGCTGGGTATGGAGTTTTTATTTTCATGGATGGAATTACTGTTAATATTTTTATTTCCTTTCAGGGGGCATTTATTAATTACTTTTGTGAAGTTGCGGACATTTGGGTAGAGCGTGACTCGCCCGCCTCTATCATGCTCTTCTTGCGGTTTCCCTGCTTATTACAATTGGGACATTTAGGCGTTATAGTGCGCTCTAATCCACACTTGTAACAAAAGATATTACGTATCTCAGAATCACAAGCGTTTTTTAGCTGTCAAAAGTTATCATGTCCATACATTTTGTATGGAGCATACCGAAATAACGCGGCGGCAACGCTTTGCTATTGGAAAATCCGATTTTGACAACGCGTTTTACAATGAAGTTAGTTGCAAAAGAAAACAATTGCCTTCTGTTTGTCATCATCAGAGTTACCATATGTATCTTATTTTCGAAGTTTTTCGGGATGTTAAAAATATTAAAAGATTTCTATGTTAAAAATAAGGTTTTTAAGAATATGATATTTAATACTTTTAGTTTATTATTTAATGTGCTTTTGACTACAGTACTGAAATATCGAGCCTTATTTTCGATTATATCGTAAGCGACAAAAATGAAAGTTTTAAGGAGAAGTTTTTTTAATACATTCAAATATGTTTTTGTACGTAAATTGTCGCTTACGATAAAATTGAACAGCCCGTACCTTAAAAGTTATCAACAATTTTGGCATTTTGATATTTCTAAACTATGAATAGGCCCTTAATATTTTAATTTCAACAAAAAAGTATATTTTCGATAACATTTCGCTTACGATAAAATCTAAAATAAGGCTCGATATTTTCTTCTTTCCTTCATTTAAAGTATGAATTATGTGCATACATATCGTCGGTTGGTTTCTGGTTTGCTGCTGACATAATGTATTTTGCATATATTGTGCCGCAAACCAGAAACCAACCGACGATTTGTTAAAAGAAAGATTTGTTGGCAATGAAAAGGTGTGACGAGGACTAGATACCGCCTAGGTTATTCTGTTTTTGTTTATTTCTGTCCTTAATTTTAAATATTTTATTTACTTCTATGTTTTGAATTGACTTTTTAAAATAAAAAAATCTTAAAATAATAAAAACAATATTTATTGTCAGTATATCAATCATGTATGACTGCTCAATTATGGCGGATATATGTATTAATCAATTATGATCAGTCAAATTAATATTTATGCTATAATTGATTAGTAAAAATCACTGGATTAAGCAGTTCGACTATATGTTATATTCATTAGTAAGAGAGAGATGCAACATCACACGTACAGAAAAGTTTCCATCACATTTTTCATTTTTCCCTTAATAATGTGATAGAAACTTTGTTATACCCAATGATGAATATAGCCTACATGACTTCCAATCAAATGATTGGTCAATTGACTGATTTTATTCTTGTAGGGTTAGTTAATTTGAAACAAAATAAAATTTTCCTGAATTTGAATTCAGTAAAATCAATGCATATTAATATATGCAAAAATATTTTTAATGAGAAAAAAAATATTTTTTTGTTCGACTTGAAGGTTTTTGATAAAACACAAGCAAGTTTTCCAAATTTTCTAAATAAATAATTATTTAAAACTTTTTTATTTTATTTTAATTTAAGTAATAAAATTTATGTAAAAAAATTTTAATAACAAAATCACAAACAACAATGTCTTCCGTCCAGGTGTTAAAATAATCAGGATTGTTTTATTTATTTGTTTGATAACCCTGGTTCTATCGTTTTGACATAACGTTGCCGCTTTTGTTTAGGTATGGCATTTCAGCGTTAAGGCTCGGCGGAAAAAAACGTTCCGCTTTCCGCCCTTGTTTAGGGATGGCTGTTTATTTGCGTTACGGACTACCTCATCAACTAGCAATGAATCCCTATGCTCTTCGAACATATTATTCTGTTCGTCCTCTTCATACAATTCGTTTATCTTAGGACGTGCATTATAACGCACAGCATTACTTGCTGGGGCATTAAAACGGATTTCTCGTCTTGGGAATCTTTTCTCAATCTCTTTGCATTCTTCTCTCAACTGCTCAATGTTATAAATGGCCATAGGGTAAATTAATTTCGCTATATGTTCCTTAACATTTCGTTTGAGTATTTTGATCATCTCATACTCAGGTATAGGAGAGCGAAGTTTAGACCTAATAGTCAACATTGAGTGGAAATATGCATCTAGTGTCTCATTTGATTGTTGACGTGTCTCTACCATTTCCTGCATTATTTCGAAGTCACTCCTATTCGCTTGAAATTGATTCAAAAGGCTATATCGTAGCGTTGGCCAGTTAGCTAAGCCGTTTTGTGTCTTTAAATATAGCCAAAACCACTCTTTTGCCTGCCCTTTCAAGAGGCGATGAAAATCTCTTATTACTTCTTCCCACGGTATGGAATAACTTGCCTGCAAAAGCTCAACTCTGAACACGAAATCATCTATGGAAATTCCACTGCCACCCCCTTCAAACACAATATCCCACTTGTCTATCCTAATCTGGCCTTCTACGGGGCGAATATTCAAATTTCTCTGATGAGAATAAACATTAGGAGCACTAGATAAAATGTTTGTAAGTCTATAGCCCTGCCTAGGGGCTCGAACAACTCTTTGGGCATCGTGCTCATTTGAACGCTTATGTTGACCATCATAATGTGCTTTTTCAGCTATATTGTTATTGTTATGGCCTAACTGATAAACACTGGAGTCTATATTGGCGGTATTATTAGTATTAAACACCCTTTTATTTTGGTCCGATTTCTGACCTTCCAAACTTATTCTGCCTGACACTGACAGATGTGTTGGGAATATCGTCTTGAGAATTGGTAATTGATTTAATTGTTCTGTTGACTTCTTGCATGATACCTTTCAAACCCTCTTGCAAAGCAGTTTGAATCATTGTTGACATTTCCTCTCGTAAACTATCCCTAAAATCAATTTCTTTATTATTTCTTACAGAGACCGTTTCATGGGCATTTATTTGGATCGAATCTTCGTCCAATATATTGGCAGCAGTTCCTTCAGGAAAGTTTAACATAATTTCTTTTTCCATATTCACATTCTCAATATTGCTCCTAATTGTTCCAGATAAGTCCCTAAATTGTGGATCATGAAAGACTGTGGACTGTCGTGGCGAATGCAGAACTTTGGAATTGCGCCTGTTCGATTTTGGTCGAATTCTAAGGACCGCCTACTCTTTGGGTCGCTCATAATGCTTCTACTATAATTATTAATTTTATATTACCTAAAAATAATCTTAATTATATATATATATATATGTATATGTACTTTTGTATATTATTTTACTAATAATGTTTTAAAAATCGAATAACTATTTCAGAAACATCTAAGTGTGTGTGTAAGCATGTAATTGTGACCATTTAATATGACAACTAATATTCTAATGATAGACTCCTAAATATATATCACAGTTCCTTTGTTTGTATATCATAAATTATAAATTAAATTATTGATTTTCAATTCGTTACAATGCTACAGACGTTACTTAAACTACGTCAGGCCACTGCATACTGTATTAAATTTAAACTAAGCAAATATGGTGTATGAAAACTGCCATATGCCTTAATTTAATTTTAATTACTTTCTGCTAAATTCGTTATACTTGTGTATGTCTATTCCAGCGTATCAGATGTCATGTTAAATGTACATCCGGTGACCGGATACAAAACAATTAAGCAAAGAAGTCTCTTTATTTTGCCTCATGCCTTAATTGCCAATTTCTATTTTTTTTTATTTATATGTTAGTGTATATAAAAGAAATTTTACTCACAAATATAACGAATACTAAATAAAAAAAAAATATATAAATTTAAAAACAACTTAATTTGTCATTTTGTGGTTCAATCATCATAAATGCAATTGGTCTCTACCTGTACCAAGCCACTATGGTGAGTAAACCAACAAAATACAAAATATTTTATTTAACAAATATTTGCTTTACGTTTGGGCGCCATTTGTCACATTACCCTACTTTTTTTTTTTTGACAACCATCAACTCGCTCATTACTTTCCCAACTAGCTCAGTTTAGTCAGGGGGGATATGACCCGCGGTTTCCGGTGTAGGGATGGACAAAAAATTTATACAGAAAAGAACAAAAATACAAAAGAAAAAAAAAACTATATTGGACGGGCTACACACTTAACTGAACTGTGATACACTTCAGACATATGGTAGTATTTGTCTCTTCTATCTGCCCTCCCTACCTGTGGTAACATTCTCAATCGTTTTTATGTTACCCCACAAACAATTCTTCAGTCACCTTTTTACATACTTACATCCACACGAAATGAATGACTTTAGCCGGTCATTTTATTTTCCAGTTCACTTAAATTTTATATTTTTTTCTTTTTTTGCTAATCAATCACAAAAGCTTGACAAAATTATTTTAATATTCTTGCAAAAACTAATTAATTTTTTTTTTTTTTTACAATGATAAAACTTAGATTACTAACAAATTACACAAACTTCCCAAAAATACCCTAACACTTCTGGACACTACAGTCAAACAGAACAACGAACAAAAATGCACTAGTATTTTACCTATTTTAAAGAGCTCTCTAAAACAAAGGTTTTACTGTTTAATTTTCTTATTATTTTTACTACTTTTTACACTCGCGACAGAAATATTTTTGGGCTAACAAAAGGGGTATTTAAATCCTTACACACTAAACTAACGTTTTAACTATATTTTTACTTTTTTCTTTTAACAACAAAACTTTGGCTTTAACACATTGAACCACAAAACATATTGAACTTGGAACAATCATAAAAACTTTAACAGTATGGATGTAACACACGACGAAAATTAACTTGTACGATTCTCCCTGTGTATTTGGGGGAAATTTCTGGTATTGTGTCTTACGCTACATTTACACATTTACTTTCTTGAAATTTCTGTATACGTATTATGAATAAAAATTTTACGCTACATTTACACATGAAAGTACTTTCTTGAAATTTTTGTATACGTATTATGAATAAAAATTTTAATGAAAAAAGTTACTTTCATGAAAATTTTTTGTTCGTTTTCATAGGAAAGTGAAAGTTCATTTTAAAAATGTCGTCGAAACGAAAAGTTCCATTTCTATTGCTTTGTTTATTACTTAATTAGAGTTACACAGATTATCGCATAAACACATTTATAGGGCAATAAGTTGGGAATAATTATTATTGTTAATATTTTAATAATATTATTGTTTTAAATAGACACGAATTGTCTTCTTCATGTATATTTGAAGATACGAAACTACAATTATTTAAATAAGACATTATTAGATTTAATTGAACTATAGTGAATTTTTAATCAGAAATAATTTCTTAATCAGGCTTGAGTTCAGTAATTTCAATTCTTATGAATGAAATATTTTTATTAATTAATGTGAGTATCTAAAGAAGAGAAGAAAAATTAAACTAGACACTATTAGCTGGGGGAAATACCGATATTTTTCTGTGCAGCCACGCACTTCATCAGCACCCATGTCTATCTACTGGGGTAGAGATTATTATTAACATCAGCTATTAAACTTAAATTTCTATGAAATGGAATATGAGAATTGATTGTGTATACAATTATTGATTTGCCTTTGGCAAACACATTTGTAAGTATCACTGTTCATTTTCTGTTTTTCCATGTTCTATTTAGGTTAGCACGAAGTTATATCACTCTACCTATGTATGTTTAACTATTCTTACTTATCTTTTACGATCATCACATTAATTATTTTTACTTATTCGATGCACCATCGGTACATACATATAAGTATTATTGTAGTGGCTTTATGTTACTTTGTTTTTGCTTTCTACAGTTGACTTAGCTTTCCAGCATTCTGAAGCAGTTCTGGCCAAGTGAACAGTGATCGCCAAGTGAACATATTTTTGTCACGTGCCCATGATGAATTAAATGAGACATTATTAGATTTAATTGAACTATAGTGAATTTTTAATCAGAAATAATTTCTTAATCAGGCTTGAGTTCAGTAATTTCAATTCTTATGAATGAAATATTTTTATTAATTAATGTGAGTATCTAAAGAAGAGAAGAAAAATTAAACTAGACGCTATTAGCTGGGGGAAATACCGATATTTTTCTGTGCAGCCACGCACTTCATCAGCACCCATGTCTATCTACTGGGGTAGAGATTATTATTAACATCAGCTATTAAACTTAAATTTCTATGAAATGGAATATGAGAATTGATTGTGTGTACAATTATTGATTTGCCTTTGGCAAACACATTTGTAAGTATCACTATTCATTTTCTTCGCTTTTCCGGACACAGTTTTCTTATCTTTTTTTCCTTTTTAATAATTTTTTTAATTTTCGACTATCTTCTCTGCAAGTTCAATCTTAAATCTCACGAAATCTATTTTCTTTTTACTATCATACCCTTGATGTCTTCCAGTTCGAATAGCTCTCACTACCTGTCTCCCTCTATTCCTGTATGTACTCTTCTAACTAGCGGCGATTAAAAATAAAAAACCCTTCTCGTCCCCGTCATAACATTCCATGTCTCGCCTACGCTAGCCAGACTCACCGCTACCTAACAGATTCAAAATTGAAGTCAATAACCCTTTGAAACTCTGGCCTTGAATTTGGTCAGTAGCCTGTGAAGAACAATTAGTGCGTTGCTTTGAATATACATATTTATTCAACCTTTTTCCTCCTGTTAGTTTTGGGTTCATTGATCTCTTTATTATGGCTACTCCTATGTCCAATCCGCATTTTCTAATTGCTCCTAACAATCCAGATTTCATCCCAATTAGATCGCGAGTATTAGGTCCTCATAAAAACAGCAGGTCGTTATACCTACATTCCCTTATTGTTTACTTTGTCATTCTATTGTGTTTTATTTTGTTTGTTTTCTTCCATATTTTGTTTATATTTTTTTATTTCTTTTTATTTTCTCTTCTTATTTGTTTCGCGCTTATTCATACGTGAAGTTGTCACTCCAAACAAACTATCAAAATCAACAATAATAAAGAATGATAACAAACAATAACAACATTCAACACAAACAAATTTTACATCCGCTACAAATCTTTCGGTTTTCAATGCCCGTCAGACGAAAAGTGGAAGAGCGGATAGTTTTTTCTTTCTTCTCAGCCCAACGTAGGCAAACGCCCACCCCTGAGATACTCATGCTACACCGACAAAGTAGCTGGGCATTAATTTAGAAAATCGCTGGAATTAATACAACAATCTGGCAGCATATATTTATCTGTCAGTACGTTTTACCACTGTGGCAACATTCCCTTGTTCATCATTTTATTCATAGTGTTATGTTTTGTGATAGTGTAAAGGCTCAATTAGACGTGACATAGCCATAACGCCATAGCCATAACCAAACCAAAATTCAATTGATTTATATGGTGAGAGTGAGAGAGACTCGCCATAACTCTCACCATAGAAACCAATTGAATTTTGGTTTGGTTATGGCTATGGCATTATGGCTATGTCACGTCTAATTGAGCCTTAAGGCCCAATAATTGACCTCTCAATAATATGTCATTTATCTTTAAAATCCACTTAAGTATTGAATTAATTTTTTCAGTACAAAGTTGAGAGACATTTAAATGCCCAACCTTGTGGACTTAAATCACACTTAAGTTTTACGAGCATACCATATGTTATTGTGCTTGTGTGTGTTTATGGAAAACATGTACATGAACATCATGTGGTCGTATTAAGAATAATTTCGTTTAATTTTCATATATATATAACATATACAATATATACTTTCATATCATGAGATATGTTAATAGAAAAATGCATTCTGATGCTCTTTTCGTTTCATTAAATATGTTTTTATGCAAATTTAGTTTTCTTCATTTTGATAACCTAACTTTTTTATTTATAATAAACAGCTGTTGTTTAAAAAGCCTTCCATAATACTGGGAAATTTTGTAGTGCTGCCGTACTTTCAACGTAATTTTATAAGAACTTTGATTCACCACTGAAAAAATGAAGCTACATTTAAGTGCCACCTAAATTTAAGTGGCAATTAGCTAAATGACATATAATTGGGAGGTCAATTATTGGGCCTAATTATACATACTAACCCCGAGTTCTCGACTAGCTAATCAAACCGTAACTATTTTCAAGTTCCAAGTACCCAAACAATAATTAAATACCCAACCTTGTGTAACCAAATACTACTTAAGTTCTATGAATATACTATATGTTTTTATGCGTGTATGTGTCTATCGTAAACACACACATGGTATCATGTGGTCGGACTAAGAAGAATTTCGTTTAAATGATCAGAATTGCGGCATAAACACATTTTTCATACAAATTGACACAAAAAATCAGCACCAGAAAGCAGTCGATAGATAGAATCTATTTTATTTTGACAACGTTTTTTCTTATGCTCTCATATATAAATACTCGTTCTCTCAAGAATGCTACCATACTTTCAATAAATTTCATACATTTTGTGAACAAAACTACAAAGAAAAATAAGCACAAAAGAAAATAAAACTAAAATTATAGAGCATTTGAAGTTACTGCTGTAGTTTTTATTATGGGCTTTGTTAATTTGACAACGATTTTTCCTGAAGTTGCGGACATATTCTGTTTGATCATTAAATTTCATAAATATATAACATATACAATACAAAGCCTCATATATAATGGAATAGAGTAATAGAAAAATGTATTATGATGTTCTTCCGATCTCAGAAAATGAGCCTTTATGCAATTCCAACTTTCCACATGTCTATAACCTAACATTTTTGTTTATGCCAAACATTTGCTACTTGGAAACTTTGCAGGGCCGCCGTGCCTTCAACATACAGGTGAGATTTATTTCAATTTGACATATATATTTATTTATTTAAAAAAAATGAACTATGATATGAAATGAAAAGTGATTTTTTTATGCCATGACCGGGTATCTTGCACCTACATAGATAAATAGCAAACGATGGTCGCACATCTATAATAGTTAATGAGTACTAACACTACGCAACAAATTAAGACATTGAAAAACACACGGACTAAACATTATAAATTCGGTAATACTACCAAATAAATCTTGTTAGCATATTATGTTAAAAATTGTTTCTTGCAGCTCTTTTTTTTCAAAAATTAAGGAAAATATTTTTCTTTTTCTTTTTTTCTTGTGTACACATCTGGGTCGATCATACTGTCGCCGGCGGCGAGCCGCCTATGTTATTCACTATCTTTTATGGTTATTTTTATTTTTTATTTGTCAATTTATTCCTAACTATACTTGAATTTATCTACTGCCCCATATACAGTATTGCACAAAACAGAAGCAACAAACTCTGCAAAAATAAATGGAGATGATTATCTCAGAATATACATCATTAGCAGCAAAAACTGACCATAATTCATTTGTAATTATATGCCCTATCGTATTGAATAAAATCTTTCTTAAAAAAAAATTCTGCATTTTCAAAAGTTATCTAAAATAGTCCAGACTTTAATATGAAGCTGTGCATAACAAAAGCAACAAATTAATCCTTTTTGCATAGTCCTTAGTTTTTTTTTTCATAATATGTGCATATCAACAATGGACAAATTTACAAATATTATTTATTATGCATTAAGGAATACATTTTTGCAAAGTTAATGTAATTTTGAAGTGTTCGTTGCACATTGTTCCGTTTTGTTGCTATTGTTATGTACAATTTCGATACATGGGTTTGAGAATGCTAGTTATTTTATTTTTCAGGCAATAGCAATATTAAAAAATTAAAATGCGAATTGTTTTCCTAGTATGACTGCCTACAAAAGTTTGTTCTTTGTTTGTTTGTATGGTTAGCATCGCATCTTATAACTATATTTAATAAATTAAACGAACGCACGTATGTGCTAATTATCATCTCCACTACATACAATAGATTTTCTTCACGGTTGTACAGTGATCAGAATGCATTTCCATAAAGTGAAATAATAAATATTTATTTACTTATGGAACTGCAATTGGTAACTAGTACAACCAATAAGTCTTTGCATGTAGAAAGATATATGGTTGTTTTTCAGTCTGTTCTAAACCTTTTTTTTTTTTTTTAAATATTTTTTTATATACATATATTTTTCTACTTTTATTTTCAATAATTCTTGTTCCCTATTTTGTATGGGAGGTGTGCGACACTTATAAGGACGGTAGTTTGATCTCCCTTGAATGTATAGAATCCTAATTATTTGCCTTAAACTGTTTATTTATCATTATTTATCTTTTTAGGTAACGCGTCATTAAGGGTTGAAGAGGAGGTTGGTGAAAGAGAAACCATTCCCAAGACTTGCAGTTTTATTTGCAGCAAAATGTGTCTAGACTTACGGGAAGTATTTTATTATGTTTTTCCATAGGGTATGGTACTTTGTTAAAAGATTTCACGTTCTTTTTTTTTCAGGTACTAATGATTTAACAGTGTGGACAGGTATCGAGAAAATATCACAGGTAATACTTAAAGCTAAGGAAATTTTTCATCAATAGAATCGTCATGTTTAAACTAATAAAACTGGACTTCACTAACAATGAATATAAATAAAAATCTGCAAAATAATTAAGGTAAAAATGGTACAACACAAACATGAAAATATAAATAATATTTGCATGTTCCTTGCTTTGCCCCCTTAAAACCTAAATATAACAGATTATTGTTTTATATCTTTGGCATGAAAAATACCAAGAAGTTTTCCTTGAAGCGTTTCCAGTTTGTACATGCTATTTCCTTTGACCTCTAGTACCCTACATCTTCTGAACTTTGGTGCAAATTTGGCGTTGAAATTTTTCTTAAAATCGCTTTGCACAAAACTCCTTACGAATACTTATTGTCCAACTGTAAATCTTATATCTCTACTTCTCTTATTATATTGCCTTTCGTTTCTTTGGTATGCCTTATGTAAATTATCTTTTATAGATTCTTTAATTATTTGCAATTCATCCTTTCTTCCAATTATTTCAATGTCATTTCCACTTAATGATTTCAATTTTCTAGCTAGGTGGTAATCTGTGCCAGAAGTAAACATTTGCTGGCCAAACAATGCCATGTACGGAGTTGTGCCTATCGATTCTTGTACCGCTGACCGAAGAGCACATTCTATTTCTGATATGTGTGCGTCCCAGTCCCTATGATCAGCGTTCAGGTATGCTCTTATTCCCGCTAGAAGAGATTGATTAACTCTTTCAGAGGCGTTGGATTGTGGGGCATACGCAGCAGTTTTAATATGCTTCACATTAAAGTTTTGTAGGAAATTTTGAAACTCTTGGGAAGTAATTTTTTTCCCATTGTCGGAATGTATTATTTCAGGCGTACCAAAAGTGTGGAATATTTTACGGGTCAGATAATTGATGACTAAGTTGGAAGTGGCTTTTCTCATGGGTTTTATAAACACAAATTTTGAGAAATGGTCTACCACTATAAACGCATAAGCATTCCCATACCTAGAACGGGGATATTTCCCTAAAAAGTCTATGTAAATTTTTTGGAATGGTCGGTACGTTATTACTTCATTACCCATTCTTGGACGCATTTCATAAATGGCTGGTTTTATTTGTTTACAGGTTATACAATTATTTATATAATTTTTCACATGTATTGCCATTTTTGGCCAATAGTAAAACTGTCTTAGACGATATAAAGTTTTCGCAATACCTCCGTGAGAAGCCGTTTCCGTATCATGAGCCTTTGATATTAAGGTTGTTATTAAATTGTCTGGTATCCACAATTTCCATTCTAAGCCACTGTCGTCTTTAGAAAAACTTGATTTTTTAAAAATCATCCCTTCTTCTACCTTCAAATCAGGTAATTTCAGTTTATTTTCTTCAATGGTATTTATCAGTTCTAAGTAGTCTGGCGATTCAAATTCTGCTGTCTCAAAATCTAGTAGTTCAATTTGTTCTACACTAAAATCCTCTACACTTCGAGAGAGCATGTCAGCGACGATATTGTCAGAGCCTTTCCGGTGTTCTATTTTAAAATTGAACGCCTGGAGTTGTAAAGACCAGCGAGCCAATCTACCGCTTAGGTCGTTAAGACTCATTAACCATTTTAAGCTGGCATGGTCAGTAATGATGGTGAAATCCATCAACTCCACGTATGGCCTAAATCGCTTGACGGCTAATACCGCCGCTAAACATTCTTTCTCTGTGACAGTATAATTTATTTGAGCTCCATTTAATTTTTGGGAGAAAAAGGCGATGGGACGATCATTATTTTGTTCATCTTTTTGAAAAATTACTGCTCCTACCCCCACATGTGATGCATCACATTGGATATAAAATGTTTTCCTAAAATCTGGATGTACCAGTACCGGGGCTGTTGTTAAGGCTTGTTTTAATTCAAAAAACGCCTCTTTTGCTTCTTCAGACATTTTAAATTTAGTTCCTTTCTTTAGAGTGTCACTTAGTGGTGCTGCTAATGAACCTTCGATACCAACCGGCAGTTCCTAAGAAACTCCTCACCTGTCTAGGAGTCTTTGGTATCGGTATGTGTTTTATAGCTTTTATTTTATCGGGATCGGTGCGAAGTCTACCGGCCCCAATGACAAAACCCAAATATTTCAATTCTTTAAAACAAAATACACTCTTTTTTAATCCAATGGTAAGATTATCATCCCACAAACATTTTGATATTTCTGTTAAAAGTTTCATATGAGACTGGAAATCTTTGGAAATCACCAATAAATCATCAAGATATATGAAAACATTATTCTTTAACTTTTGGGGTATTACCTTGTCCATAAGGCGACAGAGGCGCTGGGCCGCATTACAGAGGCCGAACGGCATCACTGTATACTGGTAATGTGACCTGCCTGGAATGGTAAATGCTGTGTACTCTCGACATTTTGGTTCTAAGTTGATTTGCCAAAAAAGCAAATTTTAAATCTACACTGCTTATATATACAGTCTCATCAATCCTGCTTAATATACCCTCAATATTTTGGATCGGATATGCATCCTTAATTGTAAGACTATTTAATTTTCTTGCATCCAAGCACAGACGATTCTTTCCAGGCTTACATACAAAGTAACCCGATTATTAAAAGGACTTTCACTAACTTCTATGACCCCTAGCTCTAACATTTTGTCCACTTCTTCATATAATAAATTCTGCATTTTTGGGGACACCGGATAATGTCTCTCCTTAAACGGTACAGAATCAGGTATCAAATGGATGGAATGTTCTTCCAAGTGAGTTTTTCCCAATCCGTTATTCTCAAATGTTTTAAATAGCGTTTTGACTTTCTCTAGCTCTTCTTGCTGTTCTTTACTAAGTTCATGTTGTTCAAGTACTTGCTCTTTTGGCGTCTCACAGTTAGTCATTACTTTTTCGGAACCAAGCACATCAACATTTACAACTTGTGGTGCTAACTCAAATGCTCTCCAAAAATCAATTCCTAAATACATGCTCTGTTCTAGAGATGGACAGAGATAAAATTGAATTTCTCTCGTTTTTTCTTTGTATTTAATTAACAAAGAGATTTTGCCATCTATTTGGTGAGCTCGTCCTGAAGCAGTCTTGACCTTGGAGTTGTATCTAGAAGCTACTATGCCTAATTCATCTAAAAATTCATAGCACCCTTTGCCTAGGATGCTGACGGAAGCACCTGTGTCTAGCAAACCTCTTACTACTTTATTACATATAACGATGTCGGCATAAACTCTCGGGTCGGAATTAGAAATCGCTTCCACTGATGACGTAACGACTTTTCTTATTAGTTTTCTGTTGCTATACCGCTTTCTGGCTTTTTTTTATTCTTGATGAAACTATTTTGTTTTGCTCAATATTATCCTCAAAAATTCGGTTCCTCACTCGGATATAATTTAGTAATCTTTCACTATACGACTGTTGGTGTCTGAATTGTTTGCTGGGTATGGAGTTTTTATTTTCATGGATGGAATTACTGTTAATATTTTTATTTCCTTTCAGGGGGCATTTATTAATTACTTTTGTGAAGTTGCGGACATTTGGGTAGAGCGTGACTCGCCCGCCTCTATCATGCTCTTCTTGCGGTTTCCCTGCTTATTACAATTGGGACATTTAGGCGTTATAGTGCGCTCTAATCCACACTTGTAACAAAAGATATTACGTATCTCAGAATCACAAGCGTTTTTTAGCTGTCAAAAGTTATCATGTCCATACATTTTGTATGGAGCATACCGAAATAACGCGGCGGCAACGCTTTGCTATTGGAAAATCCGATTTTGACAACGCGTTTTACAATGAAGTTAGTTGCAAAAGAAAACAATTGCCTTCTGTTTGTCATCATCAGAGTTACCATATGTATCTTATTTTCGAAGTTTTTCGGGATGTTAAAAATATTAAAAGATTTCTATGTTAAAAATAAGGTTTTTAAGAATATAATATTTAATACTTTTAGTTTATTATTTAATGTGCTTTTGACTACAGTACTGAAATATCGAGCCTTATTTTCGATTATATCGTAAGCGACAAAAATGAAAGTTTTAAGGAGAAGTTTTTTTAATACATTCAAATATGTTTTTTTACGTAAATTGTCGCTTACGATAAAATTGAACAGCCCGTACCTTAAAAGTTATCAACAATTTTGGCATTTTGATATTTCTAAACTATGAATAGGCCCTTAATATTTTAATTTCAACAAAAAAGTATATTTTCGATAACATTTCGCTTACGATAAAATCTAAAATAAGGCTCGATATTTTCTTCTTTCCTTCATTTAAAGTATGAATTATGTGCATACATATCGTCGGTTGGTTTCTGGTTTGCTGCTGACATAATGTATTTTGCATATATTGTGCCGCAAACGAGAAACCAACCGACGATTTGTTAAAAGAAAGATTTGTTGGCAATGAAAAGGTGTGACGAGGACTAGATACCGCCTAGGTTATTCTGTTTTTGTTTATTTCTGTCCTTAATTTTAAATATTTTATTTACTTCTATGTTTTGAATTGACTTTTTAAAATAAAAAAATCTTAAAATAATAAAAACAATATTTATTGTCAGTATATCAATCATGTATGACTGCTCAATTATGGCGGATATATGTATTAATCAATTATGATCAGTCAAATTAATATTTATGCTATAATTGATTAGTAAAAATCACTGGATTAAGCAGTTCGACTATATGTTATATTCATTAGTAAGAGAGAGATGCAACATCACACGTACAGAAAAGTTTCCATCACATTTTTCATTTTTCCCTTAATAATGTGATAGAAACTTTGTTATACCCAATGATGAATATAGCCTACATGACTTCCAATCAAATGATTGGTCAATTGACTGATATTATTCTTGTAGGGTTAGTTAATTTGAAACAAAATAAAATTTTCCTGAATTTGAATTCAGTAAAATGAATGCATATTAATATATGCAAAAATATTTTTAATGAGAAAAAAAATATTTTTTTGTTCGACTTGAAGGTTTTTGATAAAACACAAGCAAGTTTTCCAAATTTTCTAAATAAATAATTATTTAAAACTTTTTTATTTTATTTTAATTTAAGTAATAAAATTTATGTAAAAAAATTTTAATAACAAAATCACAAACAACAATGTCTTCCGTCCAGGTGTTAAAATAATCAGGATTGTTTTATTTATTTGTTTGATAACCCTGGTTCTATCGTTTTGACATAACGTTGCCGCTTTTGTTTAGGTATGGCATTTCAGCGTTAAGGCTCGGCGGAAAAAAACGTTCCGCTTTCCGCCCTTGTTTAGGGATGGCTGTTTATTTGCGTTACGGACTACCTCATCAACTAGCAATGAATCCCTATGCTCTTCGAACATATTATTCTGTTCGTCCTCTTCATACAATTCGTTTATCTTAGGACGTGCATTATAACGCACAGCATTACTTGCTGGGGCATTAAAACGGATTTCTCGTCTTGGGAATCTTTTCTCAATCTCTTTGCATTCTTCTCTCAACTGCTCAATGTTATAAATGGCCATAGGGTAAATTAATTTCGCTATATGTTCCTTAACATTTCGTTTGAGTATTTTGATCATCTCATACTCAGGTATAGGAGAGCGAAGTTTAGACCTAATAGTCAACATTGAGTGGAAATATGCATCTAGTGTCTCATTTGATTGTTGACGTGTCTCTACCATTTCCTGCATTATTTCGAAGTCACTCCTATTCGCTTGAAATTGATTCAAAAGGCTATATCGTAGCGTTGGCCAGTTAGCTAAGCCGTTTTGTGTCTTTAAATATAGCCAAAACCACTCTTTTGCCTGCCCTTTCAAGAGGCGATGAAAATCTCTTATTACTTCTTCCCACGGTATGGAATAACTTGCCTGCAAAAGCTCAACTCTGAACACGAAATCATCTATGGAAATTCCACTGCCACCCCCTTCAAACACAATATCCCACTTGTCTATCCTAATCTGGCCTTCTACGGGGCGAATATTCAAATTTCTCTGATGAGAATAAACATTAGGAGCACTAGATAAAATGTTTGTAAGTCTATAGCCCTGCCTAGGGGCTCGAACAACTCTTTGGGCATCGTGCTCATTTGAACGCTTATGTTGACCATCATAATGTGCTTTTTCAGCTATATTGTTATTGTTATGGCCTAACTGATAAACACTGGAGTCTATATTGGCGGTATTATTAGTATTAAACACCCTTTTATTTTGGTCCGATTTCTGACCTTCCAAACTTATTCTGCCTGACACTGACAGATGTGTTGGGAATATCGTCTTGAGAATTGGTAATTGATTTAATTGTTCTGTTGACTTCTTGCATGATACCTTTCAAACCCTCTTGCAAAGCAGTTTGAATCATTGTTGACATTTCCTCTCGTAAACTATCCCTAAAATCAATTTCTTTATTATTTCTTACAGAGACCGTTTCATGGGCATTTATTTGGATCGAATCTTCGTCCAATATATTGGCAGCAGTTCCTTCAGGAAAGTTTAACATAATTTCTTTTTCCATATTCACATTCTCAATATTGCTCCTAATTGTTCCAGATAAGTCCCTAAATTGTGGATCATGAAAGACTGTGGACTGTCGTGGCGAATGCAGAACTTTGGAATTGCGCCTGTTCGATTTTGGTCGAATTCTAAGGACCGCCTACTCTTTGGGTCGCTCATAATGCTTCTACTATAATTATTAATTTTATATTACCTAAAAATAATCTTAATTATATATATATATATATGTATATGTACTTTTGTATATTATTTTACTAATAATGTTTTAAAAATCGAATAACTATTTCAGAAACATCTAAGTGTGTGTGTAAGCATGTAATTGTGACCATTTAATATGACAACTAATATTCTAATGATAGACTCCTAAATATATATCACAGTTCCTTTGTTTGTATATCATAAATTATAAATTAAATTATTGATTTTCAATTCGTTACAATGCTACAGACGTTACTTAAACTACGTCAGGCCACTGCATACTGTATTAAATTTAAACTAAGCAAATATGGTGTATGAAAACTGCCATATGCCTTAATTTAATTTTAATTACTTTCTGCTAAATTCGTTATACTTGTGTATGTCTATTCCAGCGTATCAGATGTCATGTTAAATGTACATCCGGTGACCGGATACAAAACAATTAAGCAAAGAAGTCTCTTTATTTTGCCTCATGCCTTAATTGCCAATTTCTATTTTTTTTTATTTATATGTTAGTGTATATAAAAGAAATTTTACTCACAAATATAACGAATACTAAATAAAAAAAAAATATATAAATTTAAAAACAACTTAATTTGTCATTTTGTGGTTCAATCATCATAAATGCAATTGGTCTCTACCTGTACCAAGCCACTATGGTGAGTAAACCAACAAAATACAAAATATTTTATTTAACAAATATTTGCTTTACGTTTGGGCGCCATTTGTCACATTACCCTACTTTTTTTTTTTGACAACCATCAACTCGCTCATTACTTTCCCAACTAGCTCAGTTTAGTCAGGGGGGATATGACCCGCGGTTTCCGGTGTAGGGATGGACAAAAAATTTATACAGAAAAGAACAAAAATACAAAAGAAAAAAAAAACTATATTGGACGGGCTACACACTTAACTGAACTGTGATACACTTCAGACATATGGTAGTATTTGTCTCTTCTATCTGCCCTCCCTACCTGTGGTAACATTCTCAATCGTTTTTATGTTACCCCACAAACAATTCTTCAGTCACCTTTTTACATACTTACATCCACACGAAATGAATGACTTTAGCCGGTCATTTTATTTTCCAGTTCACTTAAATTTTATATTTTTTTCTTTTTTTGCTAATCAATCACAAAAGCTTGACAAAATTATTTTAATATTCTTGCAAAAACTAATTAATTTTTTTTTTTTTTTACAATGATAAAACTTAGATTACTAACAAATTACACAAACTTCCCAAAAATACCCTAACACTTCTGGACACTACAGTCAAACAGAACAACGAACAAAAATGCACTAGTATTTTCCCTATTTTAAAGAGCTCTCTAAAACAAAGGTTTTACTGTTTAATTTTCTTATTATTTTTACTATGTTTTACACTCGCGACAGAAATATTTTTAGGCTAACAAAAGGGTATTTAAATCCTTACACACTAAACTAACGTTTTAACTATATTTTTTTTTAACAACAAAAAATTTGGCTTTAACAAATTGGACTTGGAACAATCATAAAAAAACTTTAACTGTATGGATGTAACACACGACAAAAATTAACTTGTACAATCCTCCCTGTGTATTTGGGGGAAATTTCTGGTATTGTGTCTTAACAACTTTGTATATAAAATGTTTCTTTAGTTATAATTCTAATACATTGTCTTTATGACTCATGCACGAATTTTATGTACGTATGGGTATGTATTTAACAATATAAAAACTTAAGCAAATATGTATAGGCCGACTCACCAAGCCACAGATAAAATTCTATACTCTCCTTTTCTTGTTGGTAATTCATTCGACTCCTTTGGCCTTCCACTTAACGACCACAAATTATTCGGTTGGCTTGCTGAATGTGGTAACATACGATTCCACCCACGGCATACAAAATTCCACCAGTCTGATGCACAAGTATAAATTTAGGGCGAATACCAACCCTTTCCTTGTTGTTCCCACTGGCACCAAGTTCATACAATTCTTCCAGGATTATCCCCGTCTTCCACAGATTTTCTTTTCCTCGCTTTTCTGGACACAGTTTTCTTATCTTTCTGCCTTTTTAATATTTTTTAATTTTCGACTCTCTTCTCTGCAAGTTCAATCTTCAATCTCCCGAAATCTATTTTATTTTTACTATCATACCCTTGATGCCTTCCAGTTTGAATAGCTCTCACTACCTGTCTCCCTCTATTCCTGTATGTACTCTTTTACCTAGCGGCGATTAAAAATAAAAACCCTTCTCGTCCCCCTCATAACATTTCATGTCTCGCCTACGCTAGCCAGACTCACCGCTACCTAACAGATTCAAAATTGAAGTCAATAACCCTTTGCAACTCTGGCCTTGAATTTGGTCAGTAGCCTGTGAAGAACAATTAGTGCGTTGCTTTGAATATACATATTTATTTAATCTTTTTCCTCTTGTTTGTTTTGGGTTCATTGATCTCTTTATTATGGCTACTCCTATATCCAATCCGCATTTTCTAATTGCTCCCAACAATCCAGATTTCATCCCAATTCGATCGCGAGTATTAGGTCATCATAAAAACAGCAGGTCGTCATACCTAAATTCCCTTATTGTTTACTTTGTCATTCTATTGTGTTTTATTTTGTTTGTTTTCTTCCATATTTTGTTTATATTTTTTTATTTCTTTTTGTTTTCTCTTCTTATTTGTTTCGCGCTTATTCCTACGTGAAGTTGTCACTCCAAACAGACCAAGGCACATTTACTACAGGTACACGCATTAGAGAAAACACTGTGGCAACTCTGTGCTTCTCATATAGTTTTACAAAGTAATTGTCAAAATATTGTATGCATCAAACAAGGCACAAAAGTAATTGTCAAACGAATTCTTCGTTATAAACTTGTAAACAAAAAATCAGCGGATGACCAATATGCCTGATACGTGTACCTGTTTGATATGCCTTGAAACAAACTATCAAAATCAACAATACTAAAGAATGACAACAAACAATATTAACATTCAACACAAACAAAACTTTACATCCGCTACAGATGTTACTGAAAAATCATTTACACATACAAAATGCATTAAAAGCAGCACTTTTTTCTTAACTAACTTAAAAGTTTTTTTTTGCGATATTCACCCTTATTCCAGTTGTCCACATTGACAGCATGTCAATACGATACCAAAAAATTGTCTAAAACAACTGACTGCTATTGACAACCTCATCCTGTCAATTGTTCTAAGATGATTATATATTTGTGTAAGCTTTAAATGCTTATTGCGTACTACTATCAATCAAATATTATGCAGAGAATTAATTAAATATATATGCTGCTATTAGCGCTTAAAAGTATTTTAGGTTTGTAAAATTAAAAATATTTTTTTTTACAAAAAAGCACTAAAAGCACTATGAGAAATTGTTACCCCCCGTCTAGACTGGCAATAAATTGACGAACATATATTGCAGCAAATGTCAAATTATTGTATTGCCAATGGAGACAGCTTATGGCCAGTGCTTGCAATAATTGCGGCAATAATTGTCAACATCTTTTCGTTGACAATTATTGCGAACATAAAACGTCAAACTCGGTGTTAATTTATGTTCGTCTTTTCTGTATTGCATTTGATATGTAGATAATATTAGTGAAATTGAGAAAATACACATATGTAATTATATTAAAAAAGGGAAATAATCTCTTAAAATCGTGTGTAGTGAAATTTATTGTATTGTTATAAATTAATATATATAACACTGGGTCTTCACGTAGCGATTTCATTGCTGAGAAGCGGCGAACACTTACGGCAATTTTTTCCACAATTCTTACACATTCTTATGGCAGGTATTGCCTTAAATATATATATTCCAATGCAAAAATACGAAAAATTTATGTTTAGTTTTTCTTATATTATGTTTTCGGATGATGTACTTTTATATTTTGTGAATAATTGGTCGAGCAATCAGCACAGCAATCATTGCTGAATGAATTGACACTTATGACAATCGCTGTCTACACGTAGGAAATTTCATGGACGCAATCAAATTTGACAATTGCCTCAATCGATATTGCTACGTGAAGACCCAGTGTAAAAATTTGTTGGATTAACCAGATATTTACAAATGAATTATAATTTTATTCTGCACCTTCCTTGTTGACTTTTTCATATTATGGCTACGATTTCCCATAGCCTTAACATAAGTAAAGCAATCAGCAATATTGTTCCGCTATTCTGCCGGCGTTATTGCTGTATTGCCAACATATTTATTGCTAGTCTAGACGGGGGGTTAAAAAGCATTGTAAATACCCGCTTTTTAAAAAAGGGTATTCACTAAAATATCCCGTTTATGAAGTGGCAAAAAGCACCAAAAAATACCCGAAACGCACCAAAATACCATCACTGGGTAACGCTGCCTGTGGCAGAGACCTGCGCCGAAGGATTTTCATCGGCGGCGGCGGCTGGCATGAAAATCATCGGCGGCGGCTCAAATTCGGCTGTCAGCCGACAAATATATCGGCTAGCCGCTTTTTGCACGGCTCTTACAAAAAGACGGCTAAGCCGGCTTAAATCCAGATATGTATTAAAATTTACTTACGGTATAGTTAGTTTTTGATTATTTAGCAATTTTAACTAAAAATATGTATATGTATATATGTTGATAAATGGCATAAATAGGGAAAGGAAACACCCAATGAAATAATTGGGAGTGAATGGAGTAACCCAGTTCTATTATCGTTTATAATTTGGCCGTTACTTTTGTACTGAAGTCTCTAAAAATTTGGAAATATGAAAAGCATTTCTTTCTTTTACATTGACATCAAAGCTAGTTTATACAAGGACAAAGACACAAAACAGTATTAAATCTGAAATTCCTTTCGTTCAGCTTAAGCGGTTGCTCTATACTGTCTCAAATAAAAATAAACAAATAAAAACTTTAATCAAGATTAGTTTCTAGCTCAATTAAATTTAAATATGTATCACATAAATAAAAACTGTTAAATAATTAGGTTTGTTTTATTATAAATGTTTGTATTTGAGCAATTATATCCAAACATGTGTTTGAACACTAACATTTACGGTTTATACAGAAATTTTTTTGTTAGAATCATATTTTGACAATCGCCAATACAAACATTTCCAAACTTACATCCCGTGTAATCTCACTGTAATGCGGCCCCTACACGTTGCAACTGGTAGTAAAATTGTGTTGCATATATGTATTATTTATTATTATATTTTAATGGAGAAAAAAGATGAAAATAAGTATTATAAAATCATGTTTTTTCACACTTATTGTTTCCTGCGCAAAATATTTCTTACAAAACGTTTGAATGAAAATGACAAACAAAAGAAATAATCGCCATCACACGCACCAATTTGATAGCTAAGTTGTTCGACAGTTGAATGCAAATAAAAATTTTTTGATTTTTTATTCAACAGATGACCAACCGTTGGTCAATCAGACCTCTAACGTAACAATTGATTATACAACTTAATCAAATTGTACAACAAGTCGAAACGTGTAGGAGACGCATAAAGGCCATAACTCACTATCCTACACAATCTAAAAAATCGCACGACTTTGTATGACAGTGCATCACTGCCTTAATATATACAGTTAAAAATAATGTAAACAAAACTATAAAGTTATTGCGAATTTGCGAACTGAAAAACATTTACAATATAATAAAAAAGTGCCGACATATTTTACCCACAATGGAAACGCACTATAACATAGTGTCCACACCTGATGAATTTATATCATGATGAATGTCAAATTGATATGATGAAAATTCGTCACGTGTAGACTCAATTTATTAATATTATAGCAGCCTTATGATATAATCATCAGAGCTCAATGCCTGATAAATTTATTTTGATATCAAATTTAATTTCAAAGACGGTGGGCCTGGTTCACGATATCGACAAGTAGAACGTTGTCGCACACTTACATTGGAAACAACAACAAAGTTTTATAATTTGTTTTTGTTTTGAATGTAACTGTGCGACAAGTTGAACGCAGTCGATATCGTGAATCAGGCCCTGTATTTTTCAAATACTTGTTTGATTCATCATGATATAAAATCATCAAATTATAAAATCATCATCATATTTTTAAATAGGATAACAACACATTCATATGTACATATGTATATGTACTTACATACTGTCACAAAATTGTTACCAAATTGTGATAGTTAATTATTTAATGTTTCTGTATGTCCAATACCACAAAACGTGTCCTATAGCTTATAACATAAGCATTTACAGAAAAATTTTTGTGCTGCAGTAATGTGTGTAAATTTTACACTGTAAAACTAAACTAAAGCTTGTTCGTGTATTTGCTGCGTAAATTAAATGTAGCAAAAGCAAAAGAATAAACAAAAATTGTGAGTGAATTTTAATCAATGTTCATTAAAGCCGAAGTATATGTGTCCCAACATTTTTACAACATTTAATTTTTCTTTTCCATATAAAAACTTATTTAAAGTAAATTCAGCATAAAAAAGTCAAACTAAAAAAAATTAAAAAAATCGGCGGCTAATTTTAATCGTCTGACTTAAATCGGCGGCTAATTTTAAGCCGATCCTTAGCCGAAAAATTTACGGCGGCGGCGGCTGCCAAAAATCATCGGCGGCGCGGCTTGAGCCGGCTAAGCCGTCACGGCGCAGGTCTCTGGCCTGTGGTTCAAAAGCTCTTAGAATTGCGAAATCACAGAATATGAATAGTACTCTATGTGCGAAATAAATGATCGTATTTGCAACCCTAATTGTTTCGTTTTTGCATAAAAATTAAAGTTTTTAAAATGGTGGATTCAAATAATTGTTCTGTCAATGAATTAACTCGGAATACTGTAGAATGCTCCAGTGTAACCATGTTGGATGTGTTGGAGGATGAAAAAGAACTGGAGGAGAAGTACACTGCAGTACTTGCAGCATCTGACGATAAAAGCTGCACATATTCCTTAGGCCCAATTAAAAGGCAAGCCCTCTATTCCTGCTTGACATGTTGTCCAGACGGGCGAAATAACTTTAATAAATGTGCAGGAATTTGCTTAGCTTGCTCCTACCAGTGTCATGAGAATCATGAATTGGTTGAATTGTACACAAAAAGGAATTTTTGTTGCGACTGTCCCACAGACCGTATAGAAGGAAACCATTGCAATTTAAATGCTAGCTTTAAACAGCCTGAAAAAGCAAACGATAATAACTTGTACAATCAAAATTTTCAGGGCTTGTATTGCGCATGCCATCGCCCATACCCAGATCCAGAACAATCAGCGGATGAATTGATGTTACAGTGCGTTGTTTGTGAGGACTGGTTCCATTTGAAACATTTAAATGCTCGTGCTAATGCTGAAAAGCTGGTTGAGGTGTGCACTGAAATGATATGCGGCAGTTGCATGGGTAAACATAGAATTTTGCACCATTATACAGGATTGGCATTGAAAAAATCTGATAGTTTGGAAGATACTACCTGCGAAGACAATGACAATAAATTGAAAATCGACTTGGATAAAAGTATTTTAGAAATAATGAATATGAATGAAGGTAATGGTTCAGAAAATGGACCGACCGCAAAGCATCAAAAGTTGGAACAAGACGTTGTTGAAGAACATCAAGGTTGCCGTAAGCCCAATCAAGCAAGAGATTACATTAATGGTAAGTGCACAAATATTGACACATTTTGCAGGGCTTAAATCTAGTTTAGGGGCACCTCCCAAAAATGAAAAAAAGTATCCTATCCTATAGTAAATTGAAAAATAATAAATAAAAATTAAATAAAAATATTGGCGGCGAGGCTTAGTTTCCGAGTTATAGGCCTCTGAAATTATAGTACAATATTGTGATTATACAGTGTTTTTCAACGAATATGACCAATATTGGTATTTCAAAAATTAAAAAAAAAATTGCTATCCTATAATGCAAAGTTTTCATGCCTAATAGCTAATTTCTGCGCTGCCGGCCTTCGGCCGGGCTTAAGGATTTTTACCACAATGGTGTTTCCCGAGACGACGTGGCCTAGTAATGATTTTCTGCCTTGCAAAGTTTGTTCCGCCAAATGTTTGTTTTGAAAAAAAATAAATAATTTCAATACTTACTTAATATGTATAATATTTTCTAGACGGTCATTTCAGTGACCGGTCATTTTAGTTCATTATTTATAAATGAACTAGTTCGTTCATTTAGTTCAATCGGTCTTTTTAGTTCAATGAATTAGTTAGGTCTTTTTAGTTCAATGATTTTACATCCACAATTCTACATGCATATGTATGTTTGTGTGGCTTTGGAAAAATTTAAAACACAGACTCTGTGATTAAAAAACAACGAAAACTAATTAATTAATAATAAATTTGCTTTATAATGAGTTTATAAAACATATTTATTTATTATTTATTTATTTATTAAACATACTATACAAAGTAAATTTGCATAGTATGTTGTTGCACGAATATGGGCGGAGTAACTAGACCATATGCCCAAGATGTTATTAACAGTATTTTAAAAAAAGTTCCGTGACTGACTATACGACCTATGTCTTCACATAGGAAGTAGCAACGTGGTTGTTAAAGAAATTCCACAAAAAACCGCAAGATTATACGGTTATCCGTGGCAGATCAGTCAACCAGTGCGAGAGAGACGAAAAACTCTCGAAGGCCTAACAACAGAACTAAGCCTGACCGCACTTAAGAAATAATTACGATGACGCGAAATGATGTTCTTCGACCCAGAGCTGCTTAACGACTGTTTATTAGGCTTGCGTCATTCGTGAATGAATTACTTCAACTGAATGATTCTTTCAAGTGAAAGAATGAAATACTTCTATATTTTCTCTTAATATCTTTCATCTTTCAGTTTCATTTTTCTGTTTACTTTCATATTTCTGCTTAATTGCACACATATGGATATTCAATATTTTCTAAACATATTTTCCTTTCAAATTAATATTAGGAGGTATGAATAAAAAAATATTTGCTTTTTACTTAAAAATTTGTTTTAAAACAATAAATTTTTTAAATTATTGAATATAAAAGTAAAAATTTTGTTTTTAAAACAAATTTTTAATTAAAAAGCAAATATTTTTTTATTCATACTACCTATTGAAAACGTTTTTGTACTTAAAATAACAATTCACACAAATTGAAACATTCACAACAATCGAAAGACAATTCATACTGAAAGGTGTGTGACAATCAGAAAGATGAAAGAAAAGAAAGAATTAATTCTCTTAACCTTTCTGAAAGAGAATGAAAGATTCACACAAATGAAAGATTTTGCCCAACACTACTGTTTATCTATATATATAAAAATGAAACGGTCCATGTATGTAATCGCATAACATGAGAACGGCTGGAGCGATTTTGCTGATTTTTTTTTTATTCGATTAGAAATTTTCAGGACATGGTTTGTAAAGAAAAAAAATTAAAAAAAATCCTACTATTCACTTCTCATTTTTTCTACGCACAAACTAACAAAGGGGACAATCATAACTCAAGAACTACTGCACCGATGTTGACAAAACTTTATATACATGCTCTATGGGGCGCGAGGAGTGTTTCTGTGTAGTTTGAAGTTCGTTCGACAGATGGCGCCATATTTAGTTTTTCATATTTAGTTTTTTTGTGATTTTGCACCGTAACTCAAGAACTACTGCACCGATTTAGACCAAACTTTATATACATGCTCTATGGGGCGTGAGGAGTGTTTCTGTGTAGTTTGAAGTTCGTCCGGCAGATGGCGCAATATTAAGTTTATTCGTGGGCAAAATCCAATTTTCATATTGTACCACCAATGCCATATACAACACTAATGTTTGCTTAGGGCAGCAACGCGGACCGGGGTCAGCTAGTAAAACATATGCAAACCTTTAAATATTTTAAAATTTAAAATATTTTTAAGTGTTTACTTGTGTTTTCTTGTTTATTGCATTTGTGGTAGTAGCCATCGATAAAAAGAACTACCCTGTTGCTAATTTTTGGAGTAGTTACGTTTTTGAACAGTCCTATACTAGTTATAAAGAGACAGAACTAAGAAGCTTGATGAAATATCAGCTGCACTTCTCTATAAGCGACGCGCTGTCTCTTTCTCTCCCTTTTTTTTGTACTTTAAACAACATGAAAAAAAAAGAATTTTTGCCTGTGCAATATTTCCATTGTAAAATGGAATGCAGCAAGTGTGTGTGTGTGTGTATGTGGTAAAATTTTTTGTAAAGGAATTTGAATGTCTTCTGCGTCATTACAAATCGATCAGTGTTTTAACTCTCAACAATATTTTATTTTGGCGGCGGATAAGTTTCATTTAAATTTAAATACGCAGTAAGTGTTTTTCATTGTTGAGTTTTTATGTTTTGAATGAATTTGTTCTCTTTTTAGTTGAGATTTTTAATTAAATTTTAAAATTAATTTAAAAATTATATTGTTTTATTAGTAGAAAATAATTTCCCGAATTCGGTATATATTGGAGTATTATACAACCGCATTGGGCGTAACTAGTATTAAACTATTTTATAGAATACTGGTATAAAACTATTTTATAAAATAATAGTACAAAACTATCCATAACAGGCATTGATATTGTAGAGGTTATAAAACGTGACTCTTCATGTACTGAATTCTAACTGAACTTCTCCATTTTTATTCATTATATATAGATAGAACATTTAATAAGTTTTTCATTCTAGCACTAATACATACTTAAATAAATGTAACTAAAAAATTAAATACTTACAATGTTGCATTACAATTTACATTGATGTAACAATGCGTAGTACATTTATTGAGTTAAAAGTTTAACGACAATTTAAACACAGTCGATATACGAAGGTGTAGCTGAGAGTCCCTACAATATAAACTAGTATAACAGCAACTAGTCCTTCAACTAGTATGCAACTCTACACAAAACAACTAGTTGTGCTCCTATGACAACCCAATGTAAAAGTCGATAGTTCGTTGTATGAAAAAAAAACAGATGTGCAACCAGTCTGAATTCAAAAGCAACTAGTATGTTTCTGACCACATACTACTCCTTTTATCTGCAGGGTAAATACACATGCATACATACATACATATGGATGAGTATAGAGCAAAGCACACAAACAGTAAAAAAGTAAAGCAAAACGTTGAAAACATTTAGCTCATATCCTCTGTGTTAGTTCATTTTGTGTCTTATAGTATGTTCACACGGACAGCAATTATCGAGGTTCGCTCTCCCATTCACGGTTCGCGGTCGAATCTTGATTGAATTAACATGGTTCGCCATACAAATTTTTGAGAGCGAACCAACTTGGTTCATTTTGAACCGAGCTGCGAACCATGAAGAAATTGCTATCATCGCTAGTTTTGATAACAAATTATCGCTAATTTATCTGAACTAGCTATCAAAAAAAAATGAGTACATACATACACATACACATTTAAAAAAAAAAACACACACAAAATTATTGCGAGTATGAATTACGCTACATTTACACATGAAAGTACTTTCTTGAAATTTTTGTATACGTATTATGAATAAAAATTTTAATGAAAAAAGTTACTTTCATGAAAATTTCTTGTTCGTTTTCATAGGAAAGTGAAAGTTCATTTTAAAAATGTCGTCGAAACGAAAAGTTCCATTTCTATTGCTTTGTTTATTACTTAATTAGAGTTACCCAGATTATCGCATAAACACGTTTATAGGGCAATAAGTTGGGAATAATTATTATTGTTAATATTTTAATAATATTATTGTTTTAAATAGACACGAATTGTCTTCTTCATGTATATTTGAAGATACGAAATTACAATTATTTAAATATTTATACAAAATAAGAATAATTTATAATAATTATTTGCCACAATCCTATATATTTGTACAAATCTTTAAGGGGGGTAACACTGTCAACCTTTTTTCATTTTACTTTCTGAAAACATCAAAAATTTACTTTCTTGAAAAAATCGTTGAAAGCTGAGTGGAAATTAAAAACTATGTGAGTGTGGTAGTGAAAAAATGTGATTGTGTTGCTACTTTCTTGTAATTAGTTTCATGTGTAAATGGTAGGTTAATAATATTAGAACACATTTTATTAATTACACAGTGTTACAAAATTGAATCAAGTAGAAAAACCTGGGACCGGATATTATTTTTCTTGTAGGGCTTGTCGAGTTAAAGAAGAATCCAACAGTGAAATATGCCGGACACCTCCAAAATCCGGATTTACGGTTAAAAACCGGGTTTTTTACCTTTGCGCACTTATAAGCCTGTAACTTTTTTGATAATGATCCGATTTTCAATTTCTTACTAGATTTGGAAAGAAGATCTTTCGAATGATATATAATTTCGTTAAGAAAACTTGAGAAATTTTGGTGTTATTGTCCAGCAAACACAAATTTTGTAGATTTTTCAAAAATTTTTCAACTTTGGTGACGTTTTTATACACTATTTTATTAAGAAAGGAAATTTAGTTACGATTACAATGCATATTTGGTGTCACGGGCACCCTGTTGCCGATAAGGCAGTTGCTTAAGTGGCAACTTTGAGCAAACAGCTGTTATAAAAATAGGGGGAAGATAAATAGAAAAAAAGAAAACTGAAAAGAAAGAGAAAGAAAAGATGAGAAAAAAAATAAGTTTTTTTGTAAAAAAAATTGCTGGAAGAAAAACGGAGTGTGGAAAATGACCGATTGTTAACGGAGGACATAGGACTGGTGACGGAGGTATAAAAAGGCAAACGTGTGGAATATAAGGGATTCAGTTTCAAAAATTAAAGGTCGAAGAAAGAGGGATTTGGAGTGAAGTGATGCAGCTGGTGGAAAATTTAAAAATTGAACTAAAATGTGTGAAACCAGAAAATTAAAAATTTAAAAATTTAACTAAAATGTGTGAAACAAAAAAAATTAAAAATTTGAAATACAAGAAATATATATATATATATATATATATATATATATATATATATATATATATATATATATATATATATATATATATATTTCTAATAAATTTGTAATCATTACAATAAAACTGATTTATGTAGTGCGAATGCTTAAAGAAATATCATAAAAAAAAACAAGCTATTGTCTGTCGAAAAGCAAAATTTAATTTCATTTATTTATAATAAATGAATGCTAAAACTTAAAACTAGTGGAAAAAGAGAAAAATTAGAAGTTAAAATCTTAAAGCTAATGAAAAGGCTAAAACTTAAAACTGTTACTCTCAAAAACTATAATTAAAAACTCAAAAACTAAAAGTAAAAATGAAAAACTATAAGTAAAACTCAAAAACTAAAAGTAAAAATGAAAAACTATAAGTAAAACTCAAAAACTAAAAGTAAAAATGAAAAACTATAAGTAAAACTCAAAAACTAAAAGTAAAACTCCAAAAACCAAAAGTAAAACTCAGAAACTAAAATAAAAAATCCAAAAACTAAAAAAGCGAAAACTAAGACAAAAAGAAATTCCACCTGCAACACGCTGCATCCAACGAGGGAGCTGGTGTACGTTTCCGGACGCCGTGGACAAGGCGCCAGGTAGCTGTGCAATGAATAATCAACAATTTTTTTGTATTATTATGTCGCATAATTTATATATTTATAATGTTTTTTATATGATTTAAAGGATTATTTTTAATTAAAGTTTTTTTGTGCATTAAGTATAAATATGTACATTGTACATATATTCGTTTTTTTTTGTGAATGTAGGGAAACAATTAAATTCTTTTATTTAAAAGTTTTTACCCCCTTTTTGGGTATATTTCTCCACCGAAGATTAGGTTGAGCTCACCCTAGGTTGGTAGGTAGAAGTTTTTGTTGAAAGGTCCGGAAGAAATTGTTTCCTTCAATTCAGAAAAATCTAAATTGTAAAAAGAAAAGATTATCAGGGCAATTATGAATAAAACTCCCATGGAAATTTCTCGCTTTTCCAATTAGAATTTTTTGTTTTCCCTATCACTTGCCATTAGTTGGAATTGTTCCCTGGGAAAAATTTCCCTGGGAGTTTTATTCATAATTGCCCTGTATGTAAAATACTTTTTTTATTTTTTTATTCATATTTTAATATTATAAATTTTTTTTGTTAAACTTGTTATAATAACATATAGATAACTATATAATTTAGAATAAAAACAAAAGAGCAATATGCTTTATAACGTTTTTAAAAGAAAAAGTATATGGGTTTAAATCGCTCTAACAGTATGAGCAGATAAGAAAACGGAATCGGCGGTAAGTAAAGGAAAGGGGAGGGATGTGAACAGAAATTAGGGACATGTCAAATACTTCTGGGCATGTCACGGAGAGGTCTGGAGATCTCTAAGGGGAGGGCAATTTCCTGGTGTTCCATCTACCAGAGGGTTTGATAACAAGCAAGCGGATGGATTCGTATATTTGCTTCGGGCCTCATAATTTTCTTTAATTTAATTTTTGTGTCGAACAGCTGACACCAAAATGCTGGTATTTTTTTTATTTTTATTTTGTTTATTGTTGATTGAAGCTACTGAACAGGTTGACTGACAAGGATCCCCCAAAACGGCGAGCCCTAGCCGGTGCTTACGCCAGAATACCAGCGCGGTCAGTAGCCTGGCAACCATGCAACAATTCAAGACGAATTGCTACACGATTACGACAGCTGTAACAAAGACAACAAAAAAAAGGTAAAATAATAATAATGGCGCCCAACGTGGGGCCCGAGGCAAATACAAGACAAATTCTTCTTCCATGGCTAAGTATGCCCGTCAAATGTTTGTCCGGTTAAGTATTTAAGAGTCCTTAACACGTTGCAGCATTTAACGAGCGTAATTAATTTTCCATTATAAACAAATTATTTTTCAATAGATAATATATTTAACTATCATCCATACGTAAGTCCCGATACACAAGGCCTAGTCGCTTGGATAGCGTTGCGACGTATGTGACTGTTAATTATTTTTGTTTTTATTAATTTCTTTTACTTCGGGCTTAAATATTTAAGCCATAACTAGGGACCCTACAAGAAATGAATGACCGAAACTAACACAAACAAAACTTTTTTACTAACACACATGCAACAATTTTCGATTGTGTTTTTGTTACCGGAGCTGCCACTGTTTCGTTTTTTTCAATAAAATTTGAGGGATTGTTTTTATAATACTTATTGCATATATTTGTACAGTAATTTGTGTACATATTTATTTAAGTTTTATATTAATTAAAGTTTTATTAAAATTTATTGATAATGTTTCCATAAATTATAATTATTTGATTATATATTGTCAAAAATATATAATTAGTACACAAATAGGTTTTGGAAATTGTGGAGGTTCTTAGAAAAAAAAAACGTATTGAACAAAAATGTTTGCTAGTGGTAGTTCAGACAAATATTGCATTAGTTGTTTCACTCTAACATATATGTTACATGTATATATGCAATAATTCTTGATAATGCTTTTTGCATGTATAAAAAGCAATAGCTATAAATAAATTTTGTGAACACATGCTTGTGAAAAACCACAAAATAAAAATTTCTGAAAGTTAATTGTTTTACACGCATTTGGAATAAAATTTAAATAATTGTGCAATATATGTAGTTGTAATTTTTGTGTTTTGAATGGTTTAATAAAAGGCCAACTGTGTTCCTCAACTTCCGACTGTAAAATGAAGCCTAAATAATGGGAGAGTGAAAAAAATATTTGTGAAAACATCAAGAATTTTTATTGATAAAATAGATTTATTTTAAATATTTTTACGCTTAATGCGCTTTAAATACAATTAATCTTTGATACAATCGGATAATGTTGATTCCACTGTGAACCACTTTTACATACTTTCATTTAGATATGTTTGTCTTGTGGAATCCATATAGGAAACGAAAATAGTTTTAACGCAATAAGCTTGTGATCAAACCTAAGTAAAAAAAATCGTTTCTTTAGCAACCTTCCTTTTCCTGAATTTTACCGCCTAAAATTGTATTGAAACATATATACATACATATACAAATAACAAAATTAAAAATTTTTCTGAGTAAAACTTATAAACTAATTCTACATAAAACAACAAAGAAGAAATTTATAATTCGACATATTGTCAAAAGTATTTTAATTTAAAATTTATTTGCTGGTGGTTCAGCGATGTCTATATGCATTTCATTGTTGCTGTAACAAATCGTCAGTAGACTTCAACCACAAATCTTGAACAGTCACAAACCTCTTATCTTATGTACAGACTTCCAAAAACTATTTGAGAGTTCACAAATAATAATATTTTTGAAAATCACAAAAAAAAAATAAGCATAGTAGGCTTAGAAACTTATACAAAACCCAGCAAATAATTTATATTCGATATGAATCTATTCTATTTTTCTACACCTTTATACAATTAGAAATCCTTTAAATAACAATAAAAGTAATTATAAGGCAAAATGAAAAATAAAATCTAAATTTAACATTTAAGAAATTTATAATTCGACATATTGTCAAAGGTATTTTAATTTAAAATTTATTTGCTGGTGGTTCAGAAAAATAGAATAGATTCATATCGAATATAAATTATTTGCTGGGTTTTGTATAAGTTTCTAAGCCTACTATGCTTATTTTACTTTTGTAATTTTCAAAAATATTATTATTTGTGAACTCTCAAATAGTTTTTGGAAGTCTGTCCATAAGATAAGAGGTTTGTGAAAAACAACTAAATAAATTTTTACAATACCAATAAAAATTTATATTTTCACAACTTTTTTAACAAATTATTGTAAAGAGGAAAGGAAACAATGGCAAACCCAAACAATTTAATCCGACCAGCGGTATTAAACCAACAAAGTAACCCTCCACCTGCCCCAGCAGGAATGAGTCAGTACAGACGAACTTGTTAGGTTCTCTAAAACAGTTATTTCTGACTGAAGGCAGGACCCTTATAAATAACATTACTAATCCTACTGAAGAATTTGCCAATCTACCCCACCAAGCAATTGACGATAGGTATAATAATAATTTAGAAGACCTAGAAAAAGTGCCCGATATAGTGAAAAGCCTGAGAGAATTCTCAGGTAAACACACAGAATTTAGCTCCTGGAAGAAAAGTATTAAAAGTGTATTATCCTTATATGATAATTCCAGAGGCACACCCAAATACTACGCCATTATTATGACTATTAGAAATAAAATAATAGGTGAAGCAGACGCAGCTTTAGAAGCATATAACACACCACTTGGATGGCGAGCTATTGCAGCATGTTTGACTCATCATTATGGTGGCCAGCGTGATTTAAAGACTTTAGAATACCAATTGTTGTCATTGGTACAGGGCAGTTCATCAATAAATGACTTTAATCAAGCAGTTTATGCACACCTGACTCTAATACTTAACAAAATTTCATGCATGGAAGCGAGCAATGAATCGATAAAATTATTGACCCAAACGTATAGAGATAAAGCGTTGGATACATTTATTAGGGGTCTGAAAGGCGATTTACCAAGATTACTCGGTTTTCGAGAGCCCAAGGATCTCCCTCACGCGTTGTATCTCTGCCAAAAATTGGACAATCAAACAAACAGGAACTCATTATTAGGAAGTCACATAAGACATCAAGGACCACTACCAATGCTATCACCTAAAAGACATACAATACAGCAGGCACCAAAACAATTTGCACCTCACCTATCATACTCTCCCCAATATCCACAAAAACCCCAATTCACACCACATTTCATACAAAGACAACAAACGACATTAAACGAAGGAAACTATCAGAGAAATTATCAGCAACACGGCCATATATTGCCTCCACGACCACCAAAACCAATTCCACGCCCGGAACCTATGGATATAGACGAAATTATGAGAACAAGACAAGTAAATTATTGAATAGGCCAGACGAAAATAGAAAATGCCTCAACAGTCGCAACTATCAAATCAATACGGACCACCGAATAAAGTTCAGCGCAACTACCATATAAAAACACAACCTATAGACCATCTACCAGAAGAAAATAACTACCAATTAGAAGAGGACTTCCTGGCAGAAGATAACGACCAATACAAAGAAGACTCACTGGAATACCAAAGCAACATGGCAACTATAGATACGGACGATGACGTAATCACAGATCTTAGTGATATTCATTTTTTAGAATGAGGAGTTCCTCATTGCCGTACCTAAAATGTCGAATGAGGAACGGGAAAGTGCTTAAAATACTTATAGACACCGGCTCCAATAAAAATTACATAAAATCCGAAATTGTACCAAAACCAGTAAAAAACGAAAAACCATTCACTGCAAATTCTGTCGCAGGCAATATAGAAATTACACACCATACAAATGCTAACCTTTTCGGCCTTAACAACACAATTACGTTTTACATCCTCCTCTCACTCGCGTCCTTCGATGCCATTTTGGGCAACGACACACTTAAAGAATTATCAGCCATAATTGATACCAAACACAATATTTTACGAATCAAAAATCTAAAATTCCGACTTAAACAATTTTAGTCTCAGGATATCAATAAAATTAATATTCAAACACGACACCTTGATATTCAAACTACAGAAGAACTTTCAGATGTAATATGTCAATTCCCAGAGTAGTTAGATACTGCCGCTTCTATGACCATTAAAATTGTCAAATTTGGGTAATTAAAGTCGAAATTTTGTAATTTATGGGCTAAAATTTACATATTATGGTAATTAGTGTCAATGGTGTGAAGTGACGAGGGTTTCCATAACCCTTTTTTGTTTGTACATAGATAAGGATAGTTTGATGTCGGTCCATCGATGTGTTTTTGTTTTAATTTTATGGTTTGATGTCCGTCTGTTGCTGTGCATAGTTATTTATGTAGGCACGCAGGTGCGCTTGTCCCTTTTTTGTTTGTACATAGATAAGGATAGTTTGATGTCGGTCCGTCGATGTGTTTTTGTTTTAATTTTATGGTTTGATGTCGGTCCGTCTATGTGTTTTTGTTTTAATTTTATGGTTTGATGTCCGTCTGTTGCTGTGAATAGTTATTTATGTAGGCACGCAGGTGCGCTTGTTTGTACGTAGTATGTTTTAGACTTGTATCGAACTCTTTCAGTAGCTCGTTTTTGACACAAACCAATGATCAAACCCATTTAAATTACATGGGTTTGATCATTGGTTTGTGTCAAAAACGAGCTACTGAAAGAGTTCGATACAAGTCTAGTATGTTTTTTCGTTTGTTAAGCGGTTGCAGTAGCTGTATGATTTTAGATTGTGTGTGCGTGTGTCGCTTGTTTGTACGTAGTATGTTTTTCGTTTGTTAAGCGGTTGCAGTAGCTGTATGATTTTAGATTGTGTGTGCGTGTGTGGATAGAGAAAATGTTGCTTTAGTTTTTTCTATAATTCTTTTCTTTGTACGTAGTATGGTTTTTCGTTTGTTAAACGGTTGCAGAAGGGTATTTGAAAAAGAAATTATGTATGCTTGTGTGGGGGAATCTAAGAATGTTTTTGTTGTTGGTTTTATTTAGTTTGATTTTCCTATTTCCTATGTTTAAAGAGTTTGAAGAGATTAATAAAATATGTAATTTATGAGCAATGAACTTGAAGGTTAAAGAAATTGAAGTGTACAATATTTAGGATTGTCAAAGGGAATTAGAGATGCGTGATCATGGGAGCCAACGTTATGCTCATGCATGTGTATTTACGTATATTTTTTACAATAACTTGAGCGTTGGCAGATGGGTAAGTAGTCGTATATGTATATAAAAAAGCGAGTGTGTAATGCCGAGTACACATCTGGCATTTCTTGTGTTCTAATTATTTTTTAAAATGTGTGCAACGCCTTTCAGATTATGTTTTTTATAGGGAAGGCAACACCACACAACAAAAAATAAATAAAAAATCGGAAATCATAAACGTTACCACTAGTGCACACTGTTGCGATTACACAAAATATCATAGTGCGCATGCGGCATTACTTTTTTTGTTTGTAGTATTTCGTTTAGGACATGGAAGGGTATTTATAGAAAATAATTATGTATGCTGGTGATATATCAATGTTTCTGTTTTTGTTGTTGTTTGATTTTTAATTTTTTATGTGTAAAGAATTTGAAGAAATGAATAAAATATATAATTTATGCGTGTTGTATTTATTCATTCTTTTCACTTATTTTGTAAACAAATTGAAGTTTGCTATATTGCGGATTGTCAAAGATTGGTTGTTATTTTCACTGCTTGCTGACATTTGTCTCTGTCTCTGTCTATTGACTCCTAAATTATGCATATGACTTGATCGTAATTCGTATAAATTGAGAAGTTTTCTATTATAGCATTGTATCTAGCAAGTACATCATCGTATAAAATCTTAAAAAATATATACATATTATCAATACATTCTATAAATTATTAAAATGGATGCGGTATATAAATGCAATATCTGTAATAAGGTATATAAATACCAAAAGTGTTTTTCCGATCATATCCGAAAACATGATGTTGAGGACCAATATAAATATCTTCAACAACAACAACATCAAGATCCTCAACAATATCAATATCCTCAACAACAACAACAACAATATATATATATATCCTCAACAACAACAACAACAACAATATCTATATCCTCAACAACAACAATATCTATATCCTCAACAACAACAATATCTATATCCTCAACAACAACAATATCTATATCCTCAACAACAACAATATCTATATCCTCAACAACAATATCAATATCCTCAACAACAACAACAACAGCAACAACAACAACAACAACAATATCCACAACAACAGCAACAAAACCAAATGTATTGGCAACAACCTTCTACCTCCATGCAATGGCACACAAATACTTATGAACATCAACTACTACAATATCAACTACAACAACAACAACAAGAACTACATGGAGCGGATGCTTATGGAGGTAATTTAAAAAATAATATCTGCATTGATGAAGAAACTCAAGGAAGACATGAAGATAATATGAAATTTTACAACACAAGCAAAGCGTTCAAAAATAACATTGCAACGTATGGATTAAATAATAAAAGAGATGAACTTTTACTAGAAGATTTCATTGGTGAAAATGAATCAATTTTCATAGAGATGCTTGAAAGTCATTTACTAAGCCACACTGTAATAAAATTTAATGTAAGTATTGTGGCAGAATATGTAAAAATTGTGGGAGAGGAATTGGAGTTCAATATTATTCATCATAGAGCTAAAATGAATTTGTTGACCAGAGGAGATGAAATATATGAAGTATTTTCTAACCAAATTTCAGAAATTCAAAATAAAATGTCTGAATTCCAAGAGAAGGACTCTGGTTGGACTTTGATACGCATAGTCCGAGCAGAGCTAAGTATTAATAAGGCTTCTCTAGTTAAAGGAGCAAACTGGATGAGTTTACCAGAAAAACTTCAAAAAAGAAAAGCTTGCATCAATGTAGAAAACACCGATCAATATTGTTTCAAGTGGTGTCTAATCGCAGCAGTGGATAATTCTCAAATAAATAGTAAACAGCGATGTAGCTCATACAATATTCATGATATAACTGCTGACATCATTTGTACCCAAAACGGTGTAACGCTCGATTTTAAGAATTTAATATTTCCAATATCTTTAAAAGATATTAAAATATTTGAGAAGCGGAATCAGCGTAAACGTATTTGGTTATGATGAGGAAAATAATGTAATTGTTGGTCCGTATATTACAAAGGAGGAAAAATGTAATCATATCAACTTATTGTTGTTGGAAAATATCGTTGGTCATCATTACGTTCTAATAGAAAATATGTCTAGGTAAGCTAAAAGTGTCAAGTACTAGTTAATATAAATATATATATATAATTATATATATATGTATATGGTAAAATTTTTATAATATTTATTATAAATGATTTAATTTAAATTTTTTTACATATTATTAAGTGCTCAAACTACAAAACATGAACATACTCTTAAATTGTGTAATGTATGTCTGCAATACACACACAATGATAGGATCATGGAGCAACACAAAGCGGAGTGTGGTAAAATTGTAGCCCAACTACCATCCCATAAGAACGCTACACTTAAGTTTAAGGATCACCAACGACAGATGGATGTACCTTTTGTCGTGTATGCAGACTTTGAGTGCATACTTGAGGACATCCAATATAGAGTAAGTGAAAAAAATAATTTAACTAAAAAGCATATTCCCTGTGCTTTTAGTTGTAATATTAAATATATTAAGCATAATATAGATAAGTTTAGAATCTATACTGGCAAGGACGCGGCAGAAAAATTTGTTGCTTATTTAGTTAAGGATTGTGAGGATATTTATACTAATTATTTAATGAGTAAGAAACAAATGGATTCTTTATCCCCTTCAGAGATATTCAGTTTCCAAAATGCTGTAAATTGTCACATATGTGATACATTTTTAGGTAGTGATCGCGTGAGGGATCATTGTCATGTAACTGGCAATAATATGTGCAACTTAAAATATCAACAGCCAAAATTTATCCCTATTTATTTTCATAATTATTCGTCTTATGACTCACATCTTTTTGTTAAAGAGTTAGGAGAAAAGTCTGACAACATAAAAGTCCTTCCGCTAAATAAAGAGCGTTACATATCTTTATCAACATATACAAAAATGAATGACGATTTCAATCTTGAACTTAGATTTCTAGACACCTTACGTTTTATGCCCGAAAGCTTAGAAACTTTAGCCAATAATCTTACGGATAACGATTTCTGTACAATTAAAGAGCAATTTGCATCAAAAATAGAATTTGATCTGGTTAGAAGGAAGGGTGTTTTCCCTTACAACTATCTCAATTCTTTTGAAAAATTAAATGATAGTCAACTTCCAGCGAGGGAAGACTTTTTCAACACACTTACCAATAGAGAATGTTCGCATGAAGATTACGAGCATTCAAAAAAAAAAATATGGCAAACATTTGATTGCAAAACTTTACAAGACTATATGGAGTTGTGTTTAAAAACAGACGTACTGTTACTAACTGATGTATTCGAAAATTTTCGAAAAGTTTGTAAGGGAATATATAATCTAGATCCAAGCCAGTACTATACTGCTCCTGGACTATCGTGGGATGCTATGTTGAAGTACACAAATATAGAATTGGAGTTGTTAACTGATATAGATATGTATAATTTCTTTGAAAAGGGGATACGTGGGGGAATTGTACAATGTAGTAAAAGGTATTCAAAAGAAAATGTTTAATTTCAATTTGAAATAATATAATGTTCGTGCTGTCTAGTTGGTAACTCCTTGGGATTTATTACTACTACTTTTTTTTCATCTTTGTGTTGGAGTTCTTACATAGATTCTGACGAGTAAACCGCTAACGGTCTTTAGGTTAAACATTGCACTCGCTACCAGGTATAAGATAGAAATTAAATTTAATGTTGAAAAGTTCGTTGTTGATTACGTACAAAATACGCCATATTCAACACAAATCAAAGGTAAATAAATTGAGAATACTTCTTGTTTTTTTGAACCTAATAACTATTTTTTTTTTTTTACATATATTATTTATTGTATCTTCATATATGAACTAACAATAAATATTCAAATCTTAAATATAAAAATATAATTAGGCCCGACCAGTGTCGGACATAAGCTTAGGAATAGTTATATATAATACATAAGTAGTGATAATCAAAAGGAAAAAAATATAAAAAAAATAAAAGTATTTTCAGGAAGTCCCATCTGGAGTGCTGTGAATAAGAGCCCTTGTATCCCTCTTTTTTAGGCGGATGTGTCCAGTAAAGTTCAAAATATTACGAGCAAGCGGATTAGGATGTGATTCGAGTTTTGTTAGATATTTGCCTGCGTATTTTGCAATTTCTTCAGTCACTAGAGGCATATTCAAATCACGATGTATATTTGAATTTTTGATGTACCATGGAGCCGATGTTATCATGCGTAAAATTTTGTTTTGCCTGCGTTGAATTTTCTCTACATTTGAAGCTGAAGCAGTGCCCCATAGTTGAATTCCGTAGCACCATATTGGCTTTAAAAGCGACTTGTATATTAAAAGTTTACAGTCTAGGCTAAGTGTTGAATTTCGACCAATCAGCCAATGTACCTGAGTTAATTTAAGTTTCATTTGAGTTAACTTAGAGTCAATGTGGTGTTTCCATGTAAGTCGTCGATCAAGGTGTATACCAAGATATTTCACATGTGAATGTTGAGAAACAACTTGATTGTTAATCCGAATGGGGGAACAAGTATCTCTTCGTAAAGTAAATGTTACTTGAACACACTTTTGTTCATTTACCTTGATTCTCCATAAGTTTAACCAAAGCTCCATCTGGCTAATGTGTTCCTGGAGTTTGCGGGATGCCTCATCAGGGTTTTCATGCATACTAAGGCAGGCTGTATCGTCGGCAAATGTGGACGTATGGATACTACTGCTCACTGGCATATCACAAGTATAAATTAAATATAAAACTGGTCCCAGTATACTCCCCTGTGGCACACCAGATGAAATTGTTTCAGGCCTACTTGTAAAGTCTCCTTCCGCAACAGTGAACTTACGGGAAATAATGTAACTTTCCAAAAGATTGAAAATGTTTATTGGTAAGTAAGTCTTCAATTTTAAAATAAGGCCTTCATGCCACACTTTATCAAATGCCTGGGAAATGTCTATAAACAGCGCAGAACAATACCTTTTTTCCTCAAAAGTTCTTCTTATAAATTGAACCAATCTGTGAGTTTGTTCAATGGTGCTATGCTGACTTCTAAAACCAAATTGATGGTCTGGTATGCACCCACTACTAATTAGAATTGGGGACAATTTTGTTTTGAGCAGTTTTTCGAAAAGCTTTGACATTGTAGATAGTAGACTTATTGGCCTATATGACTCAGCCTTTGTTATATCTTTGCCAGGCTTTGGAATCATTTTAACCTTGGCAAGTTTCCAGTTGTGTGGATAATACTCCAGTCGTAAAATAGCATTAAATATGAATAACAGGATTCTCATTGCAATACGAGGCAAGTTCATCAGCATCTGATTACTAATTCCATCAATACCCGGAGCTTTCTTCGGGTTGAGTTCGGCAATTAATTTTTGTAAATCACGCGTCTCAACACGAGGGGGTAGAGCGACTATATTCGGCAAATCAGCAACACCAGTACATATATTTGGCGTAAAAACGGATTTTAAGTGCTCAGCAAATATTTTACCTTTTTCAGTATCGCTTCTTGCCCAACCTCCGGTAGATGTGCGTAGAGGTGGCTTATACTCAACGGGTGTTTTAAGCTTTCTGGCAGCGCGCCACAAGGAGTAATTAGACGCCGGTGTAACATCAAGACCCTCCAGATAATTTTTAAGAGATGCAATTTTTTCAGATGCAAGCAACTCTTGGAGTCGTTTAGTGCACTCTTTAAATCTGATTTTATTTTGTAGTGATCTGTGCTGTTGCCATTCCCTTCTAGCCCTTCTTTTTTCACGTACGAGACGTTCAATGTCTGTAGAATAAATTTTATTAAACCCAATCTGCGGATGGGAGATAGTGGCATGTTCAGCAGCCTGTTTAATATTCTCGCTGAGATTGGCAATGTTCGATTCAATATCATCGGGTGTTCTAAGCGTAATGTTTTCCGTACAATGACTGCTGAGATATTTTTTGAACCCCAGCCAATTAACACGATTGATCATCTTCACATATGGGTCATGTAAGTTACTTCTTAATGGGCTACAAATTGTAATGATCGTCGGGGAGTGATCGGACGAGAGATCAAGAGAAGCTTGAACTTGAATTAAATCCCTAGAGATATTTTTTATGACTCCAAAATCTATAACATACGGAATTTTTTGTATGTCAGTAGGCCAATAAGTGGGCTCCCCACTCGAAATGACATCCAAGCCCATTTTTGAAATAGTGTTGAACAATGCTCGACCTCTGGGTGTAACAAGGCGCGAACCCCAGAACGTATGTTTCGCATTGTAGTCTCCAGCTGCTACAAAACAAGGTCCAAGAGATTTGTAGAAATCCTCATATTGATTCTCAGTGATTGAAAATCTGGGAGGGGAGTAAATTGATGATATATCGAAATTTGAACAAAAACTTTCAATGCCAATATTTGTTGCTTCTAGGTATTCTTCACAAATGTTATCAATAACATAGTGCTTGAGTCTTGACTTTATTAGAATTGCTGATCCACCGCAAGCCCTTCCTCTAGGGTCCTTTGTATCATATATAGTGTAGCCATAAATTTTAAAAAGACTTCTCGAAGTCAAATGAGTCTCAGATACTAACATTATATCAATATTTTTCTCCGTGAGGAAGTGCTCAAGTTCATTTTTATGTTGGCGAATGCCGTTTGCGTTCCAGAAACATATTGTTAACGTGTTCATGGCTTATTAAGTATTGCTTGAAGCAGAGTATTCTGCATTCGCAACATTTCTTGCATCATGCTAGTCATATTTGTTGTAAAATTGTTTATAGTTTGCACAAGATTTTCAATAGTGGCTTCAAGGCGATTAAAATTAAAGTTTGAGTTTGTATTTGTTGAATTATTTTGCGGAGAAACATTTTGTGTCGGAATAGAACTAGCCTTAGTAGCATCTGCATACGATACACGGGAAGTAAGTGGTTGGCTCATTTGCAGAAAAGTGGCAGAGTAAGAGTTTGCTGATTGAGCTGGAGTTAATTTAGGTTTTTGCACCATAGTCTTCTTTACAGAAGAGTACACAGGACAACCTCTGTAGTTAGCGGTGTGATTACGTCCACAATTACAGCACTTTTTATCACTTTGATCTTTTGGTTTGTTGCAGCTAGCGGTGCCGTGTAATTCGCCACACACAACACAAACAGAGGGTAAATTGCAGTATGTTTTTGTATGGCCATATTCTTGGCAATTATGGCACTGTACAGGACCTGAACGCTTATGTGGCTCTTCAACTGTGATTTTTCGGTACAAGAGATGTTTTAAATTATAAATTGGATGCGTCTCATTTTTTTTCAATTTTATATCATTAGGCTCAAGTTCAACACGAAATAGGGGTTGGGGAATCTTTTCTCTATTTATTATATTGGACACATTTTTTACCTTGAACCCCTGGAGGACGAGTGCATCTTTTATTTCTTCGGGGACAACATAAGAATCTATGCCCTTCAATACGATCTGCATGCCTTTAGCGCTCTTAAGCTGGTATGTGTAGAAGCTTGTTTTACTTTTTTCAAATTCAGCAACCATTTTGCGGAAATCTTTTTCGTCATAAATTTGGATTTTAGTTTCATCGATGTTGCCACGTTTTATTGGAACAATGTGAAATTTATTCTCACCAATGTCCGAAATGAATTTTTTAATAAGGGCATTTGAATTTTTTTGTCTCAAATATATTGGTGGCGGCTTGGATGTTTTGTTCGAGGATACCTCGGGTTTGTCGTTGTCATCTTGAAGAACTTTAAAGCGGTTTTGGCGATTAGTTGAGGATGCGCTGTTATCCCTAGACATCTTTGGAGCAGATGCAATTTTAGTAGAATTAGGGCTTCGCCCGCGCTTTAAAATTGTAATGTATCTGTCCATTCCGACTTGGACCTTGGGTTTTGGGCTACTCTTATTTTCAGTGACAACTTGGTTAAGTGGTGACCCCGATCCCGAGGCGGGTGATATCGCTGAGTTAAATGTGGAAGTACTAGGCAATATTGTCAACGATTCACTAGTTGGCATTGGACAAAGCGAAGTTGATCGCTGGCGAAACTGTGGTTTTGCCGTTAGAAAAAGTCTATTATCAGATTTTTGATTTTTATTAAGAGCTTCAGAACTCACAGCAAGTCTATTATCAGATTTATTATTTTTATTGATATCATTATGAGCATCAAAACTCACAGTAAAATAGGCATTTCTGCCGTTAGAACTCACTTCACTATTTTTTTCCTTTGGGGTACTCATATAGAGTATTCCTCAAGGGTATGTTTGTATGTTTTTTTGTTTACGGTTTTTTTTTATTTTTGTTATTTCTATATGTAAAAAATATTTGCAAAGCAAATAAAGCTTATTTATTATAGTCAATATGTACTACGAATATTTTTGTATGATTTTTTTTATATTTAGTTTGTATGTAAGAAAAATTCCGCTATTATGTCTGTTCACTATGAAGGTACAACGAGAACTGTTGTACCTTCATAATAACTATTGTTTTATTTTTATTCACTTTCACGCAAACATTTTGGTCCCACGAGCCGGATATTTTGGCAAAATAAAAGTAAGCCACTAATAAGTTTTTTAAATTTTTATTCAAAGGATCGCCATCTTTTGCAACCCCAAAATACTACGAGAACCTTATACACTGCTAAGTACATTAAGAAACTTATTTGAAAAAAGGTGCGTACGTATTTATTGAATTTAAAAAATAAAGTGGATTTTTTAGAAGTGAATAATTTAAACAATTGTGTTAAAAGATATTACCAATTGATTTGTGCACTAAATAAAAGAACACACACATATACGTGCATATACATAGGTATATATACATATATATATATATATACATACATATGTACATAGTTGTGGATTATTAATCGCTTTGCAATTCCAGTTTTTTTGACGTTTGTTTTAAATTGTTTTCTTTCACTACGTGAAAAAACTACTGTGCGTTTGTTTATGTGGACGGACATCTTAAAAAATTAAAATTATAAAATTAATTGAAAGTATAAAAAGCCTCAATTAAACTACTTTGATTTCTGCAAAAATTAAATACACTAAAAGAAAAACAAATATCTAGTGCAATAAATTAGTGCGGTGTTATTGTGTTGTGAATAATATTAATTACTACATCCATAGTTATTAATATACATATGTACATAAATATATAATACATACGTTCATACACAAATCAAAGTCTTCTTCTTGAACTTATAAAGTACACCCTACGGTCGGTCAGTTTGACTATTAATACGTTTGAAATAAATATAATTGCTTATTTTCATTAAAATTTATTTAATTTAATACGTATATTGAATTAAATACATATTTATTGAAATTTAATAGAAATTTTATTTATTTTCATTGAAATTAAGGTGCAAGCGCTTTCTGAAATTTTAAGGGTACATAAACACATAAATATTTTACATTTATTATAAGTGTTCAAAGAAGAAAATAATGTCGCTTACTGAACTTACTAGATTTACTAGAGCTTCGGACGCTCTTATCGGATTCGAGGCTTATTTTAATGACATTGATAATAAAGTTCATACAGTTGATACTTTAGAGCTTCACGCTGAAGAATTGAACATTTTATGGGAGAAAGTTAAGCTCATTTACGATGAATGTTTAGATTCCGTGAAACCCTCTAAAAGTACTGATAATGATTCTGAAGTAATTATTGCTAAATATAGAGCCACTTACACATCATACATCACATGTTTGGGAAAAATAAATGGTATAAAGCGTGAATTGGAACAAGAACAAAAAGTTAATGTTGCAGCTTCGGTAATTTCAACACCATCTGAAAGCCATTCTTTAACTTTACCTCCCTGCGACGTTGACATGTTTGATGGTGACTATCTTTCATGGCCTACTTTTAGGGATTTATTTACCGCGCTTTACATAAATAGCTCACGACTTAGTAATATTGAGCGTTTATGTCATTTGTTGCGAAAAACTAGCGGTGAAGCCAAAGAAATAGTTTCAAAGTGTCCTCTTACAAATCAAAGTTTTTGACTTAGCGTGGAAAAATCTTAAGGATGCTTATGAGAATCCTCGTATGCTGGTTAACAATCAGCTCAAAGTACTTTTTGGTCTCCCTACAGTTGAAAAAGAAACTTATACGGGTCTCAAGAATTTACAAAGAGGTATAAATAGTTGTCTTTCTGCCATGTCTATTTATGAAGTTTCAACTGAAAATTGGGATCCTATTATAGTTTTCCTTTGTATACAGCGATTACCTGATTGCACTGTCACCTTATGGGAACATAGTATAAGAGATAAATTTGTTTTATCATCTTGGAAAGATTTGGATGCCTTTCTTACGGAAAGGATTCAAACTTTAGAATGTCTGCGTGATATAAGAGAAACGCCACAGGATAAAAAGAAATCAATTCAAAAGGTGAAAACTCACCATACTAACATATCGTCTCCGAATTCTTGCGTACTTTGTAAAAATACTACTCATTATTTGAGAGATTGCAAGCGGTTTAAAAATCTTTCAGTTTCGGAAAGATATTCGACAGTCAAAAAGTTTCATTGCTGTGTTAATTGATTATCGCGCACACATGAAGTTAAAGATTGTAATAGCATTCATAGTTGTTCGAATTGTAACAGAAGACATCACACTTTATTACATAAAAATATAACTTCTACAGAAGTTCATAGTAGAAATTCAAATGCGGTTTCTAATGCGGGTGTTGTTTCACAACAACCTAATTCCTTACCTAGGCAGGATGAAGTACCTTCTACTTCTCGTGGAATTAGTTCGTCAGCCCCCATCAATCGTCAAGTTTTTCATACGGCACAGAATCGAACTGTGTTATTAGGGACTGCAATGGTGAATATACGTCACCAGGGTACTACGTATCCAGCTCGAGCCCTTATTGATCCTGCTTCAGAAACTTCATTTATTTCTGAACGTTTACAGAATCGTTTAAAAATATCTGCGCATTCTACTAATGCCAAAATTTCAGGTGTAAATCAAACGGTCTCTGCCACTTCTAGGAAAATTTGTTCGATTGATATAGGCTCTCCTTTGGATTCTTCGATTCAGTTGACAACTACTGCACTTGTTTTAACAAGTATTTCGGGCAATTTACCATCATTTATTCTAAGTGATGAACATAGAAAAACTCTGCCAAATTTACGTTTAGCAGATCCTCAATTTTTCGATTGTAGGCCGGTTGATATATTATTAGGTGCTGATTTATATCCACGTATAATAATGGGCGACATTCGGCAAAATGTGCTAGGGTCATTATTAGCTCAAAAGACCATATTCGGGTGGCTTATTACCGGCCCTATACAGCAATCTTCGTTGCATGTTTATTCCACTAGGGTTGAATTTTCTGAAGAAGATAATTTGAATCAGAATCTGACTAGATTTTGGGAACTAGAGGAAACGCCGAAGCGGAAGATAATGTCTCAATATGATTTAATATGTGAGAAAAATTTCCAGCATACAACTCGTCGTGATATCGATGGACGTTATATAGTGACGTTACCATTTAAATCGGAATTTCCTGAAAAAATTTCTTTAGGCTCGTCTAAAGCCAATGTTATGGCACAATTTCTACGAAATGAGACATCTTTATTAAGAAAGCCTTCAGTTAAGGAAATGTATGATGATGTCGTTAGGGAATATTTAACTTTAGGTCACATGAAGTCTGTAATTGAGGAATCTTCTCCTTTGTCCTGTTATTTACCCCACCATCCAGTATTCAAATTAGAAAGCAAAACTACAAAATTAAGGGTAGTGTTTAATGCTTCCAACAAGACTTCTAACGGTAATAGTCTAAATCATTGTCTGTATGTAGGACCAACTCTGCAAGCTGATTTAGTACTTCTAATTCTACGTTGGAGGTTTTTCAAATTCGTTTTTAATTGTGACATTACTAAAATGTATCGACAGATTAAACTAGATGAGGCACATACTCCTTTTCAACGCATCTTATTCAGGAATTCTCCTACGGAGGAAGTTAAGGGGTATGAATTGCAAACGGTCATCTTCGGTGTCAATTGTGCGCCTTATCTGGCTATTCGTACTTTGCTACAGTTGGCTGACGATTGTGAATCGGAGTTTCCCCTCGCCTCAAATATTCTACGTAAAGGCATGTACGTTGACGACGTATTAACAGGGACTCATGATGTCACCACTGCGTTGATCGCTCGTGATCAACTTAGAGTAGCTTTGTCATCCGCAGGATTTGAACTTCGAAAATGGACTTCGAATAACAAAGCAATTTTAGCTGATCTTCCCCCTGATTATTTAGTCGATGCTCAATTTTTAGCCTTTGTTGAGTCAAGTAGTTCCAAAACACTGGGACTTCAGTGGAACGCTCATTTAGACGTGTTCTATTTTAAGGTGGATCCAATTACCTTGAGATTTAGCTATACAAAAAGGGAAGTTTTGTCCATTATCGCAAAACTATTTGATCCCGTGGGTTGGCTAGGACCTGTCATTATAGTTGCAAAAATTATTATGCAAAAGGTCTGGCAAGATAATATAAATTGGGATGATTCCATTACACCTTCAACGAAGGCTGAATGGGCAAAATTTGTTGCTTCTTACCAGGAAGTTAACAATATACAAATACCTAGATGGGTTCAATATGAACCTGAGTCATCTGTTGAGCTTCATGTTTTTTCTGATGCCTCGGAAAAGGCATACGCGGGGGTGATATATATTCGCATTGAAAATCCCAATAAGAAGATATTTACCCATTTATTGACGTGTAAGACTAAGGTGGCGCCCATTAAAACAATTTCTATACCTCGTCTAGAACTTTGTGGTGCTGTGTTAGCAGCAGAACTTTTAAAAACTGTACTAAGTGAGATTGATGTACCTCTTCGTCAAGTTTATTGTTGGACTGATTCTACGATCGTCCTTTCCTGGCTTAAAAAAGACGCCAGTTCTTGGACTACATTTGTTGCGAACAGAGTTTGTAAGATTCAAGAAATTGTCGGTAGTCATAATTGGCACCATGTGAAATCAGAAGATAATCCTGCAGATTTGGGAAGTCGTGGCGTTTCACCATCTAACTTAGCACCTTGTGATCTTTGGTGGCAAGGACCACATTGGCTCCGTGATAACAAATCCTCTTGGAATCTACGAAATCTTACTTTACTTGACACCGATCTTGAAGCTCGTGCGGTTAAATCTCATGCTTCACTTTTTACAAATTATGAGGATATTTTAGAGAGATTTTCTTCGTTAGATCGCGCCATTCGAGTGATAGCCTATATATTTAGATTTTTTAAAAATACACATACAGTCCACAAAGGCTGTCATTCATATACATCGCATACTGTGTCAGAAGTAGAGGTTAAAGAGGTAAAAATGCGTTTAGCCATTATCGCTCAACAAGTTCATTTTGCTGATGAGTATGAGTGTCTTGCAGTTAAGAAACCTCTTTCTTCGAAAAGTTCTCTATTGTGCTTGAATCCGTTTCTAGATAAGGAAGGAGTTATGCGACTTAATGGTAGGTTAGCTAAATCACCTTCATTAGTTTATACTGAACGTCATCCTATATTGTTGCCTTACTCTTGTCGATTCACAGTACTTTTAACTGAGTTTGTGCATAAAATTTCCATTCACGGTGGAAATCAGCTCATGCTGAGAATTTTAAGAATTGAGTATTGGATTCCTAGGCTAAAAACGTTAGTGCGGATGATTATCAATAGATGCAAACGTTGTGTACTTGATCGTAAGCGCTCATGTAGTCAAATCATGGGAGGTCTGCCTCCGGAAAGGACTACTTTGGATAGACCGTTTACTAACACTGGTGTGGACTTCGCCGGTCCATTTGATATGAAAAGCTCAGGTGCTAGATCTAGTCAAATTTTAAAGGCATACGTTTGTATTTTTGTGTGCTTTTCTACTAAAGCAATTCATTTGGAGGTCACGTCAGATTTGACAACAGATAGGTTTTTAGCGGCATTTAATCGATTTGTTTCGAGACGTGGTTGCCCGCATACCATATTTTCCGATAATGGTACAAATTTTGTTGGGGCTTCTAGAGAACTAGAAAGGGAATTTAAAACATTTTTGGCTGAGAGTCGAGCTAGAATGTGTTCTGCCTTTGGAATTAACGGTCTTTCTTGGCGATTCATTCCTGCTGGTGCTCCCCATATGGGAGGTTTGTGGGAAGCGGGAGTTAAAAGCTTCAAACTTCACTTTCGCAAAGAGGTTCAATCAATTAAATATACTTTTGAAGAACTTTCTACCGTCCTTGCACGAATAGAAGCATGTCTAAATTCTCGTCCGCTCTGCCCAATGAGTGATAATCCTAATGAGCCTGTGGCTCTTACCCCAGGCCATTTTTTGATAGGATCTCCAATTCTAGCTCCTCCAGAACCATCTATTTTGGAATCTCCGATTAGTATAGTGAACAGGTATCGAAAAATTAAAGCATTTGCTCAACATTTCTGTCTCAGATGGAAAGAAGAGTATTTGTCTAATTTACACAAGCGATATAAATGGAAATATCCTGAGCGTGATATAGTTGTAGGGGATTTAGTAGTCATTCGGAATGAGCAACTTTCTCCGACTTCTTGGAAATTAGGCAGAGTCATTCGTACTTACCCAGGAAGTGATAATCACGTACGAGTCGCGGACATACGTACAGAAAACGGAATTGTAAAGCGACCGATTACAAAACTAGTCATTCTGACTAGTTAAATATCTATATATCTATTTTTTTGCTAACCTTCGTTGTTTCCTAGCATTATGGACTCTTTAAAAACTTTATTTGATGATACTTTGCTCGAAGACTATGAGGAAGCAATGGAGGTGGAGGATAGAGCAGCCGAAGTGAACTCTGGATCGGAACCTGCGGTTAAAATTGTGACCCAGTGGTAGATGTAGCTGTCTCTACCCCAGAATTAAAGGATCAAATTGATCAAAACACCGCTGTTTTAACAGTGGGTGCAGCTCCTGTAGCTGCACAATCGTCGTCAAACCCTGATGTTATATCAGGTGCCAATGAAGCTTCGGGTTCGAAAATTGCGCCAACGGTTTCTGAAATTGTGTGCCGTGTATGTAATCGTCAACATAAGTTAGCTGGATGTCGCGTATTTAAAAAAATGAATTTTGAAAAAAGAATTCGTATGGTGCTCTTGCATCATTACTGTTCGCGTTGTCTTTCGCACGATCATGTGGCACGCGACTGTAAAAGCCAAGGTCAGTGCAAAAATTGTAAGGGGAAGCATCATTCTCTCTTACACTCAGAAAAGAAAACGACCTCGAATGGCCAGCAAAGGAAACAGGCTCAACCTGTCCCGCAAAATCCATCCGCGTTACCCCCCATTATTAATTTGCCTATTCGGCACGTGGTAACCTTTTCCCCTACGGTTAAGGTATTTTTAAAAGCGGGAAACAAATTCATACCGGTGCGGGCAGTCATCGATCTTTGCTGCAGTATGAGTTATGTGTGTGACAGCTTGGTTAAAAACCTTAAGTTACCCGTGACCACCATGGACCAGGAAACCATTTCGTGTATCCGCATTAACTCCATATATGACTCATCCCAACAGGTCCAGCTAACCGTTAAAGTACGAAAAATGAAAGGAGTGATTACACCGATCCAAACGGTTGACAATTCCATTCGGGAACATTTTGCAGGTATGCATTTGGCAGACCCGCATTTTAACGTTTCGGGAGGAGTCGCTCTTGTGATAGGTCCGGAAGTCGCTCCACTTATTTTGAAAGGCAAAATATATTCGAACCCTGGGTTTCCGTTGGCTCAGTACACCATATTTGGTTGGGTCATTTCTGGCCAGTCTCCTTTTTAAAGGGACAAATATTTGGTTTTTAAAACCCTACCCACATGGGTGCAGTATGTAGTCTGCAGAAAACTACATCCTATAGACTTTGTTCTATAGGAACCTCTGCCAGTTTTATCTGGTTATAAATTGTTTATGAAAAAAAAAGAAAAAAAATTGATGAAATGAATTAAATTGTAAATAAATATAGTTTTTTTTAAGTTCAAAATCGTTATATATATTACTTGTTTTTTAAGTTAATTTATTTGCAACAATTTTGATGTTGCAAGGTGGCCGGCAATGTTTAATTTCAATTTGAAATAATATAATGTTCGTGCTGTCTAGTTGGTAACTCCTTGGGATTTATTACTACTCCTTTTTTTTCATCTTTGTGTTGGAGTTTTTACATAGATTCTGACGAGTAAACCGCTAACGGTCTTTAGGTTAAACATTGCACTCGCTACCAGGTATAAGATAGAAATTAAATTTAATGTTGAAAAGTTCGTTGTTGATTACGTACAAAATACGCCATATTTAACACAAATCAAAGGTAAATAAATTGAGAATACTTCTCCTTGTTTTTTTGAACCTAATAACTATTGTTTTATTTTTATTCACTTTCACGCAAACAGCAAACAATAAATATCTAGAGGATTTCGATAAAGAGAAACCCTCAGAATTTCTAATGTACCTAGATGCCAATAACCTTTACGGTTGGGCTATGTCCGAATATCTTCCATACGGAGGATTCAGATGGTTATCAAGTGATGAGCTAAATCTGGATCCAAATCGGATAGATAATAATTCAAATGATGGTTATGTGTATGAAGTTACTTTAGAATATCCCTCCAACTAGCACGAATCGCACAATGACCTACCTTTTTGTGCGGAAAATAAAAAACCTTATGGAAAGAATCAAACTAAATTAATTGCTGACTTTTCTACTAAACATTCATATATTATTCACTATAGAATTCTTAAGCAATGTTTAGAGTATGGTTTGATTCTAAAGAAAATACATCGGATTCTCACTTTCAAACAATCTCCATGGTTAAAATCATATATAGACTTAAATACCAAGCATAGAGCTAACGCTAAAAATACGAAAGATTGTGATTTTGCATTTAAATATCTCAAAAGGGCATTAATGAGTCCAACCTTATTACAGTATCCTGATTTTGCCAAGGAATTTTGTATAACAACAGATGCAAGTAAACACGCTTGTGGTGCTGTTTTAACACAACAACACGAAGATAAACATTTACCTATTGCTTATGCATACAAAACATTCGCAAAAGGAGAAAGTAATAAATTAACAATTGAGCAAGAATTGACTGCAATTCATTGGGCAATTACCTACTTCAGACCATATATATATGGAAAATATTTTCTTGTCCGTACTGATCATAGACCACTTTCTTATTTATTTCCAATGAAAAACCCAAGCTCCAAGTTAACAAGAATTAGATTAGTGTTCATACTTTCACAAAAAGAAAAACAAAAAAAAAACCACTGACCTATATTTTAAACTTCACTTCTCCTGTAGTTCATTGCACCTCACAATTAAACAAACTTATCATTATTTTAAACCGTTCATTGCACTTCAAAATTAAACAAAAGAAATAAGACACTGTTTATAATTACTCTGCATAAGAATATCAAAATTGGGTCATAAATAATTGCAAACTTGCAATCATGCATAAATGGTTGTTTTTTGTACAATGAACTTGTACTTAAGCAATACGCTTAATAAAGCAAAATTTTATGACCTCAATTTTATTAAGCAATACAATTAATAGTAGAAAATTTTAATGACATATCAATAAGTTAGTATATAAGAAAGAAAGTTAAATAAAACATTTGTTCAATTACATTTTTGCAAAGAAACAAAGTTGTTTTACCAAAAGTGATTTAACCATCTCCACGCAACCAAGTTTCAAGTGCTTGAGTTGCATCAATAAATCTTCCTGGTGAATCGCCTTGAAGATAACCCAAACAGGTTAAACAAAATAGTTTAACCTTATTCATTTATTGAATTAAACATTGGTGACCCCGACGTGATCTGACACAGGATCAATATTCGTCTTTGAAGTTTCATACACTGAAATCACTCCTCTCAGGCAGCTAGGATTAACATACATCGTAAACTTCCTACACTGGAACATTCTCTTCAGGCAGCTAGGATCAATATTTATCAACAAATTTCTACACTGGAGCATTTCCCTTCAGGCAGCTAGAAGACTCAACAACTCAAATCGTTACTCCTGAGAAACCAAATATGGATACTTTCAACAAGCTGATAGAATCACAGCTGGCAGCAGGTGACTTGATCGAAACTATAGTCCGCAATTTTAAAAAGGACTCAGCTATCAGGAAAACTGTTGTTTACTATGAGGAACGACTCAAAAGGCTAGATAGCGCTTGGTCGGAATTTGAGACCACGGACAGCAAAATCCGTTGCCTCGACCAAATTCCGTTAGACCACGACTACTTTGCTAAAGATTACTACAAAAACATCTCAGAGCTTGTCGACAAATACAAGGATATTTTTGAGACAGCTCTGATGAAATCATCTACAGGAGAGGCAGTTCAACAACCAATCGCCGACAAACCCACACCAATAATCAAACCCGCTGGTGAGGTAGGATGTAAGACATCTGCAACTATCGCTTTAATAAGAAGGCAAGGTGTAATGATGGGGTCTCTAGAGCGATTGCTCACAATGGATCCGACAGCCGAGAATATGAAGCTGAAAGAAAAATTATGGGACCAAATCCAGAACCTACATTTCACCATATGGGAAACCAGTCATGATCCGGTTCAAGAAGGATACAACATGACTGCATACACTACCTTAGAAGCAAGGATATTTGAAAATTTTAAGAAGGCTTCCCAAGTGGCTCCCGATCCACCGACTCCATATGATCAGCCTATTGGAGTACCACTGCCTAAGATAACAATTCCTAGGTTTGACGGCGACTACCTCAAATGGAGGACCTTCTATGACTTATTTCTGCAACTTGTAGGCAATCAGCGGATTCCTGCGGTCCAAAAAATGTGGTACCTGAAGGCTAATGTAGCAGGAGAAGCTGAAAGGCTCATAAGTCACCTTTCAGCGACTGCAGAAAATTATGAGACAGCCTGGGAAATGCTAAAAGATCGATACGACAATAGACGAATTTTGGTCGCATCATTAATACAGCAGCTGATCGAACAACCTGCAGTTGGACCAACAATTGGGTCAATCAAGCAACTGCATGACACAACTCAGGAATGTCTGCATGCATTGCAAAATCTTGGAGTCGACACTACATCCTGGGACCCCATGCTATTGCACCTCCTCGTAAAGAAACTGGATCGAAACACTCATAACCAATATGAAAGATCAATCACAAATCCAAAACAGCTACAGAAAATCAAACACTTCCTAGCTTTTCTGGAAACTCGATTTCAATCAATGGAGGCAATGGGCCAAAAAGAAAAGCCATCTTCGAAGGTATGTGCAACAGCTGCACCATCTAAATCAATTGAGCCTTCGTGCGTGCTTTGTAAAATAGGTCCTCACCAGCTATATCGTTGCCAACGATTTCAACAACTCAAGCCATACGAGCGCTTAAATTTCATCCAAAAACAAAAGTTATGTGTAAATTGCCTGAAATCTGGTCATTCTTCAAAACAATGTACCTCAAGGGGTTGCACAAAATGCAATAAGAAACATAACTCGCTATTGCATCTAGAAAACAAGAACTACCCATCAAAACAATTAAATGAAGAAAAACCACAGGCAGCATCATCCTCTGCAACAACCATTGTAGAAGCTACGACTTATCCTGCTACACCAGGGTGCTCAACCAAATCAAAAGCTACTTCTTTAACCACAGCAAGTCAACATTTGTCATCAGCTGTGATCCTTGGCACTGCAGTAGTTAAACTCAAAACTGATTCATCAGAAATTGAATGCCGCGCATTACTTGACTCAGGATCCCAGGTAAATTGTATCACTGAGCGTCTAGTCAAACGACTTGGTATCCCAATGCAGCCGTCATCAGCAAACATTAGTGGAATAGGCAGCACCACCACTAAAACACAGCATCGAGTTAACATAGCACTGCATTCTAGAATTAATGGATTTACAACACAACTCGAAGCATTTGTCCTTCCGCGTATTATTTCTCCCCAGCCGGCACAATTCATCAACATAAATGACTGGCCATTACCCAAAAACTTGGTACTAGCTGATCCACATTTCAACCGACCGGACAAAATCGACATTTTATTGGGCGCTGAACACTTTCTTCAACTACTTTCAGTTGGACAAATCGAATTATCTCCACAACTACCAACCCTCCAGAATACTGTGCTTGGATGGATAGTTTCTGGAAAAATAGAAATAAAAAATCCTACACAGCTTATATGCGGAGTATCCACAACTAATGACAGCCTTGAAGCTTCCATTGCAAGACTGTGGGAACTGGATGAACTTAAGTCAACTGAAAGGGCGCTGTCACTAGCAGAAAGAAAATGTGAAGAGTTGTTTGTACATCATACAACGCGGAACAATGAAAATCGTTTTGTTGTAAAGATCCCGTTCCACCAAGATCCTGAAATCCTCGGTGACTCTTACAAAATCGCTCTAAATCGTTTCTTGTCGTTAGAACATCGACTGCAGAAAAATCCCGAATTGAGGAGTCAATATCAAAAATTCATGGATGAATACGAAAATATGAAACACATGACAAAGATATCAACTTCTATTCGCTCACCAAACTATTTTATCCCACATCATTGCGTTCTAAAACCGAACAGCTCCACAACCAAATTGAGGGTAGTATTCGATGCTTCAGCCAAAACAACATCAGGGCACTCTTTAAATGATTTGATGTATACAGGACCAATAGTACAGAGTGAACTATTTTCAATTTTATTAAGGTTTCGACTTCCCAAATTCGTATTCTCCACAGATGTAGAAAAGATGTATCGGCAAGTCTTGGTGTCTCCTGAGGACCGCCGTTTTCAAATGATAATTTGGCGGACAGATGTTTCAGAACCACTCTCATACTATCAACTGAACACTGTAACCTATGGAACAAGAGCAGCTCCCTATTTGGCAACTAAATGCCTACAAGAATTGGCAAAGGAAAATGCCAGACAGTATCCTCTGGCATCACAGTTTCTAAAAGAAAACTTCTATGTAGATGATGGACTAGGCGGAAGCGATAACTTATACACCGCAATTCAGGTGCAAGAACAACTTCAGCAGATCATGAAGCAAAGTGGCTTCAATTTGCGAAAATGGTGTGCCAATCACCCCCAACTGCTCAAAAATGTTCCAAAAGATGATCTGGAACTGAATTTGGACTTCAAGAGCAGCAAATCAGATTCCATCAGTACATTAGGACTTACGTGGCTGCCGAAAGAAGATCAACTAAGCATAAAGGTGAATATTATTGATAATAAAAGAGTAACTAAACGGACTGTGACATCGGATCTCGCACGAATTTTCGATCCATTGGGTCTTCTGTCTCCTATCACTGTTACTGCAAAAATATTCATACAAGAGTTGTGGAAGCTAAAACTCGATTGGGACCAAGCTCTACCCGAATCCATGCATACCAAGTGGATTACTTTCCGCGCAGACCTGAATGAACTGAAAACGCTAAAAATATCAAGACACATTTTCAAAGGTGGAATCACAGAATCTGTACAATTGCACATATTTACAGATGCATCAGAAAAGGCTTACGGTGCAGTGGCTTATCTTCGATCTACCATGAAACATGGAACAGTCATGTCACAAATCCTTTGTGCGAAGTCCCGAGTAGCCCCAATCAAAGCTCAATCCATTCCACGATTGGAGCTATGCGCAGCTGTACTTGGAGCACAACTAGCTACAAGAATAATAGCTGATCTTCAGTTTACAAGCCAAGTTTGGTTGTGGACTGATTCGGAAATTGTGCTGTCTTGGATAAACTCATCAGCGTCTCTCAACACGTTTGTTGCCAATCGAATTTCAACCATCCTAGAAAATACTAGACCAGAACAATGGCGGCACGTCAGCACAAAATGTAATCCCGCAGACATCTTATCTCGAGGACTTGCACCCAGGCACCTGAAAGATTGCTCTTTATGGTTCTATGGTCCCATATTTTTACACGGCCAAGAAACAAGCTGGCCACCTAAATTCAGGCCGAACCTTGCCCACCCAACAAATTTAGAGAGAAAGGAAAAGCAAGCATTAGTGATGACTTCAACAGAACCCGATTTCATCTATAAAATAAATCATAAGAATTCATTCTGGCGTCTTCAACACATTGTTGGATACATTTTACGATTTGTAACCAATACCAAACGGAATGGGTCTAGACAACATCAAAAATCCCTATCTACAAAGGAACTACAAAATGCACTAATGTTGATCATCAAGCAAATACAGGCATCAGATTTCAAAGAAGAAATTCAACAGCTTGCTAAATACAAAGTATTGCGAGGAACCAGCAATTTGTCGAACCTTTCACCATTTTTGGACGGTGAGGGTTTGATACGTGTGGGAGGTCGACTGGAAGCCTCATCATTGGAATGCGATTCCAAACATCAGCTGCTTCTTCCTTACAATGATCCAATCGCTAAGCTTATATTTGAAATGATACATAAGGACAACAAGCATTGTGGTGCACAAACCCTCTTAGGAATAGTGAGACAACGATTTTGGCCAATAAAAGGTAAGATTATGGCAAGAGCAGCGATTCATCGCTGCACAATATGCAGTAAAGCTAAGCCCGCCCTATTTCACCAAATTATGGGCAATCTGCCTTCCACACGGGTAACACCAGCTAGGCCGTTCATTAATTCTGGAGTAGACTACTGTGGTCCAATGACAGTTCACCACAAGGTGAGAGGAAAACGACCACACAAGGCGTATATTGCCATATTTTGTTGCTTCTCTACGAAGGCAGTTCATTTAGAGCTGGTAAGCGATCTAACCACTGACGCATTTATAGGAGCCATCAAACGGTTTGTTGGCCGACGAGGACATTGCCAAAACCTATATTGCGATAATGCAACGAACTTTGTAGGCGCAAAAAATAAATTGTCTGAACTAATACCCGCAATTTTTACAAGCGAAGCAAAAGAAGCAATAGAAAATGCATGCAGCAAAAAGAATATACAATTCAGGTTCATACCACCTCGAGCACCTCATTTTGGAGGCCATTGGGAGGCGGCAGTAAAATCTGCAAAACACCTTTTAATCAGGAGCTTAGCTAGTGCTTCCTCAACTTACGAAGAACTAGAAACACTGATTATCGAAATAGAAGCGATTCTCAACTCCAGACCTATTTCACCCATGTCAAACGACCCCAATGACTTCGGTGCGTTAACTCCAGGACATTTCCTGATTGGGGAACCGCTAACGGCACAAGTAGATGCACAGGCCACATCAACGAAAACAAACTTGGCGACTCGGTGGAAACTAGTGTCCAGTCTCAAACACAACTTCTGGGAAAGGTGGTCACGAGACTATCTGAACGAATTGCAATATCGCAACAAATGGAAGGAGCAATCGAAATCTCTAAAACCCGGAACCATCGTCATTCTTAAGGAAGATAATTGCCCCGTAATGAAATGGCCTTTAGGACGTGTGATTAAAATCTATAAGGGGGAGGACAACATAGTTAGAGTGGCAGACGTCAAAACCGCTTCAGGAGTCCTTAAAAGAGCGGTCCATTACCTGGCACCACTTCCTAAGGCCAGTCTAGAAGAAACAGAAGATGACAACAAACCGAATGATAAATTCAATGAAATCGACAACAAAGATGAAATCACTGAGCCTAAGAGCAAACGTCCAAAATTACTCGGAAATAATTTAGGCGTCACACTGTTGACACTAATGCTCATATTCCCAATTATTTTGGGAGCACCAATTGAGAATGATCGCTTCGGTTCCAAGTTGGGCATTCATTTCGAAGAAGTAGGCTCAACGTATATATCTGCAAGTCAGTGGAATCTGGTCGTTTACTATGACTTATCGGCGTACTGGGCTGACACAGCGTTTTTAGGAAATGGAACGAGCTCCTTGAGCCGACTGTGTGCGAAGATGGAATACAATGCATCATGTTATAGTACAATAGAACATCTTCGACATGTTGAAGCGGATTTGAGACTTGATAATAAATTACTATACAAACCACGTCAAAAACGAGGTGCTATAGACTTCGTCGGAAATGTTGCTCATTCATTGTTTGGCATACTAGACTCTGAATATGCAGAAAAAATGTCAACAACAATAACTCAACTACAAGAAAACGATTCATATATGCTTCGCCTCATAAAAGACCACACCTCCGTTATTAATTCAACCATGAACATTGTCAAAGAAAGTCTAACAGACACTAAATTTAAATTTGACCATCTTCTGTTAAAAATAAATGAAATCGCGAAAACTGAAGAGACACTAGCAGAGGAAATAACACAACTTAAGCTTGCACACATGTTCAGTATGGGTGTAACAAAACTCTCATTCATTGCAAACTATCTCCAACGAATGCAAACTTGCATTCTGAACGCGTTGACCGACACTCATCATGGGAAAATTAATCCATTGCTGTTGACTCCAATTCAATTGGAAATTGAAATACAAAAAGTTCGAGCACATATGCCACAGTCATTAGAGTTACCAGTCCCTGAAGATGACTTGCTCGAATTTTACAAACTTATGAAAATAAAAGGCGGTCTCGCTCAGGATCATGTAGTGTTCAGCATAACTTTACCCTTAATAGACCATGAAAAGTTTAAGCTTTACAACTTAATTCCCGTTCCGACCCCCATAAACAACACTATGCTAGTCATAGACACATGCAGTCCGACAATAGCAATAAACTCATTTCAACGGCACTACTTTCCATTATCATCAACACAACTGAAAGGCTGTGACGTAATTGGCAACGAGGTATTTATATGCTACGATGTACAACTCCAATATAACTTTGGTGCAGAAATGTGCTCTTGCGAAATCAACTTATTCAACAATATCACCGTACCACATTGCATTTTGAGAAAGCTTCCAACTAATGTAACCTGGACACCTCTAACTCATAAAAACAAATGGATATATTCATCACGAGCCTCCACACATGCCACAGCGGTTTGTGGAAAAGAAATTATACCAATAAGTCTACTAGGGTCCGGCTTGTTAACTATCAATCCAGACTGTATCCTTAAACATGATTTCATCCAAATGTCCGGCCAGCAATCAATCATAACTAAAACTGTCTCATCTTACACGACCCTTGGCAACATATCAGAACTAGCATATCAACCCCTGTCGCACATCAACCATATCAACAAAACCAACCAGTCATTTGTGCCAGACGAAATAGCAGTACATCTCATCAAATTAACATCTTTACAACAGAAATTAGAGGCTATGAACAGTTCACATTTCCAAATTCATCATCCATCAAACCATGAGAGAACTGTCTCATATGTAGCACTAATCATCAGCGCAGTGGCGATCATATGGATCATAGTAAGAGCTATAAAACGCAAGAAATCAAACATCGCTCAAATCACAGAAAGATCACAATCATCTGGGTGTAACCCACAACCAGCAACAACACCTTCACCAGCTTCACGACAGAAGTTCAGCGTACATGTTTGAAAACATAATAATAAATTTAATAGTTTTATTACATATTTTTTATATTTTACTTAGTTTTGCATAACTATAAAGTCATTGCCTTTATCGTAACCAAATTGTAAAAACAAATAATAGTTAATTTTTATTCAACTGTAAATCTAAGTAGTAAGCACTTTATTAATGACATAATTGTAGTTAATTGTTGAGCATAGCCTCAACGGGGGGGTGCATGTTCATACTTTCACAAAAAGAAAAACAAAAAAAAAAACCACTGACCTATATTTTAAACTTCACTTCTCCTGTAGTTCATTGCACCTCACAATTAAACAAACTTATCATTATTTTAAACCGTTCATTGCACTTCAAAATTAAACAAAAGAAATAAGACACTGTTTATAATTACTCTGCATAAGAATATCAAAATTGGGTCATAAATAATTGCAAACTTGCAATCATGCATAAATGGTTGTTTTTTGTACAATGAACTTGTACTTAAGCAATACGCTTAATAAAGCAAAATTTTATGACCTCAATTTTATTAAGCAATACAATTAATAGTAGAAAATTTTAATGACATATCAATAAGTTAGTATATAAGAAAGAAAGTTAAATAAAACATTTGTTCAATTACATTTTTGCAAAGAAACAAAGTTGTTTTACCAAAAGTGATTTAACCATCTCCACGCAACCAAGTTTCAAGTGCTTGAGTTGCATCAATAAATCTTCCTGGTGAATCGCCTTGAAGATAACCCAACCAGGTTTTTTTTTTTTTTTTTTTTTTTTTTTTTTTAATGCATGAATTTTTATTTATTGTATCTTCATATATGAACTAACAATAAGTATTCAAATCTTAAATCTAAAAAATATAATTAGGCCCGACCAATGTCGGACATAAGCTTAGTAGTAGTTATATATAATACATATGTAAGTAGTGATAATCAAAAGGAAAAAAAATAAAAGTATTTTCAAGAAGTCCCATCTGGAGTGCTGTGAATAAGAGCCATTGTGTCCCTCTTTTTTAGGCGGATGTGTCCAGTAAAGTTCAAAATATTACGGGCAAGCGGATTAGGATGTGACTCGAGCTTTGTTAAATATTTGCCAGCGTATTTTGCAATTTCTTCAGTCACTAGTGGCATATTCAAATCACGATGTATATTTGAATTTTTGATGTACCATGGAGCCGATGTTATCATGCGTAAAATTTTATTTTGCCTGCGTTGAATTTTCTCTACATTTGAAGCTGAAGCAGTGCCCCATAGTTGAATTCCGTAGCACCATATTGGCTTTAAAAGCGACTTGTATATTAAAAGTTTACAGTCTAGGCTAAGTGTTGAATTTCGACCAATCAGCCAATGTACCTGAGTTAGTTTAAGTTTCATTTGAGTTAACTTAGAATCAATGTGGTGTTTCCATGTAAGTCGTCGATCAAGGTGTATACCAAGATATTTCACATGTGAATGTTGAGAAACAACTTGATTGTTAATCCGAATGGGGGAACAAGTATCTCTTCGTAAAGTAAATGTTACTTGAACACACTTTTGTTCATTTACCTTGATTCTCCATAAGTTTAACCAAAGCTCCATCTGGCTAATGTGTTCCTGGAGTTTGCGGGATGCCTCATCAGGGTTTTCATGCATACTAAGGCAGGCTGTATCGTCGGCAAATGTGGAAGTATGGATACTACTGCTCACAGGCATATCACAAGTATAAATTAAATATAAAACTGGTCCCAGTATACTCCCCTGTGGCACACCAGATGAAATTGTTTCAGGCCTACTTGTAAAGTCTCCTTCCGCAACAGTGAACTTACGGGAAATAATGTAACTTTCCAAAAGATTTAAAATGTTTATTGGTAAGTAAGTCTTCAATTTTAAAATAAGGCCTTCATGCCACACTTTATCAAATGCCTGGGAAACGTCAATAAACAGCGCACAACAATACTTTTTTCCCTCAAAAGTTCTTCTTATAAATTGAACTAATCTGTGAGTTTGTTCAATGGTGCTATGCTGACTTCTAAAACCAAATTGATGGTCTGGTATGCACCCACTACTAATTAGAATTGGGGACAATTTTGTTTTGAGCAATTTTTCGAAAAGCTTTGACATTGTAGATAGTAGACTTATTGTCCTATATGACTCAGCCTTTGTTATATCTTTGCCCGGCTTTGGAATCATTTTAACCTTGGCAAGTTTCCAGTTGTGTGGATAATACTCCAGTCGTAAGATAGCATTAAATATGAATAACAGGTTTCTCATTGCAATACGAGGCAAGTTCATCAGCATCTGATTACTAATTCCATCAATACCCGGAGCTTTCTTCGGGTTGAGTTCGGCAATTAATTTTTGTAAATCACGCGTCTTAAACTTTATGTGTTGAGGGGGTAGAGCGACTATATTCGGCAAATCAGCAACACCAGTACATATATTTGGCGTAAAAACGGATTTTAAGTGCTCAGCAAATATTTTACCTTTTTCAGTATCGCTTCTTGCCCAACCTCCGGTAGATGTGCGTAGAGGTGGCTTATACTCAACGGGTGTTTTAAGCTTTCTGGCAGCGCGCCACAAGGAGTAATTAGACGCCGGTGTAACATCAAGACCCTCCAGATAATTTTTAAGAGATGCAATTTTTTCAGATGCAAGCAACTCTTGGAGTCGTTTAGTGCACTCTTTAAATCTGATTTTATTTTGTGGTGATCTGTGCTGTTGCCATTCCCTTCTAGCCCTTCTTTTTTCACGTACGAGACGTTCAATGTCTGTAGAATAAATTTTATTAAACCCAATCTGCGGATGGGAGATAGTGGCATGTTCAGCAGCCTGTTTAATATTCTCGCTGAGATTGGCAATGTTCGATTCAATATCATCGGGTGTTCTAAGCGTAATGTTTTCCGTACAATGACTGCTGAGATATTTTTTGAACCCCAGCCAATTTACACGATTGATCATCTTCACATATGGGTCAGGTAAGTTACTTCTTAATCGGCTACAAATTGTGATGATCGTCGGGGAGTGATCGGACGAGAGATCAAGAGAAGCTTGAACTTGAATTAAATCCCTAGAGATATTTTTTATGACGCCAAAATCTATAACGTCCGGAATTTTTTGTATGTCAGTAGGCCAATAAGTGGGCTCCCCACTCGAAATGACATCCAAGCCCATTTTTGAAATAGTGTTGAACAATGCTCGACCTCTGGGTGTAACAAGGCGCGAACCCAACCAGGTTAAACAAAATAGTTTAACCTTATTCATTTATTGAATTAAACAATTAGATTTAGAAGAATATGATTTTACAGTAGAATATCTTAGGGGAAAAGATAACTATGTTGCTGACGCTCTATCGCGAATTACAATAGATGACCTAAAAGACATGAATAATAAAATTTGTTCTATATTAAAAGTCACGACTAGATCGATTACCAATACAGAAAAAGAAATGAATAGTAATAAACAGCATAAATTTGATAAAAATAAAAATAATGATAAGCCCAGTATATATGTACCTTTAACAAACACTGACGTCAGAAAATACTATAAACTAAAGATTTCCCCCGGAAGATGTTATATCAAACGTGGAAAATCTATAGTAACATATATACATATTAATGATTTGTTTACTAAAGAGAATTTTGACTTAGGACAATTTTTCTCTAGGCTCGAAAAAGTGGCCGGTAAACACAATATATATAATTTACAAGTGGCATCTAGTGAGAAAATTTTCGAATTTATCTCTATTAATGAATTTAAACTTATGGGCAATAAAATATTAAATAAAATTAAAGTAGCGCTACTAAATGAGGTGACCCAAATTGATAATAAGAATGCCAAGGCAATTCTTGAAATTATGCTGAAATATCACGATAATCCCATAGAAGGAGGACATTGTGGACTATATAGAACAATAGAAAAGATTAAGAGATATTATTATTGGAAAAATATGTCAAAAGATATATCTAAATATGTAAAATCATGTCATAAATGCCAAACTTCCAAAACAAGAAAGCACATAAAAAGTCCAATGATTATCACACAGACACCTAATAAGGCCTTTGATACGGTTTATGTGGATACTATTGGACCATTTCCAAAATCAATGAACGGAAACGAATATGCGATCACACTAATATGTGACTTAACTAAGTACTTGGTAACAATACCGATTAGAGACAAAAATGCAAAAACAATTGCTAAAGCAATTTTTGAAAATTTCATACTCACCTATGGTCCGATGAAAACATTCATTTCGGACATGGGAACAGAGTATAAGAATTCTATTTTAACAGAAATTTGTAACCTGATGAAAATTGAAAAACTAAACTCAACAGCTTACCACCATCAAACATTAGGAATAATAGAAAGAAGCCATAGAACTTTTAACGAATACGTACGCTCTTACATTTCAGTAGACAAAACTGACTGGGACGAATGGTTAAAATACTTTACATATTGCTTTAACACAACACCTTCAACAGTTCATAATTACTGTCCTTATGAATTAGTTTTTTCAAAACTCCCGAATAAATTTCATCAATTCACTGAAGTAGATAGAATTTCTGCTTTATATAATGTAGATGATTACGCCAAAGAGGCAAAATTTAGATTAGAAGTAGCATATAAGAGGGCCCAACAGTTATTAGATAAAAATAAACTTAGGCAAAAACTAAACTATGATAAGGATATACTTGATTATAACTTTAAGATAGGAGATCTAGTTTTACTCAAAAATGAAGCAGGTCATAAGTTAGAAATACAATATAGAGGACCTTACAAGGTTAAGAAAATAGACTTAAGAAATAATGTAACCATAGTTGATAAGACAACTAATAAAACACAAGTAGTGCATAAAAATAGGCTAAAGTTATATAAAAGTAAATAAAATTAATGTACACGTATGTCCGGACTACGACTACATATACATATACATATATAATAATAATAATAAATATTTCTTTACAATTTAAAACACAAAAATTATTTACATAAGAAAAACAAAATTTGTAAAAGAATGTCCATAAATTTAACGTTATATGAACATTCTTATAAAAGGTGGAGGTGTAGCGTGTTCTAACTATCACTACTACTAACATTGCGTAGTAAACATTTAAAGTCAACTTGACCGCAATATACATAACATCCAATGGTATTGAAATTATTTTTGCGCTGGACATTTGACACTCATGCAAATGCATTTGACAGACTGCAAAGTAAATATGTATTTTGTACAAATGATATTTGACACTCACCAGTCTGATCGAAAGCCGCAGCAAAATGCACTTGAATTTTTTATTTTTTTATTTTTTTTTTTAATACATATTTTTATTTATTGTATCTTCAAATATGAACTAACCATAAGTATTCAAATCTTAAATCTAAAATATAATTATTAGGCCCGACCACTGTCGGACATAAATTTAGAGATAGTTATAAATAATACATAAGTAGTGATAATCAAAAGGAAGAAAAAATAAAATAAAATAAAAAGTATTTTCAAGCAGTCCCATCTGGAGTGTTGAGTATAAGAGCACTTGTATCCCTCTTTTTTAGGCGGACGTGTCCAGTAAAGTTCAAAATATTACGAGCAAGCGGATTAGGATGTGACTCGAGTTTTGTTAAATATTTGCCTGCATATTTTGCAATTTCTTCAACCACTAGTGGCATATTCAAATCACGATGTATATTTGAGTTTTTTATATACCATGGAGCCGATGTTATTAATCGCAAAATTTTATTTTGCCTTCGTTGGATTCTCTCGACATTGGAAGCTGAAGCAGTGCCCCATAGTTGAATTCCGTAGCACCATATGGGTTTCAAAATAGACTTGTATATCAAAAGTTTGCAATCTAGACTGAGGGTTGAATTTCTACCAATCAGCCAATGTACCTGAGTTAGTTTAAGTTTCATTTGAGTTAACTTAGAATCAATGTGGTGTTTCCATGTAAGTCGTCGATCAAGGTGTATACCAAGATATTTCACATGAGTATGTTGAGGGACAACTTGATTGTTAATCCGAATGGGTAAACACGTATCTCTTCGTAATGTATATGTTACTTGAACACACTTTTGTTCGTTTACCTTAATTCTCCATAAGTTTAACCATAGTTCCAGCTGGGTAATGTGTTCTTGAAGATATCGGGATGCCTCGTAAGGATTTTCATGCATACTAAGGCAGGCTGTATCATCAGCAAATGTGGAAGTGTGGATATTGCTGCTCAGAGGCATATCAGAAGTATAAATCAAATACAAAACTGGCCCCAGTATACTCCCCTGTGGCACACCGGATGAGATAGTTTCAGGCATGCTCATAAAGTCTCCTTCCACAACAGTGAACTTCCGGGCAGTAATGTAACTTTTCAAAAGACTTACAACGTTTATTGGCAGGTATGTTTTTAATTTTAAAATTAGGCCTTCATGCCACTCTTTATCAAATGCCTGAGAAACGTCGATAAACAGCGCTAACAATACTTCTTTTCTTCAAATGTTCTTCTTATAAATTGGACCAATCTATGAGTTTGTTCAATGGTGCTATGCTGACTTCTAAAACCAAATTGATGGTCCGGTATGCACCCACTATTAACTAGAATTGGGGACAATTTTGTCATGAGCAGTTTTTCGAAAAGCTTTGACATTGTTGATAGGAGACTTATTGGCCTGTATGACTCAGCCTTCGTAAGGTCTTTGCCCGGCTTTGGAATCATTTTAACTTTGGCAAGCTTCCAGCTATTTGGATAATACTGCAGTCGTAAAATGGCGTTAAAAATAAATAACAGTATTCTAATTGCAATACGAGGCAACTTTATTAGCATCTGGTTACTAATTCCATCAAAACCCGGAGCTTTCTTTGGGTTGAGTTCAGAAATTAGTTTTTGCACATCACGCGTCTTAAACTTTATTTGTTGAGGGGGTAGAGCGACTACATTTGGCAAATCAATTACACCAGGGGGGTTACTCTCTATTGCGATGCGAAATCCATTACGATGCGAAAGCTAAATGCGTTGATATGCAAATTTGGTACTCTCTATTACTTTCGCAAAACCTTTCGCAAAGTTGTTTCAAAAAGTGGCAACACGGACATTGCAAAAGAAAATATGGCAAAGGTTGGCAGTACTGAAATGTCAAAATATGTATAAAAAACGACATTTAAAATCAAAATTGAAGAAAAAGTGAAGTAAAACAGCCTTTAATTGAAAATAAAGTCATGGATTTTTAGCGTTTGGTTTTATGAAGAAAACGTCCATGTATAACGAGTTTCAAGACGAGTCTTAAAGGTTCAATTAGACGTGACATAACCATAGCCATAGAAAACAACCTTAAAGCCATAACTGTCACCATAGAAACAAATTAAATTTTGGTTTGGTTATGGCTATGGCATTATGGGTATGTCACTTCTAATTTAAGCTTAAGAGATAGTTCCGGTATACTTTCCTCAAATGACCGCAGGTAAAAAAAATCTGTAGCGGAATATGTTATTAAATACATATTGCTTTATTTTAACTTTGTTTTATAAAACTAGCCGCTGCCTTAAAATTACTTGGCCAAGCTGGATATTAACATTAAATTGGCCAGGACCATACCTTAGGAATATAGCAGCAGTCAATGAGCCGTCGCTTAAAAGAGCTCTACGTAGCGATTGAGAAAATACAAAACTGTGCTGGAAATGCTTAATTTTTTTTACGCATTTTCACTTGGTGTGATTTTTAAAATCAAATATGAATACATACATACAAACATACATGTGTAATCTTATAAGTACTATTAGTGTCACATTTCATTATAAGCAACCAGCTATATCCCTTACAGGAGGTCCATTAGAATTTAGGTCGTCTGTCAATTTTGTCCACAAATGATTTGCGGCTTATTTGCCATTTGCTCACATGCAATCCACTAAAATTTCAAACTGCCGGTGTTTTGTTTGTAATTTTTTGGCTTTTTCCCTAAAAACTACGATTTAAATATAAATATTTTGGTTTTATAAAAGGCTTATGAATCAAATTTCCATAGAAAATTTGTTTAATAAACCTCTTATAAAACAAAAATATTTTTTATGAATAAGACAGTCAATATATAAATATTTTTTTCAACGTACTTACATGTTTTTCTCACTTTGCGTTTGTTATTTAGCTAACGCAAGATATTTGCGCTTATCGATCGATTTTGACAGGCGCTTTCGCATTATAGAGTACGGTGATACCAGACTTGCGAAACGGAAAATAAAAGATGCGAAAGGTAAGTGCGCAAACGCATTAGAGAGTATCAATCGTACGATTTCGTGCCATTTTTCTTTCGCATCGTAATAGAGAGTAACCCCCCAGTACATGTGTTTGGGGTAAATACGTATTTTAAATGGGCAGCAAATATGTTACCTTTTTCAGTATCGCTTCTTGCCCAACCTCCGGTAGATGTGCGCAGAGGTGGTTTAAACTCAACGGGTGTTTTAAGCTTTCTAGCAGCACGCCATAAAGAGTAATCAGATGCTGGTGTGACATCAAGATTTTCCAGATAGTTTTTAAGAGATGCACTTTTTTCATGTGCAAGCAGCTCTTGGAGTCGTTTAGTGCACTCTTTAAATCTAATTTTATTCTGGGGTGATCTGTGCTGTTGCCATTCCCTTCTAGCTCTTCTTTTTTCACATACGAGACGTTCAATATCTGTAGAATATAGTCTATTAAACCCAGTCTGCGGATAGGAGGTAGTGGCATGTTTAGCAGCCTGCTTAATATTTTCGTTAAGATTGGCAATGTTAGATTCAACATCATCAGGTGTTCTTAGTGTAATGTTTTCCGTGCAATGACTACTAAGATATTTTTTGAATCGCAGCCAATTTACACGATTTATCAAATTGGCATATGGGTGAGGTAAATCACTTCTTAATGGGCTACAAATTGTAACGATCGTGGGAGAGTGATCGGACGAGAGATCTAGAGAAGCTTCAATTTGAATTAAATCCCTAGAGATATTTTTCATAACGCCAAAGTCTATTACATCCGGAATTTTATGTATGTCAGTAGGCCAATAAGTGGGCTCCCCACTTGAAATGACATCCAAGCCCATTTTGGAAATTGTATTGAACAACGCTCGACCTCTGCGTGTAATAAGACGCGAACCCCAGAACGTGTGTTTAGCATTATAGTCGCCAGCTGCTACGAAACAAGGACCCAGAGATTTGTAAAAATCCTCGTATTGATGCTCAGTAATTGTGAATCTAGGAGGAGAGTAAATTGATGATATGACAAAATTATTGGAAAAATTTTGAACTTGAATGAATCAAAATTAATAACCACATGTGTTTATATAATAAATATAAACAATACAAAATCCATGTTTTCCAAATTTCTTATGAGACACACGCCGCACGCCTACTGTGGGAAATCTAAAAGGAACAATTTGCTTATTAAGCATATACCTTTTCTTTTTCTCTTATGTTAAGATAGGTTAAGCTTTATTCTCATAAGTAGTATATAAGCCAATACAATTTTGTTTTTAAATTAATGAATAAACAACTTTCTTGTGAGCTCCTTGCTGAGTTCTAATAATAAAAAGAAATAGTTTACTTCATTAAAGGCATTCATCTGCCTTCAATTATTTTGGGCCAGTGGCGTTTATTAGCGCCGGCACCCTCGGGCAGGTAAATTATTACAAGCATAATTATTACAATAATTATTAGGCCCGACCACTGTCGGACATAAATTTAGAGATAGTTATAAATAATACATAAGTAGTGATAATCAAAAGGAAGAAAAAATAAATAAAAAATAAAAATTATTTTCAAGCAGTCCCATCTGGAGTGTTGAGTATAAGAGCACTTGTATCCCTTTTTTTTTAGGCGGATGTGTCCAGTAAAGTTCAAAATATGACCAGCAAGTGGATTAGGATGTGACTAGAGGTTCGTTAAATATTTGCCTGCATATTTTGCAATTTCTTCAATCACTAGTGGCATGTTTAAATCACGATGTATATTTGAGATTTTTATATACCATGGAGCCGATGTTATTAATAGCAAAATTTTATTTTGCCTTTGTTGGATTCTCTCGACATTGGAAGCTGAACCTGTGCCCCATAGTTGAATTCCGTAGCACCATATCGGTTTCAAAAGTGACTTGTATATCAAAAGTTTGCAATCTAGACTGAGGGTTGAATTTCTACCAATCAGCCAATGTACCTGAGTTAATTTTAGTTTCATTTGGGTTAACTTAGAGTCAATGTGGTGTTTCCAAGTAAGCCGTCGATCAAGGTGTATACCAAGATATTTCACATGAGTATGCTGAGGGACAACTTGATTGTTAATCCGAATGGGTGAACAAGTATCTCTTCGTAATGTATATGTTATTTGAACACACTTTTGTTCGTTTACCTTAATTCTCCATAAGTTTAACCATAGTTCCAGCTGGGTAATGTGTTCTTGAAGATATCGGGATGCCTCGTAAGGATTTTCATGCATACTACGGCAGGCTGTATCATCAGCAAATGTGGAAGTGTGGATATTGCTGCTCAGAGGCATATCACAAGTATAAATCAAATACAAAACTGGCCCCAGTATACTCCCCTGTGGCACACCGGATGAGATAGTTTCAGACATGCTCATAAAGTCTCCTTCCACAACAGTGAACTTCCGGGCAGTAATGTAACTTTCAAAAAGACTTACAAGGTTTATTGGCAGGTATGTTTTTAATTTTAAAATTAGGCCTTCATGCCACACTTTATCAAATGCCTGAGAAACGTCGATAAACAGCGCAGAACAATACTTCTTTTCTTCAAATGTTCTTCTTATAAATTGGACCAATCTATGAGTTTGTTCAATGGTGCTATGCTGACTTCTAAAACCAAATTGATGGTCCGGTATGCACCCACTACTAACTAGAATTGGGGACAATTTTGTCATGAGCAGTTTTCGAAAAGCTTTGACATTGTTGATAGGAGACTTATTGGCCTATATGACTCAGCCTTGGTAAGATATTTGCCCGGCTTTGGAATCATTTTAACTTTGGCAAGTGTTAATGCACGAGCATTATTTATTTTAAGTTCAACAAACCTTAACACATTTGGCCAATACATTTATTTACTTTTACTTTATTCTTGCCTACAATTGTAATTTAATATGGCACACTTTTCCTAAATTAATACATAATAATGCACAAGAATCATTTATTATTTTATTTAAGTTCAATAAACTGTTGCACACTTGACCTAAATTAATACATTTTTTATTACAATTTATTTTTATTTTTACTTTTCCTACAATGTAATTTAATACCGCACAATTTAATACAAGTCATTATTGCAATTTAATTTGTTTTTTTTATTGCTGCAAAATTTATGTAAACTAATCATATTTCTTTGATAAAACTAGTATATAAGACTAAGAAAATTCTGAATAAAATAATTTTTAATTTGAAACTGAAAGAAACGGTCTTTTTCAATTAAGATAAGCAATTCGGTTCAAGTGCTGTTGTTGCGCCAACTAAACAAATTTACCTCCAAGTTAAAGTGCTTGAGAGGTCATACAATAAACAAAGCTCTTCAGGTTTATGCGCCTGTAAGAAAATTATTATTCTAAAAACATTGAAGTAATCTTCCCATTTCTTTGAGCTACAAGTGCTTGAAAGAAAGCCCAAGGCGAAGATTCTCAACATTTTGGTGACCCCGACGTGATCCTGTTACAAGAGTAGGACGTCTAAATTCATTACTCAACATATCACCAGTTCAGCAATATATTATTCGAGTGGAAATACTAGCAGCAGTAATAGCCAGCTAAATATAATCCACAATGGTATCATTCAAAGAATTGATTCAAAGGCAAAAGGTTCTTGGGGATAACATCGAAACGATCATCAGAAATTACAAGAAGGATTCCCAAACCAGAAAGGAGTCGGTGAGCTACTTTCAAGAGAGACTACGCAGACTAGACGAAGAATGGATGACATTCGAGAAAAATTACAACCAGATTCGGCTACTTGACGACAAACCTCAAGATCACCGCTATTTCACGGAAGATTATTATTCTGCAATACAGAAAGTTGTCGAACAATATAAAACCATATTTGAAAAATCTATGATGAAGGTAAAGTCAACTTCAGACAAAACTCCACCACAAGAGGGCTGTGAGGTGTTAGCAGCTGAGACGAATGAGTTTATAAAGCTCAAACGTCGACAAGCGGTAATGATGTCTTCTTTAGAACGGTTGCTTAATGACGAATATACTCATCAGAACCGAAACATCGCATTAAACATATGGCAAGGTATTGAAGCCATACATTTCCAAATATTTGAGCTCTATGACAACCCAGAGCAACTAGGCTACGACTCCGTGCGCTTTATACAAATCGAGACTAAATTGCGAAAGGTAATCAATACTGTAAGCACGATTGAACAATCTCAGCAGAACATCAGTGATCCAGATTCCTTGCCTATGCCAAAGATCGCACTACCAAAATTCGATGGAAATCACCTCAAGTGGCAAGAATTCTATGATATATTTTTATCTCTGGTGATAAAGCGATCAATGCCTAAAATTCAAAAGATGTGGTATTTAAAAACACAGTTAGTAGGAGAAGCAGCAAATTTGATAAAACACTTCGCTGCCACTGAAGAAAATTTTGACGCTGCATGGACCATGGTGGTGGAGCGGTATAACAACAAAAGATTACTGGTCAACAAGCTTGTGCAAGAGTTAGTAGATACCCCAATTAAAGGCTATACTGACAACTACAAGTCGCTCCATGACAGAACTAAGGAGTGCCTTTTAGCGCTTCAAAATCTTCAGCTGGATACGAAATCATGGGATCCAATACTATGCTACCTACTACTAAAGAAATTGGACCAAGCAACGCGTCTCCGATACGAGCAAGCACTGAAGAATCCTCGGGAGGTTCCGACAATCACAGAGTTACTGGAGTTCTTGGAAAGACATTTCCAATCAATGGAAGTGTTTTCTGAAAAAATGCCGCATTCAAAATCAAGGGTCTGTACTTCCATCACCACAAAGCAAGTCAACAATTCATGTGTTATGTGCAAAAATGGAAATCATCCGTTATTCACATGTACCAAGTTTCGTCAGTTATCGACATCAGCGAGACTACAATTCATTCAAAAGCAAAAATACTGTGTGAACTGTTTGAAGCCCGGTCACAATTCTAAAACCTGTATATCAATGGGTTGCAAGGAATGCAGTAAAAAGCATAATACATTGCTGCACTTGGAGAGCACAAATCAAGGCAATAACCCAGCAAAATCATCAACACCAGCAACAAACATTTCAAACAACAAAGATCTGCAAGGCAATCATTTATCATCTGGAAATCAAGACGCCATATCACTTACAACGTACAACCAATCCAAAAGTCCCAGCTACGTCCTTCTGAGCACAGCCATGATAAAAATACGAGCTAATGAGAAGGAGATACAATGCAATTGAATTTCGTCAGCGAACGTGTAGTAAAACGTCTCGGAATTTCAACTAAACCAACATCAATCTCCATTAGTGGCATCGCTTCTAGTGACACTAGAGTAACACGCCGAGTAAACGTAGCATTACATTCAAGAATCAATAATTATACCGCACGGCTTGAAGCAGCGGTCCTTCCGCACATAATTTCACCTCAACCATCACAAGTTATCAATATAGATAATTGGCCAATTCCAAAGAATATTATACTAGCAGACCCACAATTCAATCGTCCTGACAAAATAGATGTTCTACTTGGGGCAGAATTTCATCACCAACTACTGTCAGGTGGGCAGATTCAACTAGGTAACGATTTGCCCATTTTGAATAACTCTTTACTTGGCTGGGTAATTGCTGGGAGAATTAGAGGACATGAATCATCAATTGCAGCATGCGGAATATGTACTGAAGACGACGTTAATTTGGAAGAAGCTATTGCTCGGCTCTGGGAACTGGAAACTATCAGCACATCTGACAGATGTCTTTCGATGGCTGAAAGACAATGTGAAAACCATTTTTCACAAACTCACTCCATTGACAAAAATGGAAGATTCGTGGTCAAAATTCCATTCTGCACCAGCTCAAACACTCTTGGCGAATCCCATGGAGTAGCTTTCAACAGATTTCTATCATTAGAAAGGCGATTATCAAAGACTCCAGAAATCAAAGCTCAATATATAAATTTCATGAAAGAATATGAAGCATTAGGGCATATGGCCCAAATAGACATAAACTCTATGCAAACACCAAATTACTTCATTCCTCACCACTGTGTACTCAGACCTGAAAGTCTAACAACAAAATTACGAGTAGTTTTTGATGCCTCCACTAAAACTACTAACGGAGCTTCATTGAACGACATAATGTATACAGGACCCATAGTACAGAGTGAATTATTTTCTATTCTACTACGATTTCGGTGTCCACGATTTGTCTTCACAACCGACATCAAAAAAATGTACCGCCAAATAGTAATGCACCCAGATGATAGAAACTTTCAAATAATCATTTGGAGAGAAAATCCGACCAAGCCAATAAGGTATTATAAACTAAATACAGTCACATATGGAACGAGATCTGCACCTTATTTAGCGACAAAATGCTTAGAACAAATTGCTAAGACAAACATGATACGATACCCACATGGAGCTCAATTTTTACTCGAAAACTTCTATGTAGATGACGGTATTGGCGGAGGGGATGACTTGCACATTGTTCTAGCAATTCAGTCAGAACTATAACACATATTGCACCAGCATGGTTTTGAATTACAAAAATGGGCAGCAAATCATTCAAAACTACTTCAAAACGTTGCCGAGGAACAACAAGAGGTTAATTTTGACTTCGATAGTGAGAATAACCATATTGTGAAAACTTTGGGCTTAACATGGATGCCACAACATGATAAATTGTGTGTGAAAGTATGCCTAAGGGAGATTAATCACATAACAAAACGCACAGTTAGCTCAGATTTAGCTAGTTTGTTTGATCCTTTGGGACTACTATCGCCGATTGTAGTTACCGCCAAAATATTCATCCAAGAACTATGGCAGAAAAAGTTAGACTGGGATGAAGCACTGCCAGAAAATCTTCATTCAACTTGGGTTACATTCAGACAAGAGTTAGAACACATAAAAGATCTAAGAATCACGCGACATATTTTCGAAGGACATGTGACATCCAACATACAAATTCATGCCTTTGCGACGTATCAGAAAAGGCATACGGCGCAGCAGTCTACATTAGATCAGCAACGAAAAATAATCAGATTATTGTGAGATTATTATGCTCAAGGTCCCGAGTCGCACCTCTAAAGCGTCAAACTTTACCTCGTCTCGTACTCTGTGCAGCACTATTAAGCGCTCAGCTCACTTCAAGAGTGAAGAAAGACTTAAAATACAAGGATGTTCCTACTTATTTATGGACAGATTCAGAGATCGTCTTGGCCTGGATCAATTCACAATCATCATCATATCAAACATTTGTGGCTAACAGAATAGATGCAATACAAGAATTGTCAATAGCAGAACAGTGGCGACATGTCAGCTCAAAAGATAATCCTGCAGATATCTTGTCGCGTGGCATCTCTCCAAGAAAACTCGCATCAAACAATTTGTGGTTCTACGGACCCATATTTATACATGGACAACAGGAGATATGGCCAAAAGAAGTCTCCAAAGCAAATATCATCGATCAGAATTCTGATATAGAGCGAAAAAGGGTAGCAGCAGCAACCACAGCGAGTGATCCTACAGATAGTGTGATCTACAACATTAAACATAATGGCTCATTCAGAACTCTACAACGAGTAGTTGGCTACATTGTGAGATTCATCAACAATACAAGAAGGGGCAATCAACAATTCAAGCTATTATTATCAGTTCCAGAACTGGAACAAGCTCTTACTTTGATTGTACGTGGAATACAACACTCAGATTTTGACGAAGAACTAAAACACCTAATAAGGTACAAGCAAGTAAGCAAGAATAGCCCATATAATAACCTTGCCCCATTTTTGGACACCAACGGCATCATCAGAGTGGGAGGAAGATTAGAAGCATCAGAGCTTCCGTATGACACCAAACACCCAATGCTTATCCCTAATGACCCGATATCAAAATTGCTGATGCAGATGGTGCATGAGGAAAACCGTCATTGCGGTCCTCAGGCACTGTTATCACACATAAGACAAAAATACTGGCCAATCAAGGGAAAGTCAATGGCCCGATCAATTGTCCAACATTGCATAAAATGCTCTAGAGCTAAACCAAAACTTCTTACTCAAATTATGGGAAATCTGCCATCTACAAGAATCAGTCCAGCTCGACCCTTCATTAACTCTGGAGTTGACTTTTGTGGTCCATTTTGGGTCCACTATAAGAGCAGAGGAAAGAGGCCTCAGAAGGCTTACATCGCGGTATTTTGCTGTTTTGCTACCAAAGCAGTGCACCTAGAATTAGTTAGCAGTTTAACAACAGATGCATTTATAGGGGCATTAAAAAGATTCATAAGCAGACGAGGCCATTGCAAAAACTTATACTGTGATAATGCCACCAATTTTGTTGGTGCCAAAAATCAACTGGCAGAGTTGTCAGAAGCAGTTTACGGAGAGTCAGCTACCGAAAAAATAGATAAAGAATGTACAGCTCGAGGAGTCATGTTTCATTTTATACCACCAAGAGCACCTCATTTCGGAGGCTTATGGGAGGCAGCAGTAAAATCGGCCAAACATCTCCTTGTACGAAGTGTATCAACAGCATCACTAACATATGAGGAACTTGACACAGTGGTCATAGAGATTGAAGGAATTCTTAATTCCCGACCCATAAGTCCGATGTCAGATAATCCGAACGATTTGGCGGCATTAACCCCTGGCCATTTTCTTATAGGAGCACCACTCAACTCCCAAATTGACGTAGCAGCCACCGAAAACCGAAAGAATCTTCTCACCAGATGGAAGTTAGTTACACATTTAAAATCAGAATTTTGGAGGCGTTGGTCAAAAGAGTATCTGTCAGAACTCCAATACAGACACAAATGGAATAAACAACAGGATAACATTAAATCGGGAGACATGGTAATAATAAAGGAGGACAACACAACTCCTTTACAGTGGCCTCTAGGAAGAGTTGTAAAAATACATAACGGCGATGATGGCTTCATTCGAGTAGTTGATGTCAAAACATCAAAAGGAGTTTGCAGAAGACCAATTTCTAGGCTGGCACTATTACCAATTAATAATTCTGAAAATGACGAAATCCCTCAACAAGATGACTCGACTAGCACAAGCATTCATCAGAACGAAAGGCCTCAGGTGATAAAAAACGGAAAAGAATATCGATAAGCCAAAACATCTTCACTATTATGATGGCGATCATATTAATGCCGCTAGCATTAGGGGCACAAATACATAAAAAAAGGTTCGAAAATCGTCTGGGCATACATTTTGAAGGAATTGGATCCGCTACAATTTCAACTACAGATTGGCAATTATTAGTTTACTATGACTTAAAAGAATTTTGGACTGAAGCGGCAACTTTTTCGCAAGGAACACAAACCTTAAACGATCTATGCAAGCAAATGCAGGACAAAACTACATGCACAAGCCTGGTCAAGCATTTTGAACACACAGAAGCTGAATTAAAATTAGACAGCACTCTGTTGTCTGGGCGGATAAAAAAGAGAGCAGCAATCGATCTAGTTGGAAATATCGCCCATTCACTTTTTGGTGTATTAGACTCCGAATACGCCAAAGATATGGCTGGTACAATTTCTCAAGTTAAAGAAAACGAAGAACATCTTCTCGATCTCTTAAAAAATCAAACCTCAATCATTGACGCTACAATAAACATAATGAGATTAGATCAAGAAGCAGTAAAGAAAAAATTCGATCAAATTGATTTCCAAATTGAACAAATACGCATATGTAAGCGACGAATGGCAGCAAGAAATGATTTACCGTATTTTTCTTTCGTTGTACAATTATCAATACTTGACATTTTAACAAACACTCACCATGGTATTATAAGCCCACTACTCTTAACTCCTCATCAATTACAGCAAGAAGTAAGGAAAATTAAAATGCATCTCAGCGAATCACTAGAACTGCCGGTAAGCCAAGAAAATACGTTACAACTATACAAGCTCATGAATGTTAAAGGAGGGCTCACTGACAATATAGTAGTTTTCAGTATAACATTACCACTAGTTCAACGTGAACGATATGAAATATTTAATATTATTCCAGTGCCAACGTGGATCAATGACACATTAGTAGCAATACAACCATGTGCACCTCTTTTAATCATCAACACTGCTCTCAACCAATACTTTAGCATTAGCAAATCTGAACTCAGCTTATGCTCACTCATCACAGAAGATATGTATCTATGCCCTAAAGGCCAAATAAGGCATCAAAATGGCTCATCAACATGTGCCTGCGAGCTGAATTTATTTCACAACAACACTCAGACTGCTCAGTACAGCAAATAAAAGATAAAGAAGTCTGGATTCCCCTTCATCAACAAAACAAATGGATATATTCAGTTTCAAGTCCGTCTCAGGCAACAGCACTATGCAAAACGGAAATCACACAATTCACACTTGAAGGATCTGGCTTGCTTGCATTGGAACCAGAGTGCACTTTTAAATACAAATTCACGACGTTGCGTGCACAAAACCAGATATCCAGCAAGATTGAAAATTCATATACTAGCTTCTGGGAACTCACGCAACAACGACACGAAGAACGCATTAAACCATTGTTACCACAAGAAGATGTGAATCAATATATTTCCCAAGTAAAAAATTTAACAGCTCTACAACAATCATTAGCAACAAAAGAGATATTAAGACTCCCAAATAAACTTGAAGCTCACAACTATCATCACATGACCGTTGGGTATACATCATTAGTGATTGCTTTTAGCATTGTCATATATCTACTAGTAAAACAAAAGTGCAAACAACGGTCAACTCCAATTCCAGCACCTCGCATTCAACAACTAGACTCAGACTTCACTGTTCACATATAATAACCAACATAACATTCAACAATAGCCCTACAGCAAGAAATATTTTGAGCTGCACTCAACGGGGGGAGAATGTTAATGCACGAGCATTATTTATTTTAAGTTCAACAAACCTTAACACATTTGGCCAATACATTTATTTACTTTTACTTTATTCTTGCCTACAATTATAATTTAATATGGCACAATTTTCCTAAATTAATACATAATAATGCACAAGAATCATTTAAATAATTCAAATGATGGTTATGTGTATGAAGTTACTTTAGAATATCCCTCCAACTAGCACGAATCGCACAATGACCTACCTTTTTGTGCGGAAAATAAAAAACCTTATGGAAAGAATCAAACTAAATTAATTGCTGACTTTTCTACTAAACATTCATATATTATTCACTATAGAATTCTTAAGCAATGTTTAGAGTATGGTTTGATTCTAAAGAAAATACATCGGATTCTCACTTTCAAACAATCTCCATGGTTAAAATCATATATAGACTTAAATACCAAGCATAGAGCTAACGCTAAAAATACGAAAGATTGTGATTTTGCATTTAAATATCTCAAAAGGGCATTAATGAGTCCAACCTTATTACAGTATCCTGATTTTGCCAAGGAATTTTGTATAACAACAGATGCAAGTAAACACGCTTGTGGTGCTGTTTTAACACAACAACACGAAGATAAACATTTACCTATTGCTTATGCATCCAAAACATTCACAAAAGGAGAAAGTAATAAATCAACAATTGAGCAAGAATTGACTGCAATTCATTGGGCAATTACCTACTTCAGACCATATATATATGGAAAACATTTTCTTGTCCGTACTGATCATAGACCACTTTCTTATTTATTTCCAATGAAAAACCCAAGCTCCAAGTTAACAAGATGAATATGATTTTACAGTAGAATATCTTAGGGGAAAAGATAACTATGTTGCTGACGCTCTATCGCGAATTACAATAGATGACCTAAAAGACATGAATAATAAAATTTGTTCTATATTAAAAGTCACGACTAGATCGATGACCAATACAGAAAAAGAAATGAATAGTAATAAACAGCATAAATTTGATAAAAATAAAAATAATGATAAGCCCAGTATATATGTACCTTTAACAAACACTGACGTCAGAAAATACTATAAACTAAAGATTTCCCCCGGAAGATGTTATATCAAACGTGGAAAATCTATAGTAACATATATACATATTAATGATTTGTTTACTAAAGAGAATTTTGACTTAGGACAATTTTTCTCTAGGCTCGAAAAAGTGGCCGGTAAACACAATATATATAATTTACAAGTGGCATCTAGTGAGAAAATTTTCGAATTTATCTCTATTAATGAATTTAAACTTATGGGCAATAAAATATTAAATAAAATTAAAGTAGCGCTACTAAATGAGGTGACCCAAATTGATAATAAGAATGCCAAGGCAATTCTTGAAATTATGCTGAAATATCACGATAATCCCATAGAAGGAGGACATTGTGGACTATATAGAACAATAGAAAAGATTAAGAGATATTATTATTGGAAAAATATGTCAAAAGATATATCTAAATATGTAAAATCATGTCATAAATGCCAAACTTCCAAAACAAGAAAGCACATAAAAAGTCCAATGATTATCACACAGACACCTAATAAGGCCTTTGATACGGTTTATGTGGATACTATTGGACCATTTCCAAAATCAATGAACGGAAACGAATATGCGATCACACTAATATGTGACTTAACTAAGTACTTGGTAACAATACCGATTAGAGACAAAAATGCAAAAACAATTGCTAAAGCAATTTTTGAAAATTTCATACTCACCTATGGTCCGATGAAAACATTCATTTCGGACATGGGAACAGAGTATAAGAATTCTATTTTAACAGAAATTTGTAACCTGATGAAAATTGAAAAACTAAACTCAACAGCTTACCACCATCAAACATTAGGAATAATAGAAAGAAGCCATAGAACTTTTAACGAATACGTACGCTCTTACATTTCAGTAGACAAAACTGACTGGGACGAATGGTTAAAATACTTTACATATTGCTTTAACACAACACCTTCAACAGTTCATAATTACTGTCCTTATGAATTAGTTTTTTCAAAACTCCCGAATAAATTTCATCAATTCACTGAAGTAGATAGAATTTCTGCTTTATATAATGTAGATGATTACGCCAAAGAGGCAAAATTTAGATTAGAAGTAGCATATAAGAGGGCCCAACAGTTATTAGATAAAAATAAACTTAGGCAAAAACTAAACTATGATAAGGATATACTTGATTATAACTTTAAGATAGGAGATCTAGTTTTACTCAAAAATGAAGCAGGTCATAAGTTAGAAATACAATATAGAGGACCTTACAAGGTTAAGAATATAGACTTAAGAAATAATGTAACCATAGTTGATAAGACAACTAATAAAACACAAGTAGTGCATAAAAATAGGCTAAAGTTATATAAAAGTAAATAAAATTAATGTACACGTATGTCCGGACTACGACTACATATACATATACATATATAATAATAATAATAAATATTTCTTTACAATTTAAAACACAAAAATTATTTACATAAGAAAAACAAAATTTGTAAAAGAATGTCCATAAATTTAACGTTATATGAACATTCTTATAAAAGGTGGAGGTGTAGCGTGTTCTAACTATCACTACTACTAACATTGCGTAGTAAACATTTAAAGTCAACTTGACCGCAATATACATAACATCCAATGGCATTGAAATTATTTTTGCGCTGGAAATTTGACACTCATGCAAATGCATTTGACAGACTGCAAAGTAAATATGTATTTTGTACAAATGATATTTGACACTCACCAGTCTGATCGAAGGCCGCAGCAAAATGCACTTGAATGAATCAAAATTAATAACCACATGTGTTTATATAATAAATATAAACAATACAAAATCCATGTTTTCCAAATTTCTTATGAGACACACGCCGCACGCCTACCGTGGGAAATCTAAAAGGAACAATTTGCTTATTAAGCATATACCTTTTCTTTTTCTCTTATGTTAAGATAGATTAAGCTTTATTCTCATAAGTAGTATATAAGTCAATACAATTTTGTTTTTAAATTAATGAATAAACAACTTTCTTGTGAGCTCCTTGCTGAGTTCTAATAACAAAAAGAAATAGTTTACTTCATTAAAGGCATTCATCTGCCTTCAACTATTTTGGGCCAGTGGCGTTTATTAGCGCCGGCACCCTCGGGCAGGTAGACAGTAGGAATTTTTTAAATTATTACAAGCATAATTATTACAATAATTATTAGGCCCGACCACTGTCGGACATAAATTTAGAGATAGTTATAAATAATACATAAGTAGTGATAATCAAAAGGAAGAAAAAATAAATAAAAAATAAAAATTATTTTCAAGCAGTCCCATCTGGAGTGTTGAGTATAAGAGCACTTGTATCCCTTTTTTTTAGGCGGATGTGTCCAGTAAAGTTCAAAATATGACCAGCAAGCGGATTAGGATGTGACTAGAGGTTTGTTAAATATTTGCCTGCATATTTTGCAATTTCTTCAATCACTAGTGGCATGTTTAAATCACGATGTATATTTGAGATTTTTATATACCATGGAGCCGATGTTATTAATCGCAAAATTTTATTTTGCCTTTGTTGGATTCTCTCGACATTGGAAGCTGAACCTGTGCCCCATAGTTGAATTCCGTAGCACCATATCGGTTTCAAAAGTGACTTGTATATCAAAAGTTTGCAATCTAGACTGAGGGTTGAATTTCTACCAATCAGCCAATGTACCTGAGTTAATTTTAGTTTCATTTGGGTTAACTTAGAGTCAATGTGGTGTTTCCAAGTAAGCCGTCGATCAAGGTGTATACCAAGATATTTCACATGAGTATGCTGAGGGACAACTTGATTGTTAATCCGAATGGGTGAACAAGTATCTCTTCGTAATGTATATGTTATTTGAACACACTTTTGTTCGTTTACCTTAATTCTCCATAAGTTTAACCATAGTTCCAGCTGGGTAATGTGTTCTTGAAGATATCGGGATGCCTCGTAAGGATTTTCATGCATACTAAGGCAGGCTGTATCATCAGCAAATGTGGAAGTGTGGATATTGCTGCTCAGAGGCATATCACAAGTATAAATCAAATACAAAACTGGCCCCAGTATACTCCCCTGTGGCACACCGGATGAGATAGTTTCAGACATGCTCATAAAGTCTCCTTCCACAACAGTGAACTTCCGGGCAGTAATGTAACTTTCCAAAAGACTTACAACGTTTATTGGCAGGTATGTTTTTAATTTTAAAATTAGGCCTTCATGCCACACTTTATCAAATGCCTGAGAAACGTCGATAAACAGCGCAGAACAATACTTCTTTTCTTCAAATGTTCTTCTTATAAATTGGACCAATCTATGAGTTTGTTCAATGGTGCTATGCTGACTTCTAAAACCAAATTGATGGTCCGGTATGCACCCACTACTAACTAGAATTGGGGACAATTTTGTCATGAGCAGTTTTCGAAAAGCTTTGACATTGTTGATAGGAGACTTATTGGCCTATATTACTCAGCCTTGGTAAGATATTTGCCCAGCTTTGGAATCATTTTAACTTTGGCAAGTGTTAATGCACGAGCATTATTTATTTTAAGTTCAACAAACCTTAACACATTTGGCCAATACATTTATTTACTTTTACTTTATTCTTGCCTACAATTGTAATTTAATATGGCACACTTTTCCTAAATTAATACATAATAATGCACAAGAATCATTTATTATTTTATTTAAGTTCAATAAACTGTTGCACACTTGACCTAAATTAATACATTTTTTATTACAATTTATTTTTATTTTTACTTTTCCTACAATGTAATTTAATACCGCACAATTTAATACAAGTAATTATTGCAATTTAATTTGTTTTTTTTATTGCTGCAAAATTTATGTAAACTAATCATATTTCTTTGATAAAACTAGTATATAAGACTAAGAAAATTCTGAATAAAATAATTCTTAATTTGAAACTGAAAGAAACGGTCTTTTTCAATTAAGATAAGCAACTCGGTTCAAGTGCTGTTGTTGCGCCAACTAAACCAATTTACCTCCAAGTTAAAGTGCTTGAGAGGTCATACAATAAACAAAACTCTTCAGGTTTATGCGCCTGTAAGAAAATTATTATTCTAAAAACATTGAAGTAATCTTCCCATTTCTTTGAGCTACAAGTGCTTGGAAGAAAGCCCAAGGCGAAGATTCTCAACAGCAAGTTTAAATGGTCAGCAAATATGTTACCTTTTTCAGTATCGCTTCTTGCCCAACCTCCGGTAGATGTGCGCAGAGGTGGTTTAAACTCAACGGGTGTTTTAAGCTTTCTAGCAGCGCGCCATAAAGAGTAATTAGATGCTGGTGTGACATCAAGATTTTCCAGATAGTTTTTAAGAGATGCAGTTTTTTCATGTGCAAGCATGAAAAAACTGGAGTCGTTTAGTGCACTCTTTAAATCTAATTTTATTCTGGGGTGATCTGTGCTGTTGCCAATCCCTTATAGCTCTTCTTTTTTCACATACGAGACGTCCAATATCTGTAGAATATAGTCCAATAAACTCAGTCTGCGGATGGGAGGTAGTGGCATGTTTAGCAGCCTGCTTAATATTTTCGTTAAGATTGGCAATGTTAGATTCAACATCATCAGGTGTTCTTAGTGTAATGTTTTCCGTGCAATGACTACTAAGATATTTTTTGAATCGCAGCCAATTTACACGACTGGCCAACTTCACATATGAGTAAGGTATACCACTTCTCAGTGGGCTACAGATTGTAACGATCGTGGGAGAGTGATCGGACGATAGATCTAGGGAAGCTTCTACGTGAATTAATTCCCTAGAAATATTTTTTATGACGCCAAAATCTATAACATCCGGAATTTTATGTATGTCAGTAGGCCAATAAGTGGGCTCCCCACTTGAAATGACATCCAAGCCCATTTTGGAAATTGTATTGAACAACGCTCGACCTTTGGGTGTAATAAGACGCGAACCCCAGAACGTATGTTTAGCATTATAGTCGCCGGCTGCTACGAAACAAGATCCAAGCGATTTGTAGAACTTCTCATACTGATCTTCGGTAACTGAAAATCTGGGAGGTGAGTAAGTTGATGATATCACGAATTTCGCACAAAAATTTTCTACGAAAATATTCGTAGCTTGCATATATTCTTCACTAACGTTCTCAAGGATATAGTGCTTGAGTCTTGACTTAATTAGAATTGCTGATCCACCGCATGCTCTCCCTCTCGGGTCCTTTGAATCATATAGAGTGTAACCATTTATTTTAAAGCAGCTTCTCGAAGTCAAGTGAGTCTCACAGACCATCATTATATCAATATTTTTTTCCGTGAGGAAGTGCTCAAGTTCATTTTTATGTTGGCGAATGCCGTTTGCGTTCCAGAAACATAGTTTTAACGTGTTCATGGTTTGTTGACTAATGCTTGAAGCAGAGTATTCTGCATTCTCAGCATTTCTTGCATCATGCTAGTCATATTTGTTGTAAAGTTGTTTATAGTTAGCACCAGATTCTCAATAGTAGCTTCAAGACGACTAAAGTTAAAGCTAGAGTTTGCATTCGTTGAATTACTTGGCGGTGGAACATTTTGTGTGGGAATAGAACTAGTCTTAGCAGCATCGGCATACGATACACGTGAATTAACTAGTTGGCTAGTTTGAGGCAGAGTGGCGGAGTAAGCATTTGCTGATTGAACTGGAGCTAATTTAGATTTTTGACCCATAGCCTGTTTAACGAAAGAATATACAGGGCATCCTCTGTAGTTAGCAGTGTGATTACGTCCACAATTACTGCATTTCTTTTCTGCTTGTACTTTTGGCTTGGTACAGTTAGCAGTACCATGCAATTCACCGCAGATAACACAAACTGTAGGTAATTTGCAGTAGGTTTGTGTGTGGCCATATTCTTGGCAATTATGGCACTGTACGGGACCTGAACGCTTACGTGGCTCTTCAACTGTGATTTTTCGGTGTAAAAGGTATTTTAGACTATAAATTGGGTGCGTCTCATTTTTCTTTAACCGTATATCATTCGGCTCCAGTTCAACACGAAATAGAGGCTGGGGAATCTTCTCTCTATTGATTATATTGGTAACATTTTTTACCTTAAATCCTTGTTCGATAAGTGCACATTTTACTTCTTCAGGCTCAACATATGAATCTATGCCCTTTAATACCATTTGTAGGCCTTTAGCACTCTTAAGTTGATATGTATACAAATTTGTTTTATTTTTTTCAAACTCACTAACAATTTTTCGGAAATCTTTTTCATCATATATTTGGATTTTAGTTTCATCAATATTACCTCGTTTAATTGGAATGATGTGAAAAGTATTTTCACCAATGGTCGACAGTAGATTTTTTAGAAGCGCGTTTGAATTTTTTTCTCTCAGATAAATAGGTGGTGGCTTAAAAGACTTTTGCGATGATGCAGCGGGCTTGTCGTTTTTGTCTTGCAATAATGAAAAACGATTTTGACGATTGATAGAAGATGTGCTGTATCCCTAGACATCTTTGGGGCGGATCCAATTTTAGTAGAATTTGGGCTTCGCCCGCGCTTTAAAATGGTTATATATCTGTCCATTCCTACTTGTACCTTTGGTTTTGTACTACTGTTGTCTTCAGTAACAACTTGTTTAATTGTTGACCACGAGCCCGAAGCGGATGATATCGCTGAGTTAAATGTAGAAGTACTAGGCAATAATGTCAACGAATCACTAGTTGGCATTGGACAAAGCGAAGTTGATCGCTGACGAAACTGTGGTTTTGCCGTTAGAAAAAGTCTATTATCAGATTTTTGATTTTTATTAAGAGCTTCAGAACTCACAGCAAGTCTATTATCAGATTTTTTATTTTTCTTGTTATCATTATGAGCATCAAAACTCACAGTAAAATAGGCATTTCTGCCGTTAGAACTCACTTCACTATTTTTTTCCTCTAGGGTACTCATAAAGAGTATTCCTCAAGGGTATTTTGTATGTTTTTTTGTTTACGGTTTTTTTTTATTTTTGTTATTTCTATATGTAAAAATATTATCAAAGCAAAAAATGCTTATTTATCAAAGTTAATATGTACTACGAATATTTTTTGTATGCTTTTTTTTGTTTAGTTTGTATATAAGAAAAATTCCGCTATTACGTCTGTTCACTATGAAGGTACAACGAGGAACTGCCACAGGGTAGTATTCTGGGGCCAGTCTTGTATCTAATATATACTTGTGATATGCCTGTGAGCAATAACATCCACACTTCTACATTTGCCGATGATACAGCCTGTTTGAGTATTCACAAAAATCCTGATGAGGCATCCCGCAATCTCCAAGCACACATTACCCAGCTTGAAATATTTTTTTTTTTCATATACATATTTATTTATTGTATCTTCAAAAATGAACTAACAATAAGTAATCAAATCTTAAATCTAAATATAATTATTAGGCACGACCAATATCGGACATAAGCTTAGTGATAGTTATAAATAATACATAAGTAGTGATAATCAAAAAGAAGTATTTTTAAGCAGTCCCATCTGGAGTGTTGGGTATAAGAGATTTAAGATTTGATTACTTATTGTTAGTTCATTTTTGAAGATACAATAAATAAATATGTATATGAAAAAAAAATTTGTCGATTTTTTTCATTTTGGCGATTTTTTTCATTTTGGCAATTTTTTCATTTTGGCGATTTTTTCATTTTTGCGATTTTTTTAATTTTGGCGATTTTTTCATTTATGCGATTTTTTTCATTTTGGCGATTTTTTTTTTCATTTTGGCGATTTTTTTAATTTTGGCGATTTTTTTATTTTGGCGATTTTTCCGGTTTTTCGCGATTTATTTTCGATTTAGATTTTTTTTAATTTGGTGCTTTTTTTTCGTTTTGGCGCTTTTTTTTAATTTGGCTATTTTTTTCGGTTTGGCGATTTTATAATTTTAAAATTTTTTTGTTTTACCGTTTCTGAAAATTTCAACAGCAAGTTGTCCAAATTGCATAGTCAAAATTACATTAACTAATGGTACACCCTCTAATTAAAATTTTTTAAATTTTAGTGTTAATTTTTGTAGTCTGTATAAAAATACACTAACCTTACTAATTTCAAGTTTATATACATACAATTGTATGTATATTACATGGGACTTTAAAATTTTTCGTTGCTTGTTTTGGCACACCCTTCAATTTCCAACTCTCATGTATTTGTTGTTGTAGCGGCCAAGGGTCTACACACTCTGTCCAAATTTCAGGTCCGTAGCTCTTACGGTTCTCGAGAAAATAAGACTTAGGCCATTATTATTTATTGCCACAGATATGTATGTATATGTACATGTAAATATATCTGTGGCGTTTTATTATAACATCTTAAGTCTAAAAATCGACTTTCGAGATATCAACGATTTAGTGTATAATCGGTTGTGATGCAATTTAAAAAAAAAATTTTTATCCCAGAAGAAGTTCTTAAATTTTTTAGGACAACGTAGATTGATTTTCAAAAATATTTCATTTGCAACTTTGTTTTTTTTTATTGTAGACTTAAGATTTTGTCACGAAAAGCAAACAAGAGTTTAAAGTTCTTAAATGGAGATAAGAGCTTGTGTTAAAAATGATACGTATTAATAAATGGACATAGGATTTTTTGTTTGTTTATATTTATTCAATTCAATTAAACAAATTGCACTTAAAATAATAAAAGTTACAAATATTATCTGTGTAATTAAAAAATAGTAATAATTCAAGTTTTTTTTTTGGCAAATTACCAATCACGGGGAACCAATCACGGGGATGATGGATTTTTATCGAAGATTTCTTTTTTTTCTATAACAGCATGGTCATATCGCACCATGTGTGTATGACCAGGGACCATGAATTTGTGATCTATAATGCTTACGCTGTTTTCCAAATTCATAAAAATCACATACATAGTAGCAACATGATTAACATTGGCCTTTAATTGCAATAAGTGGGCAAAAACGCATGAAGCTATTTCGTATCCACCTCCCTTGGCTATTGCTTCATGCCACATTTAGCATGTTGGTTGACTTGTAGCACAATCATGTATGGTTAAATTAAAGGTCCACAAAGGTCTTTTATAGAATGATAGCGAAGTCCGCAACAGAGGTGTAGGAAGACACTGCTGAAGGTCAAAACAAAATGCTTGGAGTTTAGTATCGTTTAAAGCTTTTTCTTTATCTTTTTTTTTGAATCATAAGCTCGCTGTGCTGTGTTAAGATGTCCCATTTGCTCTGATTTTAGAGATTCAATTTCTCCAGATTTAGCAACCAGTAATTTGCTTTGCAGCAAATCGCATTTGTGGCAAGTGTCAAGTTTAGGTTTTTTTAGATTTTAAATTAAGTGTGTTAAATAATTGAGCAAACTTTGACAGCGATACGGAATGGTTGTATTTCTCTCCATAAGGACGATGCATTTCAGCTACACTCAAATCACTCTGCAGATAACGTTTAGAGGTACCGCGGCGAGTATAATGTGACTCGTATGACGGAAAGCTTTTAATAAAATCTAAAATTTTATTTTCTTTTGCCGTCTGGCACATGTATGCTTTCCACCAGTGTACGAAAATAAACTGTACATTATTTAATGTATTATACAAAGGGTAAGATATGACAACTTTCTACTTTGTGTATGTTTACATGTACACTACGCGATTGGAATCACAATGATGTTTCAACTCAAGTAAAATACTTTATAATGCACTCTGCTTGACGGTCATAGCATGTAAATTAAAATTGTTGTGTACATCTATGTGCAAATAAATTATATTTTAGTGTTCTTTGCCAAAGTGTTAGTGCTTCATAAGCAAACCTTGTAAAGATATGTACATCCATTCATGCATGCATGTGAAATTTAAAAAAAAATTGGTTTTCGGTGAAAGGAAAGTAACTAAGAGAGAAAATTATTGAGAGTATAAAGCAACACATCGTCGGTTGGTTTCTGGTTTGCTGCAAATAGAATGTATTTTGAATATACCGTGCCGCAAACCAATAGCCAACCGACGACAAAACATCAGTGTTGCCGAACTCTTCGATATTATCTATACATGGATCAAACCAATTTTTCCACAACTATATTTGAATTACAAAATATATATGTAATTTTTTTAATATAATTTTGCTAGAATTATTCAGTGGAAAGAATATTATAGTTTACACTTTTGATAATCACGTTGCATACATAAATATTTTGACACATTTCGTGTTATATTAAAAAATTATATAAAAAGTATTTTGTTTGTCATTTATATATCGCACACTAAATCATAAAGAGTCAGATGCTGAGTAGTTGCAAACAACTGTTGATACTGTACAAATGACGCAAGCATGTGACATAAAAACAAGCATAACGATATTTTATATTCATCAAGAATACTGTATTGCAAAAGAAATTGTTGAGGTCGTTATAGATTTCTTCAATTAACTGGTTTCTAAAAAAGAAAAGTCACTTCTACAATTTTGAGTTGTGACTCTTTATGATTTAGTATGCGATATATTAAATACATGTAAATAATAAATTAAATGTTTCGTTGAATTAGTAAAGTCAAACACTTAAGTATGGAACTAAACGTGTGGCAAACCTTTAACTGATGGCATAAAATCTTCCACAGGCTCATCAAAATTTCATGAATGACACTTAATAAAATATGACATTTTAATGCCTTTCGATAGAGAAAAACATACCGCATCGATTGCCCTAAATATTTGTTTTAATTAGAAACTCTACATGTCGAAAAAACTTGACGTATTAGGTTAATTTCTTAACCAATGTATAGAAAATGTTAACAGTATTTTGTCTCTCCTGTAAAATTTTATTGAAGTGAGTTAGCAGGTTTGCACTCTAAGACGACGATATCTTACGATAACCGTTTATTGTAAGCATTATTTGAATTAATCAATTTTAAGGTTAAATATAACCTTTTTGTCATTTCTCCTATAATTGTTATGTCCCTGGTTATAACTTTTTATTTTTATTACTAAAATAATATTGCCCGCAAGATAGATCATTGGGAGTATTACGTCCAAATAAAGTTATATGTACATGTATGGAAGCATTTATGTATTTAAATAATTGTTTGTCTTATACGTACATATATGTAGAATTAGATTTCAAAACTCGCTACATGCAAGGTTAAAAAACGTTTAGTCCTAATTTACACTAAGCTGGTTAGTTTGTCGGAGAGAGATACGAGGGGAACATATAAGTTTCTTTTAACCTCGTCTCTCTTTCCTAAAAAAAACTAGTCAGCTTAGCAATAAGACTTGCTGAGTGTAAATTAGGACTTAATAAAGCAAGTGCGTCATTTACAGTTATGTATTTTCGTTATTTTGTTGGATAGGCACACACATAGTAAATTTTTGCAAAAGAAAAAATATTTTACTTAAACCATATATGTATGTATAGCAGCACTACTTGGCAACGGAAAGTACGACAACTACACAAAGCAAAAACAAAAGTTACACATTAGGCTGGCTATGGTGCAAGGGACGAGTTTTATTCTGTTCCATGTAAGCAAGAAGTTTTTTTCTCACTAGACAATGCAAAAAGAGAGTTTTGGAACTCCCTTCAAAGTTGAATGTAATTTTCAGTAATCATTGAGCAATTTGCTTGTTATTTGTCAGAAGTTACTGCTATGGTGATTTATTTATATACATGCAAGTAATGTACATACTTATGTACATATGTATTTAGGAATAGAGCGCCGTAAATAAAATTACAAAAAATTTTGTTTGCGTAATATCTAAAATTTGGATTAGTTTTATCCCTGTAAAATGAATTACTATTCTGGCAACACTGAATAGAATACATGGGGACGCCATGCACTCTTTATACCTATCTATTGATAATTTTAAGCTAGGATTGCCAACTTTTACAAATGTAATGTAAAACCGTTCTTCTTGTATTAAGTTTGGCAATAAAGTGTGGATAAAAATGTCTACAATTTTTTAACCTGTTTACATATGTACATATGAACGTAGAAAATAAAAGAATATTGTTTTTGTTGTATATATCCCTTCTTGAATTTTAGCGGTAATTGCGGAGTTTAATGTTATGGATTTGCAAATTGTGGCCAATGTATTCTAACGAGCTTTATTTTACTACATTTTATAGTTAGGAAGTAAAGAAAACTACTCGTAACCAATTTTGCCATTGAAAATGTCAAATTACACACACACACACAAATGCGACAAGCAAGGCATTTTTAAGCAATTTGACGTTAAAAATCAGACAATATTATGGTTTCTAGAGTATTTATATCAAAATTAAATTTCATTTTTATTCGGCAGTCTTAGAAGTTAATAAATCACAATGTTATAATATTTTACTTAAAAGTATTGCAATATTTAACCTAATAATAAAATAAAAATACCACAGACTTCAGTTAAAATTTACACGAAAATCTCTCACATATAAATATTAAAATTCATTGAAATGCGTTTATTTAATTTGGTAAAAGTTTAATCAAAAAGTTAAAATTATATTTTTACTTGTTTTGTTGACTAAACAATGAATTTTTTAGCTTATTTTATATATTAAAAGTTATGTGTTTTACACAAATACATACATTTGTATATATACATACATATATGTAAACATATGTAAATTAAAGCTAATCAATAAATAAAAATATTTTATTACCCCTGTGAAACTAAACATCGATATTTTTTAAAGAGGATTCCCAAAACAATTAAGGGATCTAGAGATAACCGTTCACGTATAGGACCGTGTCTAAAATAGGTAAATTTTTATATATTTTTTTTTTGGAATACTTACGTTTTTTTTCGCAAGGCAAATAATTAAAAAAAGATACTTCATCTGATTGATTTTTCAAGCCGCGTTCAATGGTGCATTTAACTGTACTGTTCGTACCATCAGCAATGTATTATTCCATTAAAACTACGATTTTTGAGCATCGTTATAGCCTGTGCTACTTATTTTAAAATAAATTCTATAATTTCTTTAGCTATTATTTGACTCATTTGAGTCATTGTTTCGGTTAAAAGTTTTCCCAAAAAATTCCCTCAAGACCTTCCAACAGAAATAAGTTAACAATGACTCAAGTAGTTTGGCGTTTCTTAATATTTTTTTTATAACGATGTGCGCCAGGCTGTGTAAAATTTCAGTTTTGCAAAATTACTAAAAAAAAGCTGTTACCCTAATATACATACATATTTCAATATTTGGAACTTAATGCATTGTTTTTTGTTGTAATAAAGTACCTAAAACACTCTAACACACATACTTATATGTATATGTAAATATATACTATATACATACATACACACAAACATGGCTTTAAGGTATAGCTTTCAATTATTTATGTATTTAAAATAAATATTTTAAAATTTTCGATGGAAAAAAGTGGTTACAAATCCTGTTCGTTACCTGCTAACACACACGCATTATTATTAATAAAAAAGAAACCATAAAACTTTGGAAAATCCCACAGCCCATTGTAAATGCATAAAATTTAAGTACACAATTACTCTTAAAATCTAAGAGTATAATGGTAAAGAAAACATTCGACTTAAAATTTATATTGAGAAAACAAAAACAAATTTTCATATTTCATTGTTGTTTTCAATACAATTGTAAGTCGAAAGTTTTATTTCGCAGTTCGCACATAGGCCAAATATACAAAAAAGTAGGATTAATTCTTGTCTTTCCTTTTTTACCGAACTTAGCAAGAAAAGTGGGATAAAATTACCTGACTAAAGGTTGGCAGCAGGGCTGTTAGATGTGGCGATTTCTCGCCAAACATGGCGATTTTTCAAATTGCTTGGCGTCCAAATTTTTGGTTTGGCGACATGGCGCTTTTTCTGGCGATAAATAAATTTGTTGGCGATTTTTGTGGCTATTTTCAACAAAATTTAAATTAAAAATTTTTGTAATTCAGCAAAATTAGTTTGTGGAAAGAGTAGTTTAAAAAAAATAAATCCTACCAAAAGCCGTCTGCAAGATTTTAAATCAACTTGATTTTGATGATTTTTCTTATATTAATTATTTTAATTAATTCATTTTGAATTTAGATGAGAAAAATTAAAAAAAAAAAATATTTTTGGCGGCTTTAATTCTACTTTTGGCGATTTTCTGTTAAATTTCTGTACAACTATTTAATAAAAATTGATAGTAAAAAAAGTTTTATATAAAATCAAATTTATTATCAAATATTTACTAAGAAAAACTACATAAAATTGATTTTGGCGACTTTTGGCGATTTTTAAAATCAATTTGGCGAAATAGGTCAGAAAAAATCTGACAACCCTGGTTGGCAGTCCTGTAGTTAAAAAAAAATCTATATATGAAGTGCACAGTGGGCAGTTAAAAGCAAAAAATAATTGCGAAATTGTACGGATAACTAAGACTTTTCGTGTTTTTAATAATACATACATACATACGCACATGTTTTTGGAAATTGTTGCAATTAAAGATATCCCGTAGATTCTTAAAATTAGAGAATTTGTTTTCAAACGGCAGATTTTGAACATAATATAAAATCAGAAAGTTGAAACTAATGACATTTTGGGGTTTCAAGTTCGTATTCAAAAGTAGAAATTGATAATATGCCTGACTTATATGTTCATAATTCGTATAGCCGACACATGTAAGCAAACGATTTTAAACAATACAGTGTTTAATATTAGTTGTGGCTATCTTGGGAATATACATATGTATGTATCTACTTAAAAGTATTAATAGCATTCACGATATGCTTCAAAATATATATATAGGCAACGAGTTAGAATATTTGCAGTATGAAAGTGTGTAGAATTCCGTCGGCTATTATTGATATAAATTAAAAATATTTATTAATCATATGAGTGAAGGTGGATTAACAAGCAAACCGTAAAATTCGTTAAAATTAAAGGTCTTATATATTTTTATATTTTATATTTTTTTATATTTTCATTATCATTCACAAATTTAGACAATAATTAAAAAAATTTAATTTTTCGCTTTCAAAATTTATGGAGAAAAATTATAATTTGTTCCACTGTAATGTTTTCCCAGTTTTTTGCTTGTTTTTTTTCTTATATTTTTCAGCCAATAGCAATGCATTATGCGTCAACAAGTACCGTAATCCTTTAATAGATGCATACATACATATCTGTATCATACCTGATCGATGCTAGCCAGTGCTGTCAGATTGATTTTTAGCCACAGCGCTGACACATTTGTCGTTTATCGTCATTATACAACATTATCAGCCAGTTCCAGAATGTCGAAAGAAAACTTAGGCGAAAGATAAGCAGTCACTCACTTTCGTGCGAATCAGCGCCCCAATAACATTCGACTTGTCGTTCGCCTGGTTTTACGTTTCTAACATAAGCCGTATACCCTTTGTCAAATATCCATGTTGCCACATCAACAATTTCACATACTCATCGTCAAATTGGAATAAAAAATCGTTTAAATGTGTAAATTGTGCTTTAAGAAATGAAACTCTGTTCTAATTTTAACCTGCAACAAGTGGCACCCAAAAATAAATTAAAATAATGAAACTTAACAAAACAAATTTTGTTAAGTATAAAAAGTACACATAATTACTCATTGGTTTTTATTTATTTGTTGATAAATAAAGACCCAAAAAAAGCACAAGTCATGCAAAATTTTGTGAAGAACCACCCAAATGGAAAAATGACCAACAATTAGGTCATTATTCATTGTCATTTGGGTGATTGTCATTATCTTTTGGTCATTCAAAAATACCAACAGACCCAGAAAAGTGTTCTACATAGCCGGCCTTTGGACGGGTGCAATAATTTTCTCTTCTGTGCATACATATATAGATATGTAAGTACACATGTATGCGCAACGGCGACTTCGTAGAGTAGAAGTATATTTTTTGTTAAACTGGCTTTCGTCCGATCTTAAGAATTCTCTCCTCTAGGTATGGACATATGTAAATACATATACATATATTCTTATTGTATTTATGTATTCGGTATATATATTATTACCAAATACCGGCTCCGCTCAGTAAGTTTTCTGTATAGCCGGATGGCTTAAGTCCTCGTCCATACAGTGAAACCACAGGGTCTACTTTGTGGTGAAACATTTGCTGCGAAACATTTTTGATTTCTCTTTTAAAACTGCATTCGTGTCCACACTGTAAAGTTTTTGTTTTGCAGCTTAATCCTTTTTTTCATATATTTCTCATGAGAATGAGACGAGAATGACGTACTCAACAATAACTTCATGTACATGAAACAAAGTACACTTTTCCATTCCTCTTTCCCCGTTCATCGACAAACTCAAAAGTTTTGCAGCAAATGTTTCACTGTATGGACGAGGACTAAGGATTTTCACCTCTGTGTATGTAGAACAACTGCTTAGATGAAT